>CM062811.1:723181514-723583702 GCA_031772625.1 Pinus tabuliformis
GCTTGCACCGAGTGTTCAATGTGGACCGTCGTCGACGATGCTTCCCACCATTTCTGGTCACATCAAAGAGTGCAAAACAGCTCACCAGAGACCCAGCTCAGCAGAAGCTTCCTCATCTCAAGGAGGAACTCAACGCAATGGGGACCATTGCTTCCTAAGGGGGGAGGAATGATCCAGGTGGATGTTGGTGGCCACCCACCAACCCATTTGGACCCCCAAAGCTGTCTCTTTCAGTCTTTTCAGTTTCCTAAATTGCAGCACAGTTTACTATTTTTAGTAGCTTTTCGGGTCCTGAACTTCTGGAGCCGTTTTGAGGCCCTAAACGACGTTTTTTTGGGAATCTGGGGCAACATGGGTCCATGGACCGATGTTGCCTTCCAAAGTGGTAGTACTCGGATAGATCTTTCTAACGAGCTATCGTATGCATCAAACGGAGATCGTATGCCAAAGTTACGACCCCGAGAAATTGATGTACCAATTTACCCAAACGGGGCCCACAATTTGGCGTTTCATTTTCTAGGGTTAGATTTCGGAATGTTAAGGGCTTTCCATTGTTTATCAATAATAAATAGGCCTTCGAGCCTCATTGTAACACAGTTCGGAACAGTTCAGAGGCATGTAGCCGCCACATCTCTTCTCAGAGATAAGCTACCATCGCCCTAGCTAGTTTCTTTCCATTTTTGTTTGTAAGCATATTTCGGTATTTTACAGTAATGAAATGAAGTATTATTTCCGCTGCATCTTTGTGTATACGGTTATCGCATCTCTGTATTTATGGTTATCTCTGTAATCTATTGCGTTCCTGTCTAAATCCGGATCAACAAATCTTGAAAAAAAATATTTATCTCTCCTTCCATCAAAGATTCGCCATAAGGTCTCTGTTATATTCTTCCCAATGTGCATTGTATCAAACAAATGAATTATTTCTACGTTCTCATAGTCTAGGAGTCTATTCAATTTCTCAGGATAAATTTTCATTCCTCATGGAAGTGCCCTACTATTAATCCCTTGACTACCTACAAGGTGAATCATAGTTAAATATATTATAGGAAAAATATAACTTGTCAGTTAGTACAACGAAGAAAATGCCATAAAAATATAAAATAATCAAAACATATCATGTATATTGATATATAGACAATTCGATACATACCTTGAGAGACTCATTATATTTCAACTTCCATGCATAAGGTTTCATTTTCCATGGTCTTAATAAAATCTCTTCTTTCCCATTGAAAATATGTTTTTCAGTACTTTAGGTCTTATTGTTCTTAGAAAGGAAGTGTCTATACTCATCAAAAACCTCATTTCCTAAGCTTCGTGAATGGTGATATTTAATCTTAGGACCACAAAATGGATAAGAAAATTTACCCTTTGTTTGAAGACTTGCAAGAGATGGGATAATTTTTATATCAATTTTTTTTTTACTTACGTACAATGAAAGGACTATTTTAAAAACATGCACGAAAAGAACTTCATAAAATTAAACACTATTAAAGTGCAAAGTAATGTTATAACATACCACATAAATGTGTTCTCCTTGGGGAATCATGAATTTTCCATACAACCATTGCATGGAATTCAAATTCCCTTTGTGCATCTACTGGTCTAGAGATATCATACATAGTGACAGTGTTCCATAACTCCACTAACTCATCGATAAGAGGCTCGATATATACATTCATATATTTGCCCTAGTACTTACCTAATTGAATAAACATATAATACACAATTACTACATATATGAGTAAGTAAAAAAAATATAAGACATAATTGAAAATATATGGGTAAACAAATTAATACCTGCAACAATATATTTTGTTAAAAAAAAAAATTATTCTAAAAAAATTAATACCAAGAACAATCATTGGCAATTCTTAGACTTCCTCAATGGTAAGGCCCCTACATGCAGCAGAAAGCAAGACACCCGTGGTTGGGGATTATCGACTGGGTGCTATTCGGTGTCCCAGGGATACAGGCAGCTGCTATCGCATCCTCATGTTCCCTCAGACCCGAATCCATGGAAAGGAGTCTGGCAACAAAGCTCGCTTCCAAAAATTGATTATTTTTGTTGGCTTCTCTGCCACCAGTGCATTTTGACGGATGATAGACTCCTCAAAAGAGGCTACCATGGCCCCTCTCGTTGTTCCTTGTGTGGTGAACAGTCAGAATCCGCTGCGCATTTGATGCTGCACTGCAATTTCGTGGCCAAACTCTGGAACGCGGCCTTAGGCTCTTGGCAGGCGGGCATCACTCTCCCAAACAACATTCTAGAGCTGTTCTCGAACTGGAGGACGTCGTACCCTGGAGGCTCTCCCCAAAATGGTCATCTCAAAACCGCCTGGTGTATCCTCCCCAAATTAATCTGTTGGTTCACCTGGTTAGAAAGAAACCAGAGGATCTTCAGGGATAGGAAGAGAGACCACAATACTGTCTGGATTAAAATTAAAACTCAGCTCAAGGAATGCGTTGGGGAGCAGTTGGATGGGGCAGGTCTGAGCGACCTCGATACAGTTTGGAGTGACTCCCTGGACCTCCGTTTCAACGAAATTGCCAGGCCCTCCGTTCTCCCTAAAGACTGGCAGATCCGTCTTAATGCCTCTGATTTCTTGGTTTTTTGTTCAAAGCAGGCTCACGCTACCCTCTTCTTTGATGGGGCTGCCAAAGGCAACCCGGGCAGATCCGGTGCAGGTGGAGTTGTCAAGAGAGCGGATGGCAAAATTGCTCTCAGATTTGCCTAGGGAGTGGGCTTAAACACCAGCATGCAAGCTGAAGCTCTGGCCCTCTACCAAGGACTGAAGCAACTTATATCCCTCGGAATCAGTGATGCAATAGTGATGGGAGACTCGCAGACTATCATAAAAAATTTCATAGACAGCTCTACCCCATCAGATCTAAGATTGTCCAGGTTGATCACCAGAGCAAGAATCCTATCAAACTCCTTTCAGAGTTTGAAATTCTACCATGTCAAGAGAGAAAATAACAAAGAGGCCGACGTTGAAGCTAATAAAGCAGCCCTTCTCCCCCTCAGAATCATCCTCAAAGACGGAGAAGAAAGCTGGGACCCCATCCCTTAAACTCCTGGAGATTATGTTTTACTGTCTCTTGCTGAAGCAGTTTGTTTGCATCTTTAATTTGGGAAAAATAGAGGCGGTTGCCCGGAAACCATATTGTAAAAATTTCTGGTGTAGCATAGGAAAAGAGATCTCGGACCTGAACAAAGAGCTCTCTGAATATTGCTCTGCACATTGTAATCAGAATTATGGCATTTCGACCAGAAAGTAATACATCTCTCTAACCATTTCTGTTAAAAAAGAAAAAAAAACATTATGTGCTCCCTCTTTATTGACTTCCACAGAGGAATGTTATTGTTTATAGCAAAAATGGGCCACACCGCGTAAGTAGATCTGAGCTCTCCAAATGGTTTTACATCGTCAACTACTAATGAAAGAATAAGATTATGAGGTTCTGTTTTAAAACTTTCCCACCTTTCCTCTATATTCCTAAATGAAGATCCATCTATAGGTATTCAAAGAACACCATATTCACTTATATTCATTACATGGTAATCCATATGTTGTGTTATGCTTTTGAACTTGAACAATTGTCACAAACTTGTAATTATTGGAATATAACAAAGAAAGTTGTGAGGCACCTCTTTTGTTACTTTATTAATTTGATATCTACTCATCAAATTTTGGGAATTTTTCTTTCGACACATGTTCTTTATAATAGATAATATCATAATTAGGACATGCATGAATAGCTTGATACTCCATTCCAATATATTTCATAACGGTATGTACATATCGGTACGTATGAGGTAAAAAATTTGACAATGGTAACATAAATTCACATAAAAATCTATAACGTAAAAAAAAAAAAAGAGTACTAGTTAATGTACTAAACAATATTAATCATGCATATTGCATCCAAATGTTACAAATTGATTAAATGATGATCAACGTACTAATTAAATTAAAAAAAGGAAAAAATTATGTATTTATCATGTATATACTACTAATTGATGTCACAAAATATATTGCATACCTTAGGAGCTATGTCACACATGTGTTGGACAAACCATTCATTGCCTTTAAGTTGACCATCAACAATAAAAAAAAGAGATGTTTTTGAGCCTTCATCAAGATGTTCAATTTCCCTCCCAAGTACAAATTTATCAAAAGCATGACCATCATACTGGTTTCCATCATCATCCATTACAACATTATTAAATGTCTCATGGATCAATCTATTTGTCCCATCTTCTTCAACTGTGTTATTGGCATCATTTTCTTCTTTCATATAATCATCATCTTGATCCTCAATCTTCTTTCCATGCTCTTAAATAGCTTGTACTACAACCACCTCTTCCTCAAAGAGCAATTCCCTAGGGGGAGATAATATACAATTACAATTAATAAAGTAATATTAGTATATATAGAAAATATTTAAATGTCTATACAAACATTTAAAAATATAATATGTTGGAAACTAGATCACTACTAAGAGGGCGGGTGAATCAGCAGTGAAGGCACTTATAAACTTTTAGACTTTTTCAACAATTCATTATTTTTTAAACCATGCATAGTCATAAACACACAAGCAAGTATTAGAGAATCAATCATAAGTAAAACCATGCAAGCATTCAACACAAGAGACACAACACTTTCTAGTGGAAGACCCTCCTCCATGGTCAAAAACCACCCTTATTGTTTTTGCACTACTCAATATATTTTTTTAATCTACTGAACAAATTAAACATGGATTAGCTCACACACATAAGCTAGAATAGTTGGCTTGCATTACAGTATGTTGAAACCTATCAGTTAGGAAGTTTGTTTCTCTCACTTATCTATGGAAATCTATGTGCCGGAAGCACCCATGACCAACGATCCTCACCCAACACCCATTGGACTATCCAACACCAATTGGATGGACAAATTCATTCCTTCTACTAAATATGACAAATCAATTTCTACTTTGAAGCCTCCATGCCTTCACTTCCTCCATGTGAACCACATTTCATATATTTTCAAACTAGGCTCCTAATTTTCTCAACACGAACATTACAACAACAATCTCTTCAAAGCAAAAAATTAAAAACCAAAACTACATCACAATCTCACCAAACACTGCATAAAATAATCTAGTCAACACATCAGCTAAAACCAGTTGCTCATGACTGAATGTTGCACTCAAACAATAAACTAGGAATATACTAGGGAAAAATAATCTCAAAGCACACCTGCAATCAAATAATATTTCATCTCCTCACTCACTACACAAAATTTTCATTGAAACATACGCCTACTATCAATTGCTATGTCTGCAAACTACTTCAAAAAAATTGCAGCAAGGCTCCTACAACTTACACACTCTTATGCCTTTATAACACTCACTCAACTCACAATACATCCAACCAAACTATCTGTTTGGTCAATTTAGTGTCCTAAATTTCTCTACATTAATTATCAATCCAGGTATCATAAACTGATGAAGTGTAGTGCACTATATGTGCTAGATGGCCCTTGCTACTTCAGTGTTTTTGAGTTTTCTGTTGTTTTGGGGGTTTGATCTTTTTAATTCATAATGTTATGCAATGTACTTAACAAAATCTTTAAATATATTGCTACTAAGAATCTAAAGGAATTAAATGAGAGCTAAAAGTTCTTCAAGCCAACTTTGGAAGTAAAGTTTTAACCAAGAAATAGAGTTTCTCTTCTTGCTATCATTGTTTCCAAAGCATGAACTAAAAGGACTTACGAGTGAAATTGCAGCTATTATCTAATCAATTACAAAACCAAAGCTTAAATGAGATATTAAAACTGAAAATGAGATTGCAGCTATTGAAAATGAGATTACAACTATTGTCTAATTTATTGCAAAATCAAAACTTAATGAACAAATGAAAATGGAATTGCTACTATATGAAAAACTATGATTGAAAATGAAATTGCAACTAATCTATCATAAAAACTAAATGAAGTGTTTTGTCACTCTGCTATACAATTTTGGGAGAACGACCTCCTTGTGATAGCATTTGAGGGATTCAATACTTCATTATTCTAAAACTGAAAATGAAATTGAAACAAAATTAAATGAAAGACTAAGACTGAAAGTAAAATTGCAATTGATCTACTATAACAGCTAAATGAAGTGCTTTATCACTCTGCTACACAATTTTGGGAGAGCTACCTCCTTGTGATAGCATTTTTAGGGACTCCATACTTCATTGTTCTAAGAAAAAGTAAACATAAAAGTGCAGAGAAAGACTCATTCATAAATGAAATATTTCACCACTTAGTTTTAAGATGAACCATCAAATGAAAGGGATTTCGGAAACATTCACTTACAACATGAGTTATTAGACTAACAACAAAATGGAATTGATTAATTAAATTCAAAATCTAAAGACTAATGAACAACAAATGAAAGAAACTAGATTAATGATTAGAAAATCTAAATTAATCTATGCTACTGACATCAACTTCAAGCTACTAATAAGAAACTAGAAAGTAGTGAAACAAAAGAGCTATTCTGTGCTAATAAGAAGATGACACACGCTACATTATGAACAGAGTTAGAAAATGGTTATAAACATCATGGGAAAAAAACACAATGAATTTACAGTTAACTATGAAAGACAAAATAGAAATAAAATGTAACCTTGACCAACGTAGGGGCCCTTTGCAAAGGTCTCGGATTATCATCACTTAATAAACACTCCAACAACACTTTAGGTATCCATTGAAACAGAGTCTTCATATTAAAACAGAGAATGAGTTCTTTAAACTATAGAGTGAAAATATGAACTTAATACATAAGCAAAAACTAAACTTGTCCTTCGTTCTTCACACAGGTATTTATAGGGAAATTATACAACTGTTTTAAAGAGATAAATAAGCTACAACAAAACACGTAGACAGGCAAGTATGTGGAATTTTTGTCCTTGGTTCCTTTGAAACATAAATCTTATGGTAATGGTTGTTGGATTATGTTTGCCTAGGTTCCAGATGAAGTCCGTGGCCTCAGGAAACTGCTTCAGATCCCATCACTGAGAAATGTGTGCAAACCAGAGTCTTGTTTGCCATAGGTATCTATGTTTGACTTCACTTTGACCGGAGTCTTCTTCATCAATCTAGACTAAATGAATAGGATACGATCCATGCCACGATTTTTTCCAAGCTACCCATGTAGTCCTTTTCCCCTCTTGACGCGTGGAACCTGCAAAAGCGTGGAAGTAGCTGCGGAACAGTCGATTAGCTGTAGAATGTGGCTACATTTTGTAGCTAAAAGACAAAAACTTATTCAAATAGAAAACATAAAATTATAACCTATAAATCACTGAAATATACTCCTTGAGGCAATGTGTAATGGTTTTTGATGATAAGGATGCATTTTTCATGGAAAAACAGAGAAGGAAGGATGAGAAAAGTAGCTAAGGGAAAGGCATTTTTGGAACTCAACATACCCCCACTGCTAGACTATTGCATGTCCCCATGCAATCAAAATTGTAAACTCCATCCTCCTACTGCATTTGTTCTGAGACTTCAGCCAAGACATCCAACCTCTTTTTGCTTTTCTTTGCACCAACTACCATCCTAGGCTTCCTCATGAGGAATCTGTACTTGAGGTTAATGAGTGCCCTGTTTAGCTTCTTATTCTTCCTTTTTAGTTTTCTATTCTTCTTGTGCCATAAACCCAAGTGAAGCATAGTGTTATCATGGATAATCTTATCCAACTTGTTCTATTCTTTTAAGGCTTCATTTTCTCTTTGGATATGCCTATTTAGAACTTCTAGCTCATAGATTTCCTATTTAAGTGAGCTAGTCAAAGTTTCTTGTGATGTGGCAGGCTGCTCAGGATTAGATGAAGTCCCTGGGTCCACTGATGTACTTTTCTTCTCCAATGACTCTATGTAGTCATAAATCTGTTGTTGGACTAGATCAATGCCTGGAGAGGCTCTCCTTGGGTTGCTTTCAAAGTTTTGTTGAGGAGAGTTCTGTGGGCTTTGCTCATATGGAATATTGTCATGGGATTGTGTTGGAGTTTCTTCCCCCAAATCTATGAACTGGGTCTCTTTTGATTTTGCTTTCTTCACTTTGCCCCTGAGTCTAGAACTTCTCCTCAAACTTTGGGAGCCTATGATTTCTTCCTCTATAACTTGTTTCCTTTTTCCCTTCTCCTTCTCTTTCTTGAGCTAATCCTTGATTTTGACTAATCTCTCAGAAAGAAGTTGTTCATCCTCCTTAGATGATGAATGTTCAGGAATATTTTTGTGGGATTCCTCAACCTTTTCTTTCAAATTTCTTTTCTACTTTGTCTGCTTTCTAATCTCTGTTAATGTTTCAAAGATGGGCTCTTCTTCATTTTTTTTTTGTACTGAAGTTTCAGGAGTGTTTTGAATGGTGAGACTGGTCTTCCTTCTCCTAATTCTTTTTGAAGGACTTCCCTCAGGCAATTCTGGGGCATCTTGGAAGAAGTTTCTGACCAAAAATTCCTCCCATGTGTCCCCTACACTCTTTAAGTGATATTCAACTAAAATTTTTACTAGTCCATGGTGATAAAGAGTGGTTTCTATTGCTTCAATTTTCTTCTGAACATTAGTGGCCATTCTTCTCAAGCTATTCAACAGGAAAAATGGGAGATTGAGGGTTCCATCTTCAAGAAAATTCATTAACAGTCTTATGTGATATACATACATGGAACCAAATATTCCCTCACATGTAATAAACTTTTGCAAAATTAATAATATGCTGCTCCATTTTCTCTTAAGTACAGAGACTAGAATTCCTTTCCTAAAAACTAAAGTTTCCATGCCTCGATTTTTTAGAATGACCTTCCAGGTTTCATCATGAAATTCTTTGTTCTTGAACCACCTCTCTCCTATCCTTGGTAGCTCAGTCGCTTCAGTAATAAAAGACTCGGTCACTACAAATTTTATGTCACCTATTTCCACATCCATTCCATCAAACGATCTGGCAAAAGATTTGGTGATTTCTTTATGATAACCATTGAATTTTTCAATGAAACTCAACCAACCAACCTCCTACAAAATTCCTTTCAGTTGAGGATAACCTTCCATGTACTTCACTCCTATGGGTTCAGTTCTGACAATGAGCCCCATCACCTCTGTTCAATGCTATTCTTCAAAATTCCCTTCACTGTTTGAGAAATGGAGTGACTACGTAAAGAGGATTGTGTATACGGCAGTGGAACAACTAGTATATAGGAATAAAAATAACTATGGATATGGGGACAGAATGACAAAATATATGGAAATAAGAAGGCTATGAGTATGGGATAAAATGACTATACATACAGGGTTTATGAAAATAGAGTAGTTGTATGCATAAAATGTGTGGAAATAGAGTGTGCACAAGGTATATGAAAATGAAGTGGTTGTACATGTAAACTGTGTGAAAAACAGAGTGAATGTTATACACAGAGGATACGAAAAAAGAGTCACTGTGTGTACAAGGTAACAGAGTGTTTGTATGCAAGAAATATATGAAAAATGGAGTGATTGTATGCACAAAAAGGCTGCGGGAGTATAAGAGAAAAACTTGGTGTAATAAATGAGAAATCAGGGTTTTGAAGAGTCGTATTCAAATAGGTTATGTCATGAATCTAACCGTTTAACAGGTGTGCTGGAGAAGTCTGGTTAAGTATGAGTCCTTGAGTTTAAAACGGAGATTACATCATTAGACCGTTAGCATTAAAGACGGAAGATGTTGTGGAATCATCATGGCAGTCAAATCTCATAATGATAAATCAAGGAGTCATGTGATTATATGAGTTATACCAACTTATGTTTTGTATTGCTTTTTGAAATAAGTTTTTGTTTTTACCTTTTAGAAACATACCTTCCACTTGCTAATTTCTTATTGTTTGCTTCCACAGGTGCTTAGATGTGATTGGTCTTCAAAAGTTATTCCCTCCTCAATTACCTGCATATGACATTTTATTATGAATTGGCCTCTTTATGCTTGGACTGATGATCAAACTGTTGCTGCAGAATCAGATTGGTTGTAGAATAGGATTAGCTACAGAACGGGAACAGCTGCAGAATGTGGAAATAGCTGCAGAATGTAAAACAACTGCAGAATGTAAATCAAAAAACAAATTATGGTTTATGGATGAATGGAATGGAAATGACTACATGAGTGAAAATATGACATGATGATAAATGAAAAATGGAGATGAAAGAAATGCTGAAGAGGAGAAATTTATTGGTGGAATATGACAGTGGAGTGAAGTGAAACTTTGCAAAAGTAAAACAAAGTGAAAATGAGATAAAACAATAGATTTTGCAAAATGCAAAGTGAGTCACCATTTTTTTTTAGAAAAGGAAATGGAAAATATAGGGTGTCAGAAGCTTCTGATTTTCACCCTGTATTTTCTGTATAAGCATGCCAATCAGTGATTGGTTTTCAACCTTATACATTTTTTTTTTTATTTTTTTATTTTTTTTATTATTATTAATTTTATTTTTTTTAGATAGGAAAAACAAAGACTAAGTTGGTGGAGAAGAAGGATTCTTCTTCACCAACTTCATTTCAGAATTGTTTTGAAAGATCTTGATGAACTCCTCCTTTGAGATTGGTTTTTGATAAATTTTGAATCTATGACCATTCACAAGGAGAGGAGTTTGACTTTCATCTATTGTTCTAATCCTTACTGCTCCATTACTGAAAAAAATTTCAATCTCATATGGCCCAAGCCAATGAGTTTGAAACTTCCCTTGAAAATATTTAAACTTTGAATCAAATAACAGTGCCCAATCTCCCTCTTGAAACTTCTTGTCCTTGATGTACTTGTCATGCCACTTAGCCCTCTGTTGTTGAACTAGACCAGTCCTTTGAACAGCTTCTTATCTGATTTCATCAAGTTCATTCAATTGCTCTAGTCTATGCTTTTGAGCTTCTGATAAATCCATCCCCAACTGGACTGCCATCTTGAAAGTTTTGACTTGGAACTCTATGGGGAACATGACTTGTTTCCCATAAACAAGTTCATAGGGTGTATGTCCAGTTGTGTTCCTCCATGTAGTTCTATAGGCCCATAAGGCTTCAGGAAGCCTTTCTGCCCAATCTCTTCTATGTAGATGCACAGTCTTGGTGAGGATTCTTTCAATCACTTTATTTGTAGACTCCACTTGACCATTTGCTTGTGGATGATAGGGAGTGGATTTCCTATGCTTGATTTTGTACTCCTCCATAAGCTTCTCTATCATGTTGGATGTGAATTGAGGTCCCTGATCTATCACAATTTCTCTTGGAACACCAAAGCAAGTAAAAATATCCTCAAAAAGAAAACTAACTACAGAATTTTCGTTAGCAAAAAGTAATGCTTTGGCTTCTACTCATTTGGTGACATAATCAGTGCATACCAATATATACTTTTTCTGCTTGGATGGAGGATTAATAGGTCCAATAAAGTCTAAAGCCCATTTTTCAAAAGGTTCGATAAGTACCTGAGGTTGTAATGGCATTTCATTTGAGGGAGTAGGTTTCCCTACCCTTTGGTAGGTGTCACACCTTCTGACATATTCTTTAGCATCTTTGAATATGGATGGCCAAAAATATCCTAAAGAAAGGATTTTATAGGCTGTCCTCTTGTCAGCAAAGTTTCCACCACATAGCTCATCATGACATGCTTTGAGAATATCAGGCATTTCATCTTCCCTGACACACCTTCTGATCATAAGATCTGGCCCTGTTTTATACAATTCGTTAGTGATCCATGAATATCTTGCACTATCTTGAATAATCTTTCTTTTCTCTCTAGGAAATAAATGTGAAGGTAACTTCCCTATAACCAAGTAGTTAGCAACATCTACAAACCAAGGAGTTTGAGTAGTTACTGCAAAGAGATATTCATCAGGGAACTTATCTTCAACCGGGGAGTCTTCTTTGATATTCTGAATCCTGGACAAGAAATCAACAACTGTGTTTTGTTTTCCAAGTCTATCTAGCACAATAATGTTGAATTCTTGCAAAAATAAAAGCTATCTTGTAACTCTACCATTAGCAATAGGTTTATTCATCAAATATCTAATTGCAGAGTGATCTATATGAACAAAGGTTTCATAGCCTATTATATAGTGTCTAAACTTGTTAATTGCATGAACAATAGCTAAGAATTCTTTTTCAGTCACAGTATAATTCAACTCAGTGGGAGTCAAATTTTTACTTGTATAGTAAATGGCATAAGGAATCAAATCTTTTTGTCCCAATATAGCTCCTAGAGCTGTATCTGAAGCATCTGTAGAAATATGGAAAGGAAGTTTCCAATTTTGTCCTCTTAAGATAGGTGCTTCAAATATTTTTTCTTTCAAGGTTTCAAATGCTAATTGGCAATCAGGATTCC
Source organism: Pinus tabuliformis (assembly GCA_031772625.1). NCBI lineage: Eukaryota > Viridiplantae > Streptophyta > Pinopsida > Pinales > Pinaceae > Pinus > Pinus tabuliformis. The sequence goes on from CM062811.1 coordinate 723,193,890, forward strand.
ACTTGAATTCACAATCTTTTGTAAGAAATTTGAAGAGTGGAGATGCTATTTTAGTGAAGTTTTCTATAAATCTTCTATAGTAACCTGTAAATCCTAGAAAACTTCTAACATCCCTTTGGAAATTTGGAATTGATAACTTAGAGATGACTTCAACTTTAGATTTGTCAACTTTAATCCCATCTCCTGAAATATGATGTCCTAAAACAATACCTTCTGTAAACATCATAAAGCATTTTTCATGGCTTAGTGAAAGGTTTGTTTCTTTACATATTTTAAGGACTTTTTCCAAATTTTCCAAAGCTTCTTCAAATGTGTTACCATAGACTGTAAAATCATCCATATATACCTCTACACAATCATGTATTAGATCAAAAACAAATCCTAGTACTGCTATTTGGAATGTTGAAGGTGCATTACATAACCCAAAAGGGAGCACTCGGTAGGCAAATTTTCCCCATGGACAAGTAAATGTGGTTTTATCCTGATCCTCAGGTGCTACCTAAATTTGATTATAACCACTAAACCCATCCAAGAATGAGAAATATTGTTTACCTGCTAATGTATCTAACACTTGATCTATTAAGGGCAAAGAAAAGTGATCTTTGAAGGTTTCTTTATTCAATTCTCGGTAATCAATGCATGCCCTCCATTTACCATTCTTTTTAGGCACAATTACCAAAGGAGAAACCCATTGGCTATCTGAAATTGGGTAAATGAAGTTTACATTGAGTAATTTTTGGAGCTCTTCTTTCACAATTTCACTAAGATTTGGATTCATTCTTCTTTGAGGTTGTCTGATTGGTCTACTATTTTCCTCAATATAGATATGATGGATATAAGTCTTAGGATCAATACCTTTCATGTCGGTGTACTCCCACGCAAATGTAGCAGAATGTTTTTGTAATATTTTGGTTAGCTTTTCTTGTTGTAGTTTCTGCAAGTTTTTGTTTATGTTCAATGTCCTACCTGGAAAAACTTCAATTGTAGAGCTACCAAACTCTTCCATAGAATAGAGAGACATCTGCCTAGATGAAAAGTATTCAACATTAGATTTTTCTTGGAATTGTGCATGATCATATTCTGAAGATGTTTCAAAATTTTCTAATGTGCTCAAAATTTGACTATCTTCACTAATTTCTGACATAGTAAAGAGAGGTTGAATATCATCTTCTTCATCAATCCATTCCTTGTCATCTATTTTTTTGATTGCTTTTGCTGGAGGATACAAAGTAAATTTCATTGTTGAATTACCATCAGAAATATACATGTCACCAGATCTACAACTAATAAAAGCATCAGCTGTGGCCAGCCAAGGTTTTCCTAATATGAGTGGGTGTACTCCTAGATTATTCTTGGGAGTTAAAATCATGAAATCAACAGGATATTCCCAAGAATCTAAGGAGACTGTAATGTCTTCTAGCACACCATCTGGTTTGATTACTAATCTATCTGCAAGTTGTCGCAAGGCAGGTGTGTAAAGAAGATTTGGAAGTTTAAGTTGCTCCATAGTTTGTCCACTCATAATGTTTATTGTTGCCCCTAAGTCAATCAATGTGTTTGGAATTTCAATTCCATTTATATGTGTCTTGACAATTGGACTTCCTGGATCCACATATTTTTGCATGGCAATCTTTCCCATCATGATATCTGCTATCTTTCCTACCAGGTGAATTCTTTTTGTTTCTCTTGGTTTTCTTCCTGGTCTTTTGATGCTCAACTCCTTTATTGTCTTAGCTAGAATAGGAATTTCTCTAATGGCTTGTAACAAAGGAATTTTGATACAAACATTCTTCAATTCATCTAGAAAGTCATAATTGGGCAACAAGATCTATTTTTCTACACCTCTATCAATTTTTAATCTCTCAGGAAAAGGAGATGTAGAAGTAGATGCTGGTTTCTCAATGATAGGAGTTGTGTTTATTGATTCTTTTTGTTTTTCTTTTTCAATGTTTTGGTTTTGGAGGGATGTTCCCTCAAAAAATTTGTTGACTTTTGGATAGTCTTCTTCAGAGTTATCTTGTTCTTGAATGACTATAGAAGGTTTTTCCTTTTCTAATATCCTACCAGATCTAAGTTGAACATCATTAAGATCTAGAGGAGTAATCATGTAAGTTGAAAATTGTTGTCCTTCTACCATGTAAGAATTCTAAGGGTTTTTATTATTGGGGTTTGGTAATGGTTGGGCAGGTAATTGATTTGGTTTTTGTTGAAATGGAAGTAAGAGTTGAGGATTTTGACTTCGTTGTGGAGGTTGTTGTGGAAATGGTAGTGAAAGCTGAGGGTTTTGATTTGGAAGTTGTGGTTACTGATTTTGCTGTTGATTTTGTGGGGGAGGATAGCTCTGATAAGATGGAGGATATTGATAATATTGAGCAAATCTCCCATAAGGATTTTGTACCCCTTGTGCCCACAGTTGATTGATACTGAGATTGAGGTTGAGGCCAAGATTGCTGCCAAGAATTCTAGTTTGGTGGGGGCTAAAAATACATTGGATTGTTAAATATTTGATTTTGTGGCCCCTGCCAAGGTCTTCTTGCAACAAAACAAAGAGGTTCTACAGGATTTGGGATTGTTTCTTCTTGAAAGATAGCCTTAAGACCTTGGATTGAGGGACAACCCTTGGTCTCGTGACTTTCTGAACAAATCATACAAGTTTCTACAATTTTTGCATCTAGAGGACATTCCCTTAGAGCATGTTCTTTTTGCATGTTGGACAAAAGATGGCTAAAGCATCAGCCTCTGTTTTTTGCTTGTTTTGAATTTTAAGGGTGTCTAGTTGCTCACTAACGCTGCCTAAAATGTCAGTTTTAAACTCATTAAGCATATTTCCAATTTCTGCCCTACTTACAGATCTGGTTTCAAATTTATTTGCTATAACAAGAGAAGGATCTCTTGGTCCTTTCCTAGTTTTAGATTTCCCTCTTGAGATATGAACACATAGTTCTACTATATCACTCAATGGAAGTTGAGAGATATCTCCCTTCCCGTCATGTTAAAGATATCTATCCATTCATCTCTAATGGCCTTTAACAAAAGAGCTTTCAAATTTTCTTCATCTAGATTGTTCATTTTTTCTCTTTTCAAATTATAGTTGAATCTCTCAAGCAAATCCTCTAGGTTTTCATATTCCTTTATATCATTTTGAACACCTCATCTTTATGATTGGTAGGCATACAATAATCCAAATATCTACCCAAAAATGCCTGTTTCATGTCATTCCAAGTTCTAATGGATGAGTGACTAACCCCATAAACCATTTCAAAGTAGCCCCTTTTAGTGTTGAAGGGAAAAATTTGAGTTTTTGAGAGTCTTCTAGATAGTCACGGGTTCTATATAAGACTTCAAACTCAAACAAAAATGTTTCAGGATCCTCACTTCTCAACCCATAAAAGTTTGGGAGGACAGATGGTGAAATGTTCTTCATTGTGGTATGTGTTTCCTCATCCACTATAGGGAATCCAAATGAGTTATCTACTTCCCTATTTCCTTTGCCTCCTCCATTATTACCTCTACCTCCTCCATTGTTTCCTCTACCTCTCCCTCTACCCCCTCCTCCAAATAGTGATAATTCTCCATCTTGCTCTTCTTCTGCCATTATAGTTTCCTTAAAGTCAGTATAGGGCTCATAGTTAGTATAGGGCTCAATCTGCAAGGTTATTCTTTCTTCCTTTGGTTCTTCTATTAATCGATTATGAGAGAGAGTTCCTACATTTTCTTCCTCACTGGGTATTCCTAGTTCTTCAACTACAATAGGCTTCCATGTAGAGGTGAAAAAGGTCTTCTCTCCTAGGACTATTTTGGTGGATGATGTAGGAGAATCTTCTGATTGAGTTTCTGCTCCTTGAATTCCAGGAATCCTATGGCTGGGAGTATGAGTCTGGGATGGAGGTGTGTCTTTTCTAATTCTTGGTGGAGTAGGTGGAGTTGTGGGAATTGAACTTCTGCCCCTACCTATAAATCTACCCCTAGAATCTCTTTCTCTATGGATGTCATTGTTTTATTTTATTTTTTTATTTTTTTTATGAATGTAAGAGATAAGGCTACATAGTTACACTTCCCCGGAAATGGTGCCAATTTTTTTTTTCAATTTAGAGTCCTAAATAGCTCTACATAAATTATCAATCCAGGTATCATAAACTGATGAAGTGTAGTGCACTATATGTGCTAGATGGCCCTTCCTACTTCAGTGTTTTTGAGTTTTATATTGTTTTGGGGGTTTGATCTTTTTAATTCCTAATGTTTTGCAATGTACTTAACAAAATCTTTAAATCTACTGCTGCTAAGAATCTAAAGAAATGAAATGAGAGCTAAAAGTGCTTCAAGCCAGCTTTGGAAGTAAAGTTTTAACCAAGAAACAAAGTTTCTCTTCTTGCTATTATGATTGTTTCCAAAACATGAACTAAAAGGACTTATGAGTGAAATTGCAACTATTATCTAATCAATTACAAAAACAAAGCTTAAATGAGATATTAAAACTGAAAATGAGATTGCAGCTATTGAAAATGAGATTACAACTATTGTCTAATTTATTGCAGAATCAAAACTTAATGAACAACTAAAAATGGAATTGCTACTATATGAAAAACTATGATTGAAAATGAAATTGCAACTAATCTATCATAAAAACTAAATGAAGTGTTTTGTCACTCTGCTATACAATTTTGGGAGAACGACCTCCTTGTGATAGCATTTGAGGGATTCAATACTTCATTGTTCTAAAACTGAAAATGAAATTGAAACAAAATTAAATGAAAGACTAAGACTGAAAGTAAAATTGCAACTAATCTACTATAACAGCTAAATGAAGTGCTTTATCACTCTGCTACACAATTTTGGGAGAACTACCTCCTTGTGATAGCATTTTGAGGGACTCCATACTTCATTGTTCTAAGAAAAAGTAAACATAAAAATGCAGAGAAAGACTCATTCATAAATGAAATATTTCACCACTTAGTTTTAAGATGAACCATCAACTGAAAGGGCTTTCGGAAACATTCACTTACAACATGAGTTATTAAACTAACAACAAAATGGCATTGATCAGTTAAATTCAAAATCTAAAGACTAATGAACAACAAATGAAAGAAACTAGACTAATGATCAACAAATCTAAATTACTCTATGCTACTGACATCAACTTCAAGCTACTAATAAGAAACTAGAACGTAGTGAAACAAAAGAGCTATTCTATGCTAATAAGAAGATGACACAAGCTGCATTATGAACATAGTTAGAAAATGGTTATAAACATCATGGAAAAAAAACACAGTGAATTTACAATTAACTATGAAAGACAAAACAGAAATAAAATGTAACCTTGACCAATGCAGGGGCCCTCTGCAAAGGTCTCGGATTATCAGCACTTAATCAACACTCCAACAACGCTTCAGGTATCCATTGAAACAAAGTCTTTATATTAAAACATAGAATGAGTTTTTCAAACTACAAAGCGAAAATCTGAACTTAATACATAAGCAAAAACTAAACTTGTTCTGTGTTCTTCACACAGGTATTTATAGGGAAATTATACAATTGTTTTAAAGAGAGAAATAAGCTACAGCAAAACATATAGACAGGAAAGTATGCGGAATTCTTGTCCTTGGTTGCTTGGAAACATAAATCTTATGGTAATGGCTGTTGGATTCTGTTTACACAGGTGGCAAATGAAGTCTGTGGCCTCAGGAAACTGCTTCGGATCCCGTCACTGAGAAATGTGTGCAAAACAGAGTCCTATTTGCCATAGGTATCTATGTTTGACTTCCCTTTAACTGGAGTCTTCCTCATCGATCTAGGCCAGATGAATAGGATATGATCCATGCCTTGATGTTTTCCAAGCTACCCATGAAGTCCTTTTCCCCTCTTGACATGTGGAACCTGCAAAAGCGTGGAAGTAGCTGCAGAACAATCGATTAGCTGCAGAATGTGGCTGCATTCCGTAGCTAAAAGACAAAAACTTATTCAAATAGCAAATATAAAAGTATAACCTGTAAATCACTGAAATATACTCCTTAAGGCAATGTGTAATGGTTTCTAATGATAAGGATGCATTTTTCATGGGAAAACAGAGAAGGAAGGATGAGAAAAGTAGCTAAGGGAAAGGCATTTTTGGAACTCAAAACTACCATTGAGCTCTCTCCAATATATAGATGAACTAAGGTTCCCAACTCAATAATTACCAAGAACTACTGAGCTCCACAAACACTTTTGATATGATTTTAAAGGGATTCAATTCCTTAACTAGATCATACCACTAACTCCACTTCATGAAGGATATTATTCACTTTAACCATATTCTACAAGCTCAATAAAACACATATTTCATTAAATTTGGAATTTTTTTATTAGAATGCCATCAACAAAATTGAGGTTTTTGGTTATTTTGAAATTCTAGATTCATCATTTAATGAAATATGTGTTATAACCTTTTGTTGACCTTTACATGATGAGTCTTGAACAAGACAAGTGAGAAAAACAAATGAACACTCGATGTGCATGAGGAATACCGAGAAAAACTCACTTTAGGCCACAACCGCACCCACAAAACTTAAAATTTATGTTGTAACCACACTCGCAACACTGTCTACTAGTATTTGGAGCCTACCAACTACATGCATGAGCCTTTTTTCCATGTGGTTGGGGCATTGGATGGAGAAAAATCAATCAAATCAGCTCACATCTTTGCCAAACTTCAAGGACACCTTCATCAACTCCAAAAAACACCTCCAAACCTCTGTGATAGGTCTGCAACTAATGAAGTAGGCCAAGAACCTCTACAAAAAGTCAATGGTATGCAGGCCCTAGTCTATTAAACTCCTCGTCATGACCAACACCTCCAATTGCCCAAGCAACAACAACAAACTATCCAAACGCCTCCTACACATGTAGTAACATCTTTAGCACCTGTAGCAGCATCTCCAACACCTATGACAACAACATCAAGTCATCCAAAATCCTCCAACACTTGTAGAGGCATCTCTAGAACATGTAGCAACATCTCTTGTAACAAACCAACTCAACATGTTCTGAAGCCATCTCTACTCAGCCTCCCATTCCTACACAAGCTCCTAAACTAGGTCATGTCATAATCATGTTGACATCAATGCTAAAAAACAAGACCAACGAGCCAAAAAATTATCGCACAATTAGAAACATGTAGCAACATCTCTTATAACAAACCAACACAACATGTTTTGAAGCCATCTCTACTCAGCCTCCAATTCCTAAACAAGCTCCTAAGCTGGGTCATGTCATAATCATGTTGACATCAATGCTAACCAACAAGACCAACAAGCCAACAATAAAATTGACAATATACTAGGAAAAAATAATCTCCAAACACACCTGCAATCAAACTCTATTTCATCTCCTCACTCACTACACAAAATGTTGGTTGAAACATACATCTACTATCTACTACTATGTCTACAAACTACTTCAGGAAATTTGCAACAAGACTCCTACAACTTACACACTCTTATGCCTTTATCACACTCACTCAACTCACAATACATCCAACCAAACTATCATTGATATCTCTCCAATATATAGATAAACTGACATTCCCAACTCAATAATTACCAAGAACTACTGATCTCCACAAACACTTTTCATATGCTTGATTTGATCTGGATTCGACTCCTTAACTAGATCATACCACTAACTCCACTTCATGAAGGATATTATTCACTTTAACCATATCCTATAAGCTCAATAACCTTTTTCTGACCTTTACATGATGAGTCTCAAACAAGACAACTGAGAAAAACAAATAAACACTCAATGTGCGTGAGGAATGCAGAGAAAAAATCACTTTATGCCACAACTGTACCCACAAAACTATACAATTTAATTTGTAACCGCACTCACAACACTGTCTACCAGTAGTTGGAGCCTTCCAACCACATGCACGAGCCTGTCTCCATGTGGTTGGGGCATAGGATGGAGAAAACTCAATCAAATTAGCTCAAAGCTCTGCCAAACTTTAGGGACACCTTCATCAACTCCAAAACACACCTCCAAACCTCTGTGACAAGTCTGCAACTAATGACGTAGGCCAAGAACCTCTACAACAAGTCAGTGGCATGCAGGCCCTAGTCTATTAAACTCCTCATCATGACCAACACCTCTAGTTCCTCAAGAAGCAAAAACAACCTATCCAAACACCTCCTACACATGTAGTAACATCTTCAGCACCTGTAGTAGTATCTCCAACACCTGTGACAACAACACCATGTCACCCAAAATCCTCCAACACCTGTAGAGGCATCTCTAGCACATGTAGAAACATATATTGAAACAAACCAACTCAACATGTTCTGATGCCATCTCTACTCAACCTCCCATTCCTACACAAGCTCCTAAACTAGGTCATGTCATAATCATGTTGAAATCAATGCTAACCAACAAGACCAACAAGCCAAAAACTCATCAAACATCATGAGGACTACTGATCATCATCAGGTTGGCATAAGGCATATGATGAACAACACCAAGACCCTATTGAAATCAATACCAATACTACAATGGAAAAAAAACTCCCCTTTGGCATTGATGTTAACCTCAAGTTGATCTTCAACATCTAAGGTTGACCTTCATACACTCTCCAACTCTGAAATTGATCTCCAACAATCCAAACTCTCTCCTCCTTTGACATAAATGGAAAAGGGCCATACCAGCATTGAAGGCAATGTCAATAATATGTCAGATGACAGAAGTAATTTTTTCATACTCAACACCATGAAGATGCAAACCAAGAAGTCTCTCCTTCAAGATAATCATGTGAAATAATAAAATTTGTTGCTGACACCTCCAGCTAATATCATACAACCACTCAACATGAACATGCTCCCCCTAAGCATGTAATGGGGTTGCAAACACACTATCTTTGGTGTTGTAACAACATATCCGATGTGTCACTCTGAACTATAATGATGTACAATAAAGTACCAGACAGGTACAATTCTTCATGGAGAAGATACACAGTTGTGATAAGTACCTAGACTGAGATATGACTCCTCTACACCTATAATCAATGAAAAATTCTATGGATCGAAGTTTTATCATGCACCCAATGTATTTGGGCTACATCAATGATATACAAAATAAGGCATGACACCCGTTAGCCCATACATAGCTAATTGACACATGTTACAATACATATTAGACACCATGGGTCTCTCTGTCACCAATGCACCCAAAATATGAAACAATGATAATACATGGCTTTTAGAATCACACACAAAGCTTCTCTCCTCTATGAATCCAAAAAATAATGATATTACATAAGTGAATGACATCAATGAACACCAATATATGATCCATATAGAAGCATGAATAATAATACAAGCCATGGCATATGCATCAAGTACAAGGCTTGCATGAGCAATGAAATAAGTTGTCCATGTGTAGCTGCAACAATAGAGGTACTATACATTGAAAATGGCATTACATGTCTACTCTCAACATCACATCCTCTCACCAATAGCATGTGTGTAACAAAAAAATGGAATTTGCAGCAAAAACATGATAACCACCACCATGTTCCACATCAACATCTACAATACAATAATTTGATAGCAACAATAATATATCATATAAGCAAAAAAAAAAAAATATCCTCATCATCACAAAGCATCCATGAGGCTCATCAATATAGTAGCATCAACATAAGCTCTGAGCAACCACTGAACAAGCAACAACAGTATCACTAGCAGCATATGAATCAACATGCATTATATCCGAGAAGCATCGACAAGGAAATATGCACCAGTAGCAACAATATAATATATAGCAATATAGCACCACAAGAAACACATACTCATCATCTCCTTGACCTCATGTCATGAAAACACGTTCTCTCTCCTCATGAGAGCAAAAACCAATTAGTAGCAGCATAAACCAACACATAAGAAACTTGGTCCAAAACATGTGCAACAATGTATTCTCTCCATGTATGAGAAGCAATACAAATCATTATGACTCAACCATATGAATGCATAATATCTCATCAGCAACATGAATTATCTAGTACATCATAGGAAACATCGTATTCTCTCTCCATGCAACAACAACATCACAGCTCAACCATCCAAATGCATATCAGCAGCAACATGATACATCTAGAATAAAAAACATTAGAAATAAAGTGCATACTCTATATGAGCCAACTCCAACGCATCATATGATCTCAATGGTAGCAACACATACATGGTAATAAATTTCATACATAAAGTCTATCAGTATGAACACTATGAGTGCACCAACTATGTCATCCAAGAATATTACTTCACAATATTTGGCAGCAACAAAATTCTTCCCTGCATCAAATCAATGTCAAAAACATGCACAACAAGCTCCTCAATGCCAAAACTTTGTATGTCCATCCAGAAGCATAAATTATCTCCTGAAATGTGTGATCCTCTATCACACCTAGATAATGCACATAACAACAACTATATGGTTTCCACATGATAAAAATATTATCAATAAGAAATTGATATGTAACTGCTCCAAGACTAACTACAACACATATGTGGATGAACTAAATGATGACAGGTTGAAAATGAGAATATATTAGATGTAGGTTTTAACCCTGTACAAAAATTACCAGCAAACAAATTCTTAAATTAGATAAAAAATATACAATAGCAAGAAACACAAAACAAATACACATAGATTTTCCCCTGGATCCCAAAACCGGGACTACCAGATTGATAAATGATGACATGTTGAAAATGAGAATATATCAGATGTAGGTTTTAACCCTGTACAAAAATTATCAGCAAACAAGTTCTTAAATTAGAAAAAAAACATACAATAGCGAGAAACACAAAACAAATACACATAGATTTTCCCCTGGATCCCAAAACCGGGACTACCAGATTGATTTTTCATTGTATTCCTTTCAATGCTACAATATGTGTGTGTGTGTGTGTGCATGCACCAAAGCAATCATAAACCCCAATCCATTAACCCTAGATTAGAACATAACTGTAGTTCCCTTGACCAGATTTACAACATACCATGGGCAAAAAACCATCATGCCCAAAACCATGTGTGAAATCCATGCACAAAACCATAGGTAGGTCTATCCACCTAATATAGGGTCCAAAAAAACTTTCCCAGGACGTTGCCCCAGACCCCGTGCAGGGAGGTTACCACCACCCTGCTAACCCCACGATAGGGGGGCCTTCTGCCCCCCCATGAACCCCCGTGTTGTGCCCAGTACAATGAAGGGAGGCTTCTACCCCCCCTCTAACCCCCCTGCTTCTTGCATGGGGCTAGTTATGGAAACAATATAACACACACCCAACATCATAAATAAAATTAACAGTTCAAAACTCATGAACTCCCCCTGAACAAATGCATCTCTTAATATGTCGATTTTTCTTCATGCAATTTTTCCAATAAGGTTTCACCTCCAAAAGTATACATGAAACTTGTCCAACATCTCTTTTGCAATCTCACAAATATTCACATACAACTTGTTAGATCTTCAAATTCCATGCAAAATAATCTCTTTATCTTTGTCATTAAAATCATCCTTAATTCCATATTCAATTGATAGAAAAATATTTTGATCAAGGGATAAAAAATATGAATCCATTTTCATCCTCCAAGTTGAAAATTTATCATCGTGAAGTACTAGTGGAACTCCTTTTTGGTCCATTTTGAAAATAATGCAATATTTCTACCAATACTCCTCAAATCCACTCTCCCGTGATCAAGCTACAATCGAGAGCCCCGCTCTAATGCGAATTGTTGGAAACTAGATCACTACTGAGAGGGGGTGTGAATCAATAGTCAAGGCACTTATAAAACTTTACAGTTTTTCTCCAATTTATTATTTCTTAAACCATGCATAGAATTAAACACATAACCAAGGATTATAACATCAAACATAAGTAAAACCATGCAAGAATTCAACACGAGAGACACGAATATTTCCAGTGGAAAACCCTCCTCTTGGTTCAAAAACCACCCTTGTTGATGTTGCGCTACTCAATATATTTTATTAATCTGGTTAACCAATTATGCATGGATTAGCTTACACCTATAAGCTGAAAGATTTGGCTTGCATTACAGTATGTTGGAAGCTATCAGTTAGGAAGTTTGGTTCTCTCACAGATCTATGGAAATCTATATGTTGGAAGCACCCATGACCAATGATCCTCACTCAACACCCATTGGACTATCCAACACTGATTGGATGGATAAATCTATTCCTTGTACTGAATACAATGAATCATTGTCTTCTCTAAAGCCTCCATAGCTTTACTTCCTCCATGCAAACCATGTTTCATAGATTTTCAAACTTGGCTCCTAGTATGATCAACATGAACATCACAACAACAATCTCTTCAAAGCACAAAATAAAAAACTAAAACTTCATCACAAATTGGATCACAGTCTCACCAAACACTATATAAAATAATATAATCAACACATAAGCTAAACCCCTCTCTAAAACAAGTAAAACTGCTCACAACTGAATGTTGCAATCAAAAAATAAATTGGAGAATATACTAGGAGAAAAAAGCCTCCAAATACAAGTGCAATCAAACTCTATTTCATCCCCTCATTTTCTGGGTGTGGAACCTGATTATCTTATTTCTTCAGAGGTATCATTGCATTGGACCCCATTTTGTCATGTAGCAGCAACACCGCCTGTAAATGTGCGCCACCAGGGGGTCTAGGGGGGCCGACTATGATTATTTTTAGCCCCCCTGGCAGGGGATCAGGGGCAGTGCCCCGGAAGCTAAAAATAGATGTAAAATTTCCTTGTAAAATGTTGTAATTTCGTAGTCAATCTGGACCATTCATTAGGTGGAAATCTGATAGTAGAAGCTATGTTTAATTTAGGGGTTTTTTTCCCTAGAAGGCAAACCATCGCTATATATGAGGGAATTGTATTGCGGTTATGTAGATCTGTATTCTGAGCGAGGAAGACAAAGGAGATTGAGACTGAAGAGGGAATTACATCAAATCTATTGTAGGTTGTATCTCTTCATTTCGCTGGATAATATAAAGGGAAGGACGCGTTGTTGCTCCATGGACGTAGCCCAAATTGGGTGAACCACGTATATCTATGTCTCTCTTGTTTTATGCGTTTTATGGGTTTATATTTCTGAAATATTTTTATGTGTTCCATTGCTCTATAATATATAATTTTCTAACATCGTTCACTACACAAAATGTTGGTTAAAACATACTCCTACTACTTGTTACTACACCTACAAACTATTTCAGAAAATATGCTACAAGACTCCTACAACTTGCACACTCTTCCTCCTATCTCACACTCACTCTATTCACGATACATCCAATCAAAATATCATTGAGCTCTCTCCAATATATAGATGAAATAAGGTTCTCAACTCAATAATTACCAAGAACCACTGAGCTCCACAGTCCATATGATTGATTTGATACAAATTCAATTCCTTGACTAGATCATACCACTAGCTCCACATCATGAAGGATATTATTCACTTTAAACATCTTCTAGAAGCTCAATAACCTTTTTATGACCTTTACATGATGAGTCTCAAGCTAGACAAGATGGAAAAACAAATAAACACCTGATGTGCATGAGGAACGCAGAGAAAAACCTGATTTAGGAAATAACCACACCCACAAAACTACCAAATTTTTGTTGTAACCACACTCACAACATTGTCACCCAATTGTTGGGTGTGGAGCTTGATTATCTTCTATAGTACCGGCATATTGGACCCCAGTTCAAAATGGGGCGGCAACGCCACCCGTAAAATGATCGCTGCCGTGGGGGGTCTGGAGCCCCCCCCTGGCGGGGGGTTTCGGGGGCAGCGCCCCCGAAGCTAAAAACAGCTGTAAAATTGCCTTGTAAAAGTATAGTAATTTCTAGTCAATCTGGGCCGTTCATTAGGCGGATGATCTGACGGTAGAACTTATGTTTAGTTTAGGGTTTTTTGCCCTAGAAGGCAACCCCTCTCTTTATATGAGGGCATTGTATTTGAGGCTGTAACATAGATGTGTATTCGGTGAGCGAGAAACATAGAGGTGAGACTGTGAGAGAAAACAGAGGATATTACAGCGGTTTTGCTGTAGGTTGTATCTCTTCATTTTGCTGGATAATAGAAAGGAAGGACTGGCTGTTCGGGGTGGACATAGCCCAAACTGGGTGAACCACGTATATCTGTGTCTCTCTTGTTTTGTGCGTTTTCTGTGTTTATATTTCTGCAATATTATATGTGTTCCATTGCTCCGTAATATATAATTTTCTAACACCAATGGTTGGATCCTTCCAACCACATGCATGAACCTATCTCCATGAAATTGGGGTAGAGGATGGAGAAAACTCAATCAAATCAGCTCAGAGCTTTGACAAACTTCATGGACACCTTCATTAACTCTAAAACAAACCTCCAAACCTATGTGACAATTCTACAACTAATGGCATAGGTTAAGAACCTTTGCAACAATTCAATGACATGCAGTCCCTAGTTGACCAAACTCCTTGTAATGACCTCGAGTTAAAATTCCATGTAATAAAGTTAATAAAGGAAAAACAGTACCAAGGTCGCAGGACACTATGGGAAAAACTCCTAGTGGGTGTTCATCTCAGTTTATTTTGGCAAAGGAAAAGAGACATTAATTAGCATTTACTTATGAAAATAAAGGAAAATAGGAGAAAAGGGAGATGAAAGGTCACAAAATTGCATGAGAAGGAAATTGAAGGGAAAAATATAAGAAAATGAAGAAAATAGAGGCCTCAATAAAAAAAAGGCTTCTGAGAATCAGTTCATGGCCTTTTATTAGTTTGGATTTGGAATTGGTTTTAGAGAGAGAATAGCACCAAGAGGAGGAAACAAGCAAGCAAAGGAAAACAAAGGGAGGATAAGGAAGAAAAGGAAAAGCAAGGAAAACTTGGATCAAGTAGCTTCAACAAGAAAATTTGTAGGTATCAGGTTGAATGTGTGATTTCCTAGCTTCTTTGTGAATACATGGTACATGCATGTGTGTATTTGGTTCCCTTGTTGTCACTGGCAAAAGTTTTGCTAGGTGTGACAATGGTTTCAGCATTGCCTTGCCATTTCTGCATAGTTGTGGTGTGATGGGGTTATTTCATTCCATTGAGCTTTGGATTTCCAAATGGATTTGGAACCGAGTGAGGTGGTCTGAGGAAAATTCCCAAGGGCCTAGGAATCTCTTGATTGGCTTTGGTGGGATTGCGGTAAATATCGAGGGTGGAGATAGGGAAATTCCTCAAAGTATTGGTGAATAAATTCAGAGGCATCCAAGCTTGTTTTGGGCCTAGTAACCCCTTGGCCGTTTTTGGTGGGATTGTGATAAAGCCTAAGGGTGGAGGTGGTTTAATCTCCGGGAAGCCCTAGTTGTTTATGTTATTGTTTTGGGCCTAGTGATCCCTTAACCAATTTTGGTGGGATTTTCATAAATCTTGAGGGTGTAGGTGGTTTAATATTTGTCCTTGGTTGTTTTTTTCTTGAGTCCCACATTCATGCTTGGAATATGGCATGGGGATGATTGGTTGAAAGAAAGATTCTGTTTAGCTCAATCTATGGTTGAGTGGTACGTGGAAGTCCTTGAATTAGCTGGATTTTTCATATGTTAATGAGAGCTCTTTTCCTCTTGTATTTCATGATTATTTGTACTTGTTATTTCTTTGCTTTGACAATTGTTCTATCATGGTTTTTATTCTGGTTATATCTGGTTATAAGCATGGTTTCATAACAGGTTCTAGTTATGGCTTTTGACATGTTTGATTATTTGATGAATAGTTGATGAATGCATAAGCTAACAAATGTTATGGCAGCTATTGTGAGAGGGAATTAGACCTTCTTGATGATTATCAAATAAGTTTTAGATCCCTATGTTTAGATATGCATTCATGACTTGTATATTACATGTTCTCAATATGTTTGACGAAATTCCTATCATGTTCTAGGCAGTCTAGGTTAAGTAATACCTTCAAATTTGTATGTATAGCATTATTGGCATGCCATTATTGATTCTGAGAAGTTGCAAGAAGTTCTAGGTATTGTTCTAGAAGCTGACCTAGAATTTAGGCTCAAAATCTGGGATTGCAGGTTCTGGACTATAAAGTTTAGGTTGCAACCAAATGGATGTAGGCTTGTGCATTTATTTGGAGGCTTCCAATTGCATGGAGGCTTTTTTATGGGTGCAGCTGAAGGCCCGAGGCAAGGAAGGAGTGGTCGAACTCAAGGTTTGGCCAGTTGGGATGGTTTCTCGGCCCTTGAGTGTCTTGTAGCCCCTCTAGGATGCTATGAAAAGTTAGTCTATCATCAATTATTGTCCTCACTTCCTTAATGGGACCTAGGAGGCAAGTTCATGTCATATTAGCTCTTCCTATCATGTTTACCCTAGCAAGCTAGTGAAATTGGTTAAATTTGGGAGGGGTCATTACAAAATGGTATCAGAGATTCCAAGTTCAAACACTTGGACTAGATGGGCTAGATGCATGTTGTTATGCATGCATTATCATGGTTAATTTTGTCATGCATGAGGTCATTGTATGTATTTTATGTCATTATTGATGTTGTTGGTATATTATGATGCTAATATGTTGGCCAAGATGGAGCAGGAGATGTAGATCAAAGCGAGGTTGCAACACTGGATCTTGAGGTAAGAGCAAATCATCATACAGGTTTGTATGTATGGCATGCAATAATGATGGTTAATTTGTTGTTATATGCATTATGGTTATTTACATGATTGTCATTGTATTTTTGTTGTTGTTACATGCATGATAGATGCTAGTTGTTCAGTGTGTTCATATGTACATGTGTTAGTTAGTCATGCCTCGTAGTAGCATGTTTTTATACGCATTGTGGTCATACACATAATGATTATGGTTATTTTATTTAAGGTCTTGATGTTATATGTATCATGATCTTAATGTTATATGTATTGTGCTAATTTGGATTGGTCTTTGCCAATTGTTATGGTTATCATATTCAAGTATGAGTCCATATATTTTTGATGTCATGTCATACTAATCTAGACTAACTTGTGAAAATGTGATAGCCTCCCTGAGATACATTGAGGTATGATTTTTATTATGTCGTCTATTTGGTTTATCTAACATCATATGTTGATGGGTTGTTTGAATGTTTGATTAATTTAATGTGTCTATAATATTACATGATGGAATGATCTTGTTTTAAGATGGTTGTACTAACATAATATGTGTTGAGACAACTGATATTCACTTCCGTGCAAGTGGGTGATAGTTGTAGCATTATGACTAATGCTTGTGAGTTGGTTATGACATGGTTGTTAGTCTTGGTAAAAGCTGATTTCAAATTAATAGACACAATTTATTGATCTTTGGAACATGTGACTGACGTGTGAACAATTGCAGGGAAACATGCTAGGCATTAATGTGACAAGGTAATAATTGATTTGTTTATATATAACTAACAATTGGATGATGTGATAGCATCTAATAAGACTCAATTGTAGCAAGGAAAAAGGTGAAAGGAAGAGATTTGGTGAGAATTCCTTTGGCTATGTTTGGAAACTGAAATTCCAAACGAATGAGTGCCTTGCATGAGTAAACGAAGTCTTCTTAACTTTGCTTTTTTCTAACATTATGTGGATATCTTCTATATTCATAAACATGTATTTGACATGTATAATATTTGGTTTCCATTTATGGTTGGATTTTTCAAGGAATTGGAGTCCCTTGAGAGATGATATATGTACGTTTTCAACTACAAGGCAGTGTGCTTGGCACAACAAGATAAGGTAACTAGTATATTTTTATGTTTATTTATGATAGTTATGTGATTTCCCTTGGAAGCATTGGGAACCTATGGGGATTGAGTCATGGTGATGGAAGTTTTGTGATTTTGGTTCTTTGTGGTTTTTTTGCACTTGATTTGTGGTTTTGATCATGTTTGGTGCAAGGCCATGCCACTTGTTTGTGGTGTCATACTCTTATTGATTTTCTATGTTTTTTCTTCTTGTTTGATTTTTGTTCTTTCCTTTTGTTCTTTAAGGGTCTTGGGAATTGGTTCGGAAAGAGAAAAGTTAATGGAGCTCAGGAGAGTTGAATGAAACCCAACAAATAATGAAGACTCAGATGAATCCCGGTGCATGATTAAAGGCCACTGAAGGCAAGAATATGACAACTAGTTGGATTGGTTGGATCCATTGGAATACATGGATGGTGGAAAGATAATCATGAGAAAGGTAAAAATAAATGTAAAGTAAATGATTTGAGGTGTTAGATGCCTTGGATATGTTAGGGATTGTTGTTCTCAAGGTTGTGCATGAAATGCATCGATAAAGGGAATTCTCTTAACCTTGACCTTATGATATCTAGTAATTGTGTTGTTATCATGATTATGTTGATGTCTATATATGTATACATGTATGTATGTATGTATGTATGTATGTATGTATGTATGTATGTATGTTGTGTACATGTGATTTTTTTTTACATGTGCTATTATGTACATGGCGTACATGTTGTGTTATGTATATGTGGTATTTTGTTATGTGTATTGTGTAGTCTTTGTATCATGACATGTGTATTCATTGTGTTGTACTTTGTGTATGTATATGTGTTGTGTTGTACACCTAGTGTAGGTGTCTCTGTTGTGTTGTACATCAAGTGTAGGTGTATGTGTTGCATTGTACACCAAGTGTAGGTGTATGTGTCGTGTTGTACACCGGCTGTAGTTGTATGTGTTTTCTTGTACAACAGGTGTAGTTGTATGTGTTGTCTTGTACACCGAGTGTAGGTGTATGTATTGTGTTGTGATGTATGACGTCTATGGATATATGCGTGTGATGTATGTGTTGTGTTGTACACTTGGTCTAGATGCATGTGTTGTGTTTTCAGGTGTAGGTGTATGTGTTGTGTTGTACACCAGGTGTACGTGTATGTGTTGTGTTGTACACTAAGTGTAGGTGTATGTGGTGCAAGTGTATGTCTTGTGTGGTGTTGTACGTTGTGTGTGGATACATGTGTGTGATGTACATTGTGTGTATGTGCATGTGATTGAATAGAAGAGAAGTATTGGGTGCTTTCCAATTGTGGCAATTGATCCGGTGTGTATACGAGAAATAATGACTAATTGAAGGATAAGTTTCAGTGTTTTATTTCAGTTTTTAATTAAGCACATAATTTATGATTCTAGTTTATGAGGGTTGCATGTGATTTATGATTCGGATTTATGATGGTACCATTTTGATCTGACCAGATGTGATATGTTTATACATGATGATTTGATCAAAAATCAAGTTTGATTTGTTGTGACATGAAGTAAACAGAATTGCAAGTGTACCTTACTGAGGAGCCACCAATGAGGTATGATTTGAATTTATTTCAATTCCTTTTTAGTCCAATGGAAATTATGTGCTTGGTACAAGAAAGCAAGGAAATTCCCAGTTTAGGTGGTTGAAACTAACTCCAAGAATTAGCAGCAACAACAAAAAGGAATTGGAATAGGTAGCAGTATGTTGATAAAGCATTCAGGAGCAGGGTCATTATGGGACAGTAGTACCCAATAGTTTCCATTGATTTCCATGAGCATGTAACAACCGATATGATCATTTTGAGGCAAGGATATGCCTTGGTTTTTGGACCTTTTGATGTGAGGAAACCTTTCCAAGGGATGGATTTCCAGGGAAAGGTGATGCAAGGGAACTTGGAAGGTGGGTGATTTCATGAAAGGGGGTAACCAAATTGCCTGAGGGACTGTGTATTAGGGAAGGGAAGGTCAGGGGATGGATTCTTTTTGGTCATTAACATTTCCATATGGAATCAGAAGCACATTGGGAGTGTGTCATAGAATGATGAGTTGGTAATTGTTCACTGAAGCAACAAGTAGAGCAAGGATCGTAGCACTGGACATTGGATGAAGGCTTGACTTTGATAGTTGATTCTAGACTTCCTGGGAAGGAGGTAAATGCTGGTATTACTTTGAGGGTGGAGGTGTGATCCTATGGATTCCCTTGTTTTTGATGCAAACATCGTATCCTTTATTTTCTTGTTAGAACAAATGTGCATATGTATATATGTGTATCTTATTGTAAATACTATATCGAACTAGATTTATAAACCTCTATGAACAATATAATTATTTGTTAATGGAAGTAAATGTGCATGTATATGTGATTATTATTATAAATATCATAATGAGTTGTGTTATAAAGATCCAGTAAACCACATGATTTTCATGTTTTCAGCAAGATGTCATTCTAAATACTGCAACGAGCTATGTTAGAAAGATCCATAGGTAGTATCTTTTGTTTTTAGAAGTCTTACTAGTCATAGGTGTCATTGAACACTGAGGACAATGTTCCCCTAAGGGGGAGGAGTCTGTAACAACCTCGGGCTAAAATTTCATGTAATAAATTTAATAAAGGAAAAACAAGACCAAGGTTATGGGAAACATATTCCAAGTTGAATATTGGGCAAAACATCCTAGTGGTTGTTCATTTCAATTTATTTTGGTTAACGAAATTGGCAAATCAATTTGCAAAGGAAAAGAGGAAATAAATTACATTTACTTATGAAAATAAAGGAAAATAAGAGAAAAGGGAGATGAAAGGTCACATAATTTCATGAGAAGGAAATTGAAAGAAAAAATAGAAGAAAATGAAAAAAATAGAGGCCTCAATAATAAAAAGGCTTATGAGAATCAATTCATGTTTTCTGTCAGTTTGGATTTGGAAATGGTTTCAAAGAGAGAAGAGCACAAAGAGGGGGAAACACGTAAGAAAGCGAAGGAAGGACAAGGAAGCAAAGGACAAGCAAGGAAAATTTGAATCAAGCAACTTCAACAAGAAAACATGAAGGTATCAGGTTGCATGTGTGATTTCCTAGGTGGCTTATGAATGCATGGTACATTCATGTGTGTATTTAGTTCTCTTTCTATCATTAGCATGTGTTTTTCTAGGTGTGACAGTGGTTTCCTCCATGCCTTACCATTTTCAAATAGACATGGTATGATGGGGTTCTTTCATTTAGTTGAGCTTGCGATTTCTAGATAGTTTTGGAACTAGCTGGGGTGGTCTAAGGAAAATTCCCAAGGGTGTAGGAATCCCTTGACTAGTTTTGGAGGGATTGCAATAAAGCTTGAGGGTAGAGACAAGAAAAATCCTCAAGGTATTGGTGAATAAATTTTGAGGCATCCAAACTTGTTTTGGTCTTAGTAATCCCTCAATCAATTTTGGCAGGATTGTGGTAAATCCTAAGGGTGGAGGTGGTTTAATATCTAGGAAGCCTTGGATGTTTATGTTCTTATTTTGGGCATAGTATCCCTTGACTAGTTTTGGCGAGATTGTGGTAAATCCTAAGGGTGGAGGTGGTTTAATATTTGGGAAGACCTAGTTGTTTTTGTCTTGTGCCCCACATTCATGCTTGGAATATGGAACAAGGATGATTGGTTGAAAGAACGATTTGGTTTAGCTCAATCTATGGATGGGTGGTATGTGGAAGTCCCTAACTTGGTTATCTTTTGCATATGTTAATTAGAGCTCTTTTTATCTTTCATTTCATGAGTATTCGTACTTGTTATTATGTGGCTTTGATGGTTGTTCAATCATAGTTATTATTCTGGTTAGATGTTGGTTACAAGCATGGTTTCAAAGGAAGTTCTAGTTATGGCTCTTAACATGTTTGATTATTTGATTAATAGTTGATGAATGCATAAGATAAAAAAATTCTATGGAAACTTTGTGAGAGGTACCAACTCGTCGCAGAAGCCAGGCGGAACAGTCGTGAGGTAAGTTCGGACAAGTAGGAGAGGGGGTATCTCTCTTCCCTGTCTTCACAGACCCTCGTGCTTAACTCCCAGATCCGGAGTCTTCCTGGTCTCCCTAACGCTATTGGATTTACTCTCTTTAATCAGACTCTTATGTTTCACGTTTTGTGTGGCCTTGGAGAGTTAACTCTCCACTCGCCTAATCCAAGGCCCTAAAAATCCTAAACTTGTTGGTGTAATAACTAAAACAAAAAGTTCTAGTGGATTTTAATTAAGCGCTTGATTTTATTAGGCTGTTCTTTAAGTCAAAGGTAATGGAGGTGAAACTTGTGGTGTTTTATGGACGCAAAAGAAATTAATAAAACCTAGCTACATGCACATGCACTTTTGTTTTCGATGAATAGCAATTTCTATGAGGTTCAGAAGGCACTTGTAATATAAACAAAAATTTTCCTTTTTCTTTTCAGACTCCACACTCACAAAAACTAACAAAACTAAATATGCCTAAAAAGAGATGCAAATCTTTCCCTAATGCAAGAACTAAATGTGGATGCACAATTCAAAGACTACTCTAAAAACAAAGAAGGAAAGTTGCTGCTTTACCAAATTTTGTCTTGCCACTGAAATGCTTAGATAGAAGATGATTTGTTACTAATCATTTCGTCCAAACAATAAAAACAAGTTTTAAGATAAAAAACAAAGCACTTTCACTTCGCAAAAAAGGAAATCAGATGAGAAGCAAGTTTAAGAAAGCGAAACTCAAAAACTTTCAAAAGATTTTCTTTCAATCAAACCAAAAAGTCTTTTTCAAAGGAAAAACTCTCAAAAATACTGACACCAATGATTGATAAACAAGCAACCAAACACTTTTGTGAATTGACACCAATGAAATGATGAGAACTCAACAAAAATAAAATGTGTTCGAAGTCGCTTTTGACAATCAAAAGCAGCAATGAAAGTCCAAGAAATCAAAAGACAAGTTTCAAGGAAATGGTAACAAACAACTTTCCCGAAACGAAGGAGCAAATGGTCATAAAAATGATTTCGTTAAGCAAACACAAATGTCATGAAAACAAAATGGACACAAAGATTTTAAGACAATCTTCCCACTCTGCCGAAACAGAGCAATCAAGATTCTTAAACAGAAACCTTGTGTGTCAAAAATCAATGACGCTTGCAATCAACGAAAAACAAGACTAGCACTCCTAGAGAGAGTTCGAAACAAGATGCCCCCTGTTAAACAGAGAACTGTCACTGGGAATTGACTGCTTTAAACTGACCCAAACCACCAGACAGACATTCAGCCAAAAGAAAAATTATAAATCTTGAAAATTATGTGATATACGCGCCTGCAATTATTTGCAGAATGCGTGTACACGCGACTGTAACTAAGGAAACCTGCGTATACGCGGGTTTACTTAGTGCAACTTGCGTATATACGCTTCTGTAATCCAGAAAAAGTGCGTATATGAAGTGTTTCAAGAAAATAAAAAACACAAACTGAAAAACTGGAACAGCTTGGAGTTCAAGAAAATATCAAACAGTCAGAACCAACAAACAGAGGGACTGAGCCTTGATTGGCTTGAGGACTACCCAAACTAGGAACAACAAGAATGTTGTCCCCAGCAGAGTCGCCAATTCTGGTTGAAGGGAAAGTACCCCTAGAGTCCTTTGGGCTGAGACTCTACCAGACTGAAAATTGCTTATACAAAGAAACACACACACACAGCCATCTTTTTTACTTTTAAGCAAATTCTAATGTTTAGGGTACATACCTAAGGTCCTACGTCCGAGAAGACCGTTAGGGTGCAAACCCTTCTTGGAGTTCCCTTCTTCTTTCTCTGACCTGCAAGACAAACAAATCAAAGAACACAACAGTACATGTATAGAAGTTTATGTATAAATCATCTTTATGCTATAAAGTTAGTTATAAATAATCTTTAAGTAACTACTTTCATAAGAATTCACCACAAGAATCTCATAAGCATAAAGAAAGATTATTCGGGAACAAAGACGTGTTTCTTTATATATAAAGGCAAATAAAGTACATATATCGGAAAGATATCACCTGAACACCTTCAGCAGGCTCCAAGCAAGCTTCCTCCCGGATTCGTTCCAGCCTCCAGCCTTCAACAAGAGCTCCTTCCAAGTCTTACTCAATGATGATGTCAAGAATGAATGATCACCAATACACATGGAAACAAGGGTTTCCTATGCAAAATGGGGGAAGTGCAGGATGCACCAAGGACTTCAGACCTGGTCTAAGGGAAAAATCTCAGCATAATAATCTTGCTCTCCTTTCTCTCCTTGGCCTTCCCTTTGATGTCTTTTTATACCCTCTCCAAAGTAGTTTTTTAGTTAGGAGTTGGTTGGGAACAGTTGGGCCACGGGCACTAACAGGTGATCCAGCAGGTAAACCCGCGATCACCGCCCGAAAAAGAGGAAATTATATTTTTTTAAGTGTTTTAATAGACACACGCGGGTTGGGTATGACAGACCCGCGTGTACATGCGTTTAACACAGGGCAAAGTCGCGTACAGGGAATAAAACACTATTTTTTAAATTTTTGGACCAGGTCTGGAAGGAGGGGTTGCCCTAGGCCATAAGTGCAGCATCACAAACCATAAGAGTGAGATTTGGAGCTATAACAGATGCCCCCTAATGTATGAGGTCAGAAGGGGAACATGATGGCCGAAATACATTAAGTAAGTACAAGGAAAGGAACTCTGCCGAAAAACCGAGGAGGACTTCACCAGAATTCAGCCTGCCAAGCCACCGAAAGGAGATCAGAAAGAAACACTGTCTGAGGCGGGCATACCCATGCTCAGGAAAAGTAAAGCATGTCCGCATATCAAGTACAAGCGGATCCACTAAGTATACAAGTATAAATGACTGTAAAAATACATAATGGATCATCTGATCATAATGAGTAAGTACATGTCTGAATATCACATATAAAACTGTCAATGATGCTGAAAGATGCAACGGATCACTGAAATCAAAGACTGATCCCATAAGGTACCAACTGAACATGATGGAATAGGATGGTACTACACTGCAAACTCAGGTGCCAGCATATAGAATGTCGCCATGACTGACTGCAACATATAAGGTGGAATGGTATCAACTAGCAGCAACAGGAGCAACTGTCAAGTGAACCAATGAATGCTGATACAACCTGAGGTCTTCACCGACCGTCGTGGTACATTTCTACACCATGGGAATAAATGATCTGAAGTCGACCATGTGAGAAATCGTTTGATTACCGGTCATTGATGTATACCGTTAACAAACGCGAGACTACTCACCGATAATGATAATGAGCGTCAAGGTACCCAGTACAATCTAACAAGTGTGAATAGATGAGCTGAAGTCGAACACCTGTAAGAATCTATCAATCAGGAGACAATGATGGTTTCCCACTGTCGATAGCGAGGAATCTGCCACTAATGACTGCAAACCCCAAGGTACTGCCAAATGGACTCTAGATCTTTGCCCCAGAGCAATGAGTCGGAGTCGATAGGGAAAGATCCGCTAGAAGGAAGGCATTAAGGCATCCTCCATCAATCTAGCGCGAGTGTAACCCGTAGGCCAATAATGTGGAAGGAATCGGACGAAAAAGATGTAGTAACCCAACCGAAAGTACGTTTCCGGCGTACACAAGATGTGGCTAGCGCACGGCAGAAACCCTCTGAACCAACCAATAATGAAAGTTGACACAGAGGCGAGGTATCCACCAATAGGGTCAAATGGAAACCAAGGTACTGCACGAATCCCAATGTGTGATAATGTATGCTGATGTCGAACACAAGGGAAACCACTCAGTCAAAGACCCATGATACTGATCGATGCTGAGCACAAGGTGACCTATCAATAATGAAAATAGGGCCAGGGTGCGGTCTCTAGGTCTGCCCTCAGAGCAATGTGTCGTCGTCGATAAGGACAAGACCCGCCAACAAGAAGTCAATGGGGACCTTCTCAAACCGGCACGAGTGAAGGACCAATATAACTGATGTGATGATAGACATGACACTGACAACCAGGGATGGCCGACTGAAAAATGAGTCAAGAGACACCGCAGAAAGGCCGACTCAGGCTAACTTCCCTTGAACAAAAGCACGACTCAATGTGACTATGTGGCAGCATATAATGAATCTGTATAAGTTCGTCATGCAGGAGGCACGAACGAACCCTCCATATGATTGGAAGAGATAACCAATCGGGGGAGAACTGACTCGATAACAAGGTTATGGCTTACCTAAGTCAAACTAAATCCCACCCATGCGGAGGAGACTTTGTTTTGAGTGCTTTGTTCAAGGGCGACACGACTGACTCTAGCTGCCAATAATAAATGGAAATAATGTCCCTGTTCCCACTCTTTTTGGAATATTTAATTTTTTTTGTCTTTTTCTGATAAGCCGGAAAAAGAATAAAAGAATGCTATGGTACAGTGGAAAGAACGAGTGTCGGTGAAACAGATGCTCTAGTTCCTGGGAAAGGAACGTTCCTATGCTCAATGCAGGGAGGTGAAAAACTGGTCAGTGACACTCAGAGGTATGTTCCTTCCACGGATCTGGGTATGTCAAGCTGCAGAGGTCAAGGGGATGCAAGGTTGATTTTTGCAGAGGCCATGGTCAAAAGTGGGCTTAAACACGAGTCCAAGTGAAGCCGGCTATAGGCCAAAAGGTGCAAATGGTCAACATGCAATGCAGAAGTACAACTCAACACACATAGGAGCCTCTAGGGTATAAGGCCAGAACAAAGCGAAGAAGCAAAGAAGAATGAGTCTTCAACGCATAAGTCATGGCGGGACTACAGAGGACTCCCGAGCCTACTCAAAACGAAGTAGCATGGGCAACAAATGTCAGTGAGGTGCTAACTAGGATGCCCATGTAAAAGGATGGCTCTACCATCATGTCATGATTTAAAGAATCGGCGAGTGAAAATGGCTTGCGAACCATAACATGATGGGGTCGACCCTACGGCAGATGTATCGGTCAAATGGAGGCTAGTATGCATAACGCAACGGAAAAATGGTGTCCCTAACCTATATGCCAGTGAGAACACGATACCTGCCATGACGGGTCAGCAGTCATGGAACCGTCTCGAACCGTCGAAAAATGTCCAAAATGTCCTGAAAAACAACTCAATCTCGACATTCCAAGCTCCCAAGTTAAAAGTGACATGAAACCAAACAAAATAAAATTTTGAAAAAATTTTGCATTTTCAAAACTTATAAAAAGAAATTTTGGACTTACCATTTTCACCGTTTGACTTGGAGAGCAAATTGTGGAGCAAAAGGAGCAAACTTTCCCCGTGACTTATTCAACCGTTCAAACTTGCCGAAAACTTCCAGGTAAGCACTAAACTTGTCTTGCAATCAATTGTGATAGTTTTTAGGAAGTTTAATTAATGTTTCACCGTTAGATTTTTGCAAAAAATTGCTCTGCGGCGTACACGCGGGTTGGATGTATATAAATCGCGTATACGACGGCCCTACACGCGACTGTGTATAGGGTAAACCGCGTGTGCGCAGCGAAAAATTTTTATACGAAAAACTAATGGATGAAATTGATTTTTTTCTTCCAGGATGACTCTCACATGGCGTGAAAGAGAGCACTCAGCTGTAGATAATGAAGTTATGGAGAATGATGAGGCATTAGATGCCTTACGGGGATGCGGATTGTTAAAATTCTTTAAGTTGCTGAATATGAAAGCAAATGTGCGTCTGCTCGAGAGACTTATTGATTACTGGGATGTCGAGGAAGAAGCTTTTATGATTGATCAAATGCCACTCAGGATAGAAGTGGAAGATATATATTTCATCACGGGCCTTTCCCGAAGGGGAGAGGTAGTCCACTCCCGGGGCAGGACCCGGAATAGTCTCAGCGTAGACGACTATGTACAAATTTACTGCCCAGGTCATCGGAAGGTCGGGAGTCAGATCTCGATCCCACACGTGGCGAGTTTGTCACTGCGGATAATCCTGTTCACCATAGCTCGAGTGAACGGGTCATCTTCGCTACATCAGGCATCACGAGTAAACATGAGCGTAGCAGTGGACTGTCTCACCACGGTGTTTGACTGGTGTACTCCTCTACTTGCCAACATGAAGGAGCAGCTTGCTTCTATCAGGAAGGGACAGACCAAGAACTTTGGGTACGGAACCATTTTATGCACATTTTTCTTCGAGAAGGTTCCTGCACTCCGCCCCAGGGTAGCAGTTCCCATCAGTAGTCCACGTGATCCACGTATGGGCCGGTGGGCTGACTTGATGAAACGTCTGGGGGGTGGGGAAGTGCCCAGGAATGCATTCGACGACGACTTTTTTGCTTGGTGGGAGCAACAGATCATCGCCATAGACGACTACCCCTATGCTGGACTGGATTTCCGAGGAGATCCTGACCTAGTGCTGCCACCAGATGCAGCATGGGGCGAGATCGGTAAGATTTTTTGATTTTTATGATTTTATGATTTTTAGGATTTTTCAAGCATAATGATGAACTTTGAAAAATATATTTTTTTTTTGATGAGATTCAAATGACTGATATGATGATCATGTTTCAGACATTGGGCCTATGCGACCAGATGGATTCCCACGGCACGGACGGCGTGGCCGAGGAGCCGAAGAGGCGGCTGCGGATGCGGAAAGGACCCTCGCCAACGTCCAGCGACACTTGGCGAGATTGAGCTATCAAGTACCGATGGCCGAGATAGAGGACCTTCCTCCAGATATGCAGCGTCATGTGGTTGGGATGCCACGTGACTGGGTTCGCGTTTTTCGGCGCGTGGCCAATGCTATAGTTAGTTATTTAGCTGCTCATCCAGAGCCGAGGCATTAGATATGCCTGACATGATTATGGGCATTTGAGTCCCAATTTTGTATATTTTTGGACACACATATGTACACTCGAGACGCTTTGTGATATATATATATATACAGTTTGACTTTTTGATGCATGATTTTATGATGATGAATGATTGATATGCCAGTCTAATGCTTGATTAGCGATAGAATCAGCTAACCAATTTTGAGATCTTGGAATGTGCAAATAATTAATGTAAATAAATGATCTTTGCAACAACCTCACCCTTAAATATTGGCGATATAATGATGGATCTCTAACCCGATAAATGTTATTTAACTGAGACACTATCAATTGAGAATCAAGATACACTACCAACGAGTCGATCCCGTAAGAGATTGCCTCGGATAATAAATTGATAACAGCTGTATACTCGGCCATATTGTTTGAAGCAGGACCGATACACACGCCTCTCGATGTCATCAACTGACCAGTTGGGTAATAAAGTACCCAAGCTGCGGAAGCAAGATTCCGAGTGTGCCGACTAGCACCATCGGCGAATCCAAAATAAACCAAATCATCCATCAACACCTGCCAAAGCAGACCAAAAGTGCTGATATCAGAAAAACGCTCGATAAGATATGTACAAATATACATAAAATACAAAGAAGCCATTGCCTGGTAAAACTAAGCAAAATACTTCTTTAGGTAGAGCCCGTCAGGGGGCTCCGCCAAATGACACCTAGGGATGTTTATATGTACGACGATCGAACCAATCAATATACTCTCTTCGGCAAATAAATGTGTCGGAGCCAAAGGGACCGTACAAACATCACTAGTCGAACTGGAGGACCGAGATTCTACTTCATGCACAGGGGGATGAAAGTATAACCGACGATGTAAATCTTCCAAAGGTCGATCTACGGCCGTCATTGCTTCGAATATCGCTTCATCCGATGGAAAAACAATATCCGAGCAATCCGATACAGAGGTGGAATCAGGGGTCCGAAAATGAGCCACATCACCATCTATTTCTTTCCCAGAGGAAATAGTAGAATGGTTATCTACAGAGTTATCGATAGATTCACATCTAGGTTCTGCTGCAGACATAAGAGATTCTATTTCACCCACCTTGTCGTCACCTGATGTGGTCACAGATGAAGCTAGGGTTCCAGGATTCGAAGAATAAAGAGTTTGGACAAACTCTCTCCGTAAAGGATCCCTGGAGGATGAAATTGTATCTATACCAGCTGTAGGAGGGGGAAGGTTAAACGTACCCATCAATGAAGAATACATCCCGACTCCTAGACTCTCAATAGGCGGACGGGGGTTACCCACTAAAGGAATGGTAGAGTCAGAGTTTGCTTGAGGATCAGCTGGACAATAGTCCAATTGGTCAACCTTAACGATTTTCCCCTCATAAGGAAAGCAAATGACACGAAATAGAGTCGAAACAACGGCTTCCATCTCGTATACCCAGTTCCTTCCTAATAGGAGATTATAATCTAGGTTAGCGTCTATGACTTCTACTTCAATATTAACGACCTTTCCTCCAACACATATAGGAAAAGCCGGGATAATCCCGTACGGTCTATGAGAGTGACCATCAAATGCTGTCAATAGGGTGGGTGAAGGAACAACCGTCGGTGATCCAATGGCCTTCCAACATGACATAGACATGACACACGTGGAAGCTCCCTCATCTACAACCGTCCGGAAAATATTCGTTTTCTGGTAGGTAGACTTTATCTGGAAAGCCATGTGATGAGGAAGTCTCTTTTTGACATTACTCATATCAAAAGAGAGAGCTAAGGAATTACTTGGATCTACTGCCCCCATTGCCAATAGCAAGGCACTTCGTTGAGTAGGACATGTCTGGAGAACCTCTAACGCGGACATAGCACATGGACTCTGAGCCAGATCCTCGACAATGGAGTAATTCTGGGCTGCCCTAATATTAGGGTTGATAGTCGCGCGTTTAGCTGAACCTTTCGGCACCCGAGGTATAGTCTCAACAGAAGGTCGCTCAATATGAAGTGGGTTGTTAGTTTCGGGAACTGACTTACCCTTAGAATTTTCACCTTCACCATAATCGCGTGACCGTGTGGCCACATTAGCGTGAGCACCCATCATGAAAACATTTGATGACTTGTCCCCTTCCTGGTTGCCCCCTGCGGAGGTACCAGGGTTCGAACTTGCGCCAGCAAGAAGTTGCTGCCCTTGGGGAAACGGGTTAGTTAACACAGCTTGCGAACTAGAAGTCCCTTGCTGTCCTAACAAGCGCTGAGCGTCTTCAATTCTAGGGCAGAGATGAGTTAGATGGTCTCCTTTGCATAACTTGCAAGGAAACTTAACTTTCTTTCTCGACTCATTTCCACCACCACCAGCGTTGTTGCCGGATTTATTTGCATCGGGCTTCCCATCCGAGTTCTTCTTTTTACCACGTCCTTTCTTTTTCCCATCGGAATTTTGATTTCCTTTGGGGTTATCGGATTGGACGGCGTTAATGGAAGAATTTTGGGAAGCAGGAGGATTAGACATTGTGACTTGGTTGTTAGGAGCAGTTTGTAATGACAACTGCTGCAATTGATTCAGCAAGTTCACTGTAGTTGAGTCTACAGACCCCACGATACCATCCGCATGCGGACCTGGCTTTGGCTTAGCTAAATCAACCTTAGATCCAGGAGCATCTGGCAAGTACTTTTGGAGGATCCCAGACTGAGAGTAGATCAGTTCTAACTACTGGGCCCTGAAAATGGCTTGCTCCTCAGAATAGACCCCAGACATGGAGACATCCTTGGAGATCTCAGGTTGCAAAGACTTCAAAAACCACTCTAGACGGTACTCCGGAGGGATTTCGGCTTTAATGAGCCTTTTTCTCCGTCTCCATTCCTGTATGTGATCAGAAATGTGGGTTGCCTTATCCTGACGAAAGGTAGCCAGAAGTTCAGTTCCGGCATCATAGCGGACAGGCAACTGAAAGTGATTCAAGAAGATATTAGCTAAGTCTGCGAACGATGTAAAGCTGCCCCCTGGCAACTCTATGTACCATTTAGCCGCATTACCAGTCAAGGTGCGCTGAAAAAGTCTCAACCTAACCGAATCTTCGATGAGGGAGTTAGATGAGCACCACAAATGGAATGTGGTTACATGATCGCCCGGATCTTCACCACTCTTCCCTTCGAATTTTGGGATGTCCGAAGGGAGTTTGGTTGGTACCGGAGGCCAGGCTGGATTGTATCTGATAGGGTCGTTCGTTAGCTTAGTGAGATCTGGCAAGTTTAACGTTGCCAGAAATGGAAGCCTAGGAGGACCTAGGGGATTCCACCCAGACTGGGCAGAACTCCCCAAGTTCTGAAAAGATTGTCCTGGGATTTGAGAGGCACCAGGCTGCCCCAAGTGACCAGTAGAACCAGCTGAACCAAAGGGCAAGCCGTGTGGTCCAGCAAAATTCGGAGTTTGACCAACTCCTGCCGTATAAGCTCCATAGCTTGCAAAGTTTCCTCCTATAGAATTGTAAGGAGTCGATAACCCCTGATATGGGTTCCAAGCCGAAGCGAGGGGAGGAATACTTTGAAACATGCTAACCGTGGAATACGGCCTACTTCCTTGTTGGCCAATGAATGGATTCGCAGTTCCTGCGTTACTAGCCCCAGGGTTATTCCAACCTTGGAAAGGATTGTTGCTTTGTCCTATTGAAGAAAAAGGCATGGATCCTACCGTTGGGTTGGAATGTGGAATATGACCACTTCCAAAAGGAAAACCCTGAAATGAAGCCGATCCGCCCATCATGGACATAGCGGCATTGAACGGAACTGACGGAATACCCTGTGATTGGGTGCCAAAAAGGAAGGAACCAGTACTAAAAGCATTGGTTTGGGCATTTCCACTCGTGGACGGAATGGAGGTAGACCCAACCAAAGATGTGCTAGCAAACGATCCGAACAAGGAAGCGGAGGGGATGGAAATGGTTCCTCCCCCTTGCACCGATGTTGGGGTTTGCATAGTCGCAGCACTTGTGGAAGCCATGCTTCCAGTAGTGATCATAAATGGTAAGCGCGTAGCGTAACCTGGACTCGCTGGTCTATATAATGGAGGCCCAACGTATTGCAATACGTCTGGGTAACTAGATGGTAGTGGAGAATTTGGAATCACTAATGATTCTGAAAGTTCTTCTACCTCTACGTTATCCTCCGCTTGAAAGCGAACTTGAGAAAAGACTGGAGCGTCCCTCTCTTGTTCAAAAGTACCAGGCCTTGCTTGGCCGCTAATATCCCCGAGAGGAGGATCAATCCCCGATGCGTCAGCCGGCGTGGGACGGACCCCACCGGTAGAATTCCCTCTGCGCCTTCTAGGAGAAGGCTCTAAACTAGGTGGCGAGAGACCACGAAGTCTTCGAGACCGTCTTGGAGACCGGTCAGCCACTTTGAATTTTTTGTTATGATCTTATCTAAAGACTCAAAAAATTAAAAGCTAGGCCAACTAGGAGCACAGAGCACACACTAAAAAGTTCCTAAAGATACAGCCAGTCAAACAACTTTCAAGTATTTCCGCTCCGGGTGATTGAGACCGGACACCAAAATACGAGAAAGTGAATCAAAGGGCCTTCCGAGGATAGTCTGGGATGATGAGGGCCCAGTCCTATCAGCGAAGGTATCAGAGGAAGTTACGCTGACCTCCTAACAACAGTCTGCGCCGGTGCAAGCCCCCAAGCTTCACAAGGGTGCCCTCCGGAAGTACTGTCGAGAGTGATACAACGTCGACCTCAGGTGCCACGGGATTCCCCTCCGCAGCCACCTATGCAGATCCCTAGGAGAGGCAACTATGGGTACCAACTCGTCGCAGAAGCCAGGCGGAACAGTCGTGAGGTAAGTTCGGACAAGTAGGAGAGGGGGTATCTCTCTTCCCTGTCTTCACAGACCCTCGTGCTTAACTCCCAGATCCGGAGTCTTCCTGGTCTCCCTAACGCTATTGGATTTACTCTCTTTAATCAGACTCTTATGTTTGACGTTTTGTGTGGCCTTGGAGAGTTAACTCTCCACTCGCCTAATCCAAGGCCCTAAAAATCCTAAACTTGTTGGTGTAATAACTAAAACAAAAAGTTCTAGTGGATTTTAATTAAGCGCTTGATTTTATTAGGCTGTTCTTTAAGTCAAAGGTAATGGAGGTGAAACTTGTGGTGTTTTATGGACGCAAAAGAAATTAATAAAACCTAGCTACATGCACATGCACTTTTGTTTTCGATGAATAGCAATTTCTATGAGGTTCAGAAGGCACTTGTAATATAAACAAAAATTTTCCTTTTTCTTTTCAGACTCCACACTCACAAAAACTAACAAAACTAAATATGCCTAAAAAGAGATGCAAATCTTTCCCTAATGCAAGAACTAAATGTGGATGCACAATTCAAAGACTACTCTAAAAACAAAGAAGGAAAGTTGCTGCTTTACCAAATTTTGTCTTGCCACTGAAATGCTTAGATAGAAGATGATTTGTTACTAATCATTTCGTCCAAACAATAAAAACAAGTTTTAAGATAAAAAACAAAGCACTTTCACTTCGCAAAAAAGGAAATCAGATGAGAAGCAAGTTTAAGAAAGCGAAACTCAAAAACTTTCAAAAGATTTTCTTTCAATCAAACCAAAAAGTCTTTTTCAAAGGAAAAACTCTCAAAAATACTGACACCAATGATTGATAAACAAGCAACCAAACACTTTTGTGAATTGACACCAATGAAATGATGAGAACTCAACAAAAATAAAATGTGTTCGAAGTCGCTTTTGACAATCAAAAGCAGCAATGAAAGTCCAAGAAATCAAAAGACAAGTTTCAAGGAAATGGTAACAAACAACTTTCCCGAAACGAAGGAGCAAATGGTCATAAAAATGATTTCGTTAAGCAAACACAAATGTCATGAAAACAAAATGGACACAAAGATTTTAAGACAATCTTCCCACTCTGCCGAAACAGAGCAATCAAGATTCTTAAACAGAAACCTTGTGTGTCAAAAATCAATGACGCTTGCAATCAACGAAAAACAAGACTAGCACTCCTAGAGAGAGTTCGAAACAAGATGCCCCCTGTTAAACAGAGAACTGTCACTGGGAATTGACTGCTTTAAACTGACCCAAACCACCAGACAGACATTCAGCCAAAAGAAAAATTATAAATCTTGAAAATTATGTGATATACGCGCCTGCAATTATTTGCAGAATGCGTGTACACGCGACTGTAACTAAGGAAACCTGCGTATACGCGGGTTTACTTAGTGCAACTTGCGTATATACGCTTCTGTAATCCAGAAAAAGTGCGTATATGAAGTGTTTCAAGAAAAATAAAAAACACAAACTGAAAAACTGGAACAGCTTGGAGTTCAAGAAAATATCAAACAGTCAGAACCAACAAACAGAGGGACTGAGCCTTGATTGGCTTGAGGACTACCCAAACTAGGAACAACAAGAATGTTGTCCCCAGCGGAGTCGCCAATTCTGGTTGAAGGGAAAGTACCCCTAGAGTCCTTTGGGCTGAGACTCTACCAGACTGAAAATTGCTTATACAAAGAAACACACACACACAGCCATCTTTTTTACTTTTAAGCAAATTCTAATGTTTAGGGTACATACCTAAGGTCCTACGTCCGAGAAGACCGTTAGGGTGCAAACCCTTCTTGGAGTTCCCTTCTTCTTTCTCTGACCTGCAAGACAAACAAATCAAAGAACACAACAGTACATGTATAGAAGTTTATGTATAAATCATCTTTATGCTATAAAGTTAGTTATAAATAATCTTTAAGTAACTACTTTCATAAGAATTCACCACAAGAATCTCATAAGCATAAAGAAAGATTATTCGGGAACAAAGACGTGTTTCTTTATATATAAAGGCAAATAAAGTACATATATCGGAAAGATATCACCTGAACACCTTCAGCAGGCTCCAAGCAAGCTTCCTCCCGGATTCGTTCCAGCCTCCAGCCTTCAACAAGAGCTCCTTCCAAGTCTTACTCAATGATGATGTCAAGAATGAATGATCACCAATACACATGGAAACAAGGGTTTCCTATGCAAAATGGGGGAAGTGCAGGATGCACCAAGGACTTCAGACCTGGTCTAAGGGAAAAATCTCAGCATAATAATCTTGCTCTCCTTTCTCTCCTTGGCCTTCCCTTTGATGTCTTTTTATACCCTCTCCAAAGTAGTTTTTTAGTTAGGAGTTGGTTGGGAACAGTTGGGCCACGGGCACTAACAGGTGATCCAGCAGGTAAACCCGCGATCACCGCCCGAAAAAGAGGAAATTATATTTTTTTAAGTGTTTTAATAGACACACGCGGGTTGGGTATGACAGACCCGCGTGTACACGCGTTTAACACAGGGCAAAGTCGCGTACAGGGAATAAAACACTGTTTTTTAAATTTTTGGACCAGGTCTGGAAGGAGGGGTTGCCCTAGGCCATAAGTGCAGCATCACAAACCATAAGAGTGAGATTTGGAGCTATAACACAAAGAAACAAATACAACAAATCAATGGATCATGAAGCTTGTAAAATTTAGCAAGATGTTTACAATTATGTTGAAAAAATTTAGGAACAATCATCAAACACTTTTCATTCCATCACATTTACAATTGTACTTAAAGTACAAGACTCAAAAAATAATACCAATGAATCCAGGTGATACCAATTAAGTTCAAGGAAAGATCAAGGTAAATACTACAATATTGTTCATAATGGCTTCCATAAGATAAGAGAATGAAAGGGGAAGGACACAAAATGTATTTTATCCCTTGTTCCTATCCAGTATTCAATTATGACAAGTGGAGGCTAGATCTTATATTATCATTTTTAATGATTTTTAAATTTAAAGAATTATTTCTAAAGAGGATGTGGACTTTTAATATTATACGAAAGGTATTATCACAATGAAAGTTACTACTAAAATTAGTTTGTGGCTAGATGGGTCTAGGAATGTAATAAAAGAGGAAGATAAGTCTTTCTTATTCTTTATTGTTTGGTCTTGTGTTTGTCTCTAATTATTCTTTTTATATCCTTTTATTCCTAATTTTCTATTTTTTGCATCATTGCTCCTAAATAGGTAGGTATCATATTCTCTAGGTTAGCTTATCAAAATCAAGGAAAAATTTTTTTTATTGATCTAACTTATTAGTTGCATTCTTTTTATATTTTCATCATATGTTTTCACTTATAAACTTTGAAAACAATAACCTATATAAGAAAATTAGATAGGATCCCGTTTTTTCTTTAGGCAAGTGGTAGGGAACCCACTAAAGACATATTTCATAGGAAACCCTTTTTACCTAAGGCACGACATGAATCTCTCCTTCTACACAAAATGGGGTTTCTTTCTTTTTGATTATTTAGTTTAATGTTTGACCAAAATTTCAAAAACTCATTCCTTTGTACTAACTAGTAAGTGAATTTTATAGAATTAAAACATTTCACCTACTTCAAAGGACATTCAAAAAGGAATGTTCTACCTTGCATGAGTAATAATAAGTAAGATAAATTTGGAAAAAATAAACTTTAATGATTTATTAAACATTTCATTAATCTACCCTTTTCCTAGAACTATTATAGCTTTGATATTACTTCAACTTTTCTCATAATTTACAACAAATGAGACCCTTTACTTATCACAAAAAGAGACTTTATATAGAGAATTCTTCACTCTTATATATCACTTGGGCTTAAAAATTTCATTGTCACCTAATTTTTTTGAAAAACCAAGCGCAAGGCTTGTATCCCATACATTTTCCTTAAAAAATGATAAATATTCTCTTTTATGAGAAAAATATATTGTGGTTAGGAACATAACATTTTACTAAATTATGGTTTATAAATTTAAAATTAAACCCCCTAAACACAAATTAACCAATAACATCTTAACCTCATTCCCCTAAGCCCTTAAACCCCTAAGCCCTAAGCCCTTAACCCTAACCCCTAAACCCTTAAACAATAACCCCTTATCCTTAATCCTATAAACTAATTAACCCCTAACTCGACCTAATCTCTTAATAAACCCTACCCATAGTAATCAAATAATATTTCTCCACATCAAGATGACAA
Organism: Pinus tabuliformis; assembly: GCA_031772625.1. NCBI lineage: Eukaryota > Viridiplantae > Streptophyta > Pinopsida > Pinales > Pinaceae > Pinus > Pinus tabuliformis. The sequence goes on from CM062811.1 coordinate 723,231,517, forward strand.
CATAGGTAAAATATATCCCAAAGTAATATAAACATTTACAATATAAAGACAATACAATTTACAATACAAAGACGTACAACCTAAAATACAATATACATATTAACATTTACCAAAACAATTTACAATATAAAGACATATAATGAATAACTTACTAATGGATGATATTCATTCCCACCTTCAACGTGTCCATAGTCTTTACAATGTGTTTTAGTTGTTTTTATTAGAAATCTCCTTATAGTCAAGCCCTTGCATCTTTTACAAAGGAAATAACATTTTCGATCCTTTGAATCCCTCGATTCCTATCACACATCTCCTTGGCCTCCTTGAGGAATGTTATGTGAAAATTTTCCACACCAAACTTTCAATGATGATTTCCTTCAAAAATTAACATCAAAACAGGCCTACACCCTTTAAAAACAATCCCACTAGGGCTTCCTACTATGTTAAATTTATATTATAACAACTATGTCGGAGTTATATATATATATATATATATATATATATATATATATATATATATATATATATATATAGATAGATATACTATTTTTATTAATAATAATATAGAAAAATTATATATTAATAATATTATATATAATTATAATATTAATCTTATATTTATTATAATTAGTTAAACTCAATGTAAAGTGGTCCCAAATTAGATGTTGTCCAATTGAAAGAAGCCATTAGTGGTGGAATTGGTTGTTATAGTATGATTCCCTAGAATTTGTTTGACATTGGATCAAACATTAGATATTCGATTGTATAGGAACTCCCATCAGATATTCGATGGTAAAGGAACTCCCACTGGATATTGAACGATCAACAAGATTTAAAAAGAAAAAGAAAAATTAAAAAATACATTTAACTTCTGACAATTTTTTTTTTATTTTATCCCTTTCGTAGGATTTTCTGCCCAGATCTATTAGTGACTAGTATCCTCTACTACAAATATTATTAGCCACCAACCTACTTGCTTTTTCATAATTCTTGTCAATTTCTTATGCTTTCACCAAGTCTACTTGTTGCTTCTATCTTCATCAACTTTATTAGCTACTTCTACCTTCACCAGGTCTATATGTTGCTTCTTCTTTCACCAACTATACTTATCCCAAAACTCTTTTCTTTTGACTTCTTCTCAAGAATGAATTTGCACAACATGCCATGTATCCAATTTTGCAAATTTGTTTCTATTTGAAGAAAATTTCAAGAGAATTTAGGAGGCCTAAATTCCTTAGACCATACATATTAAATTATAACAAACCAAAGTATATAACTTGAGCCATAGGTACATGATTGTAATTTTTCTCTCTCCTCCAAATTTCATGGTTTGAAACATCTCAAAACACAAATTATAGTGAAAAAGATAGCTAACCTATTTGAATAATATTTTAGGAGCATTCAAGAATCCTAGTGTTATGGCGAACAAATTGATCTTGCAGACAAGAGTGATCTCTCCATATTCAAAGACAAATCTAGAAATAAACAAATAAGTAATTGTAAACTTTCCTTAGTATATAATTGAAATATGATATATAAAATGTGCAAGAACCTCTTACCCTTCTACCAGATTCTTGTACATTGTTAGATAATTATATATTACAGAGTGACAGAACACATAAAATATTCCAGAAACACAAACACAAAAACGTATAAAATAAGAGAGACATAGATATACATGGTTCACCCAATTTTGGCTACGTCCACGAAGAAACAACCAATCCTTCCTTTTATATTATCCAACAAAATGAAAAGATACAACCTATAGCAAATCCATTGTAATTTCCTCTTCGCTCTCACACAACCTCCTCTTTCTTTCTCGCTTAGAATACACATATATACCAGTGCAAAACAATTCCCTCATATAAATTGAGGGTTTTCCTTCCAGGGAAAAAAAACCCTAAATTAAACATAACTTCTACTGTCAGACAATCCGCCTAATGAACGGCCCATATTGACTACAAAATTACAATATTTTACAAGGCAATTTTACATCTATTTTTAGCTTTGGGGGCAATACCCCCGAACCCCACCAGGGGGGGCTCATAAAATCATCATAGACTCCCCCTCCCCTGGACCCCCATAAATGAGATTAAATTGGTGGCATTTTTGCCCCATTAGGAACTAGGGTCCAATGCACCAATACCTTTAAATAAAGAAGATAATCAGGCTCCACACCCAACAATCTCCCACTTGGAGATTGATTATAGCAACTCCACCATTGCTTCATTTACTTAACAAATCTTCCACCTTGGTTGCTTCTCATCTTCATCATCATCCTTGAAGAAAAATTGAAACCGAGCAGAATCTTAGTTTCTCCCTCGTTACAACTTTTGTTAACATATCTGTAGGATTCTCACTAGTGTGTATCTTTTTTAGCTTCAACTATCCATCTTCCGACACTGACCATATTAAATGATACTTGAACTATATATTTTTAGTCTTGGAATGAAATGTCGAGTTATTTGCAAGATGAATTAAACTCTGGTTGTCGTGTATAACCTACCCATCTCCGACTTCTTACCCAATACATCCATAAACCTTTGCAACCAAATCATTTCTTTACTAGCCTTTGTAGCAGCAACATACTTTGCTTCTGTTGTTGAAAGTGCAACAACACTGTATTTTTGAAACCCAACTCACAGTTTTTACACCTATAGTAAACACATACCCTGTGGTGCTCCTCCTGTTATCTCTATCACCTATCATATTAGCATCAACATATCCATGTAGATCAATGTTTGAACCACCAAAGCATAATGCTTTATTTGTGGTACCTCTCAAATACTTGAGAATCCATTTCACTAGCATCCAATGTTCTTTTCTTGGATTTTTCATGTACCTTCTTACAACTCCCACTTCATGTGCAATATCAGGTCTTATGCAAACGATTGCATACATTAAGCTTCCAACTATTGATGCATATGGAACTTTAGACATATAATACATCTCTTCCTGATTTTTGGGACACATCTCCTTACTTAGATTGAAATGGCTAGCAAAAGGTGTAGTAATTGGTTTTGCATTCTGCATATTAAATCTTTCCAACACCTTTTGTATGTACTCACCCTGAGACAATGTCAATTTGTGACTTTTCCTATCTCTATTTATTCTCATACCAAGGATTTGTTTTTAGCACCCAAATCCTTCATTGTAAATGAATTTGCCAATTTTCCTTTGAGCACATTTATTTCCTTCATGTCATACCCTGCAACAAGCATGTCATGTACATACAATAACAATATAATCTAGTTGCCATCATTTTTCCTTTTGAGATAAACACAATGTTCAAAGTGACATCTAGTATAACCTTGTTCAGACATAAACCTATCAAATTTTAGATACCATTGCCTTGGATCTTGCTTTAATCCATACAAGCTCTTCTACAGCCTGCACACTAGTTTCTCCTTCCCTTTGACCTCATACCCTTTTGGTTGTTTCATATTGATCTCTTCCTCCAAATCCCCATGGAGAAAGGTCATATTTACATCTGACTGCTCAAGCTTCAAATATTTTGTTGCTACTAGACTTAAAATAGTTCTGATTGAATTCATTTTAACAACAGGAGAAAATAGTTCATCAAAGTCTATACCTTTCTTCTGTGAAAACCCTTTCACAATAAGTCTGGCCTTATACCTCTTTCTACCTCCATCTTCTTCCTTCATCCTGTAAACCCATTTATTCTACAATTTTGTTTTACCTGCACACAACCTGTATAAGTCCCAAGTTTGGTTATGCACCAAGGAGTCCATCTCTTCTTTCATGGCTACCTCCCACTTCTTCCTAGTTTCTACCCGCATTTCTTCTTCACAACATTTTGGTTCACTAGAATTAGTCAATAATACATAATATAATGAAGGAGAGTATCGTTCTAGGGGTCTACTTATCCTACAAGATCTTCTAACACCACTTTCAAGTGTTTGAGTTGCACGTTGCAATTTTGGTGGTTGTTGTTGTTGCAGCTATTGATCATTATGATTTTCAGGCACCTTTACTTTTTTTGTAATATGATCAAGTGCTATGTATTCTCTGTTTTCTTTTTCCTATTTCTTTTCCTGCATCTAATCCTCATACAAACCCTTTCATTGAACATGACATCTCTACTCCTAATGATTTTTTTATTTTCTTAATCATATAAGAAATAACCAAAATCATTAACACCATATCCAATAAACGTACATTTCTTTGATTTTTCCTCGAGATTTGTTCTATTTTCTTTATTAATATGGACAAAGGCTTCACAACCAAAAGTCTTTAAAAATGAGTAGTTTACCCTTTTACCTATCCATGCCTCCTCTAGAATACCACCATCCAAGGAACTTGCAAGCCCTTTGTTTATTAGATAAATAGCAGTATCTATAGCATATGCCAAAAATTGTAAAGGCAATCTTGCATGCAATCTCATGGACATTTCACACTCTGTGATTGTCTTTTCCATCCTTTTTGACACACCATTTTCCTGTGGTGTTCTTGGAACTATCTTCTCTCTGTGAATTCCATGCTCTAAACAATACTTATCAAAATATTTTCTGCAATATTCTCCTCCATTGTTTGATCTAAGACACTTCAACTTCTTTCCTGTCTCATTCTCAACCAAAGATTTCCATTTCTTGAAAGTATCAAATACATCAGATTTATTTCAAGTATAGTAAATATAGTTTTTTATGGTTTCATAATCAATAAAAGTAACATAATAACAAAAGCCACTGAGAGATGATACCTAAGAAGGTCCCCATACATATGTATGCAAAAGTTATAATTTTTCACTCCTTTTCTTTCCCAACTCTGAGAAATTTGAATCTCTTTTGTTTTCCATAAACACAATTCTCATAGAAATCCAAATCAACGTGCTCCAATCCTTGCAACAAACTTCTTGAGTGAATAATATGCATCCCCTTCTCACTCATGTGCCTGAGCCTATGATGCCACAATGTTGTATCTGCTCATGTGGAGGTTAAATAATTCATAGACTTAGAAATACCATTGCATAAATACAATGTACCAACATTTTCTCCTTTTGCTATTACGAGGGCTCCTTTAGTGACCTTCCAAGTTTTATCTGTAAAGGTAGTTACACATCCTTCACCTCCCAACTAACCTGTTGAAATTAGTTTTTTCTTTAGAGCTAGACCATGCCTTCCCTCCTTCAATAGCCATTGGTTTCCATTATTCTACTTTATGAAAACTTTACCCATTCTAATGAGTTTACAGGGTTTATCATCACCCAAACAAACCTGTCCAAAATTTCATTGAACATAATAATGAAAATCTTTCCTATCAGGTGTGGCATGGAATAAGGCCGTTGAATCTACCACCTAGGCATAAATAATATTTTCTAATGAAAGAATCAAAGCATCTTGCAATACATCACCTATCACATTCACTTCATTATTGTTTTCTTGTTGTTCGTCTCCTTCTTTTCCCTTATGAGACTTGCAACCTTTCTCCAGGTGTCCTTTCTTCCTGCGTTTCTATCACGTTGTCCCTGATATGGACTTGGATATGCATTTCCTTCACTTACTACGATGTCTTAGGATATTTCCCCTTTCCATTTTTCTCCCCCTAGTCTATGCAGCCAAAGCATTACCTGATGTCTCACAGGAGCTTTTCCATCACATCTCCTCGCTAAAGGCGGCATCGACAACATCATCAAACTTTAAAGTACTAGATCCAGAGACAGAGTTACTAATGGACATAACTAAACCATTCCAACTTTCGGGAAATGAGCACAAAAATAACAGAGCCCTAACTTCATCATCAAGATTTACCCCTACAGAATTTATCTGACTAATAACCGTATTAAATTCATTTAAATTATTAGCAATAGATCCACCTTCTGACATCTTCATATTAAATAAATGCTTCATAAGAAATACCTTGTTTGAGGCTGAGAGTTTTTCATATAGTTTGGCCAATGCCATAATTAAACCCTCTGTTTTTGTTTCCTTTGAAATGTTGAATGCCAATGATGCTGCCAAACATAGTCATATTGTTCCAAGTGCCTTTCTATCGAGAAGCTACCATTCTGCATACGTCATACTCACCGGCTTCTTTTTCTTTCCTCTCAATGGTAGGTATAGATATTTATGATATAGATAATCTTCCATCTGCATCTTCCATAGCTAGTAGTTTTGGTTATTAAATTTCTCGATCCTAGACCTACCATCTTCTGCCATCTATTCCGCTCGAACTAGGAACCCTTCTCTCCTGCGAGTTTATCAGCCAAAACGACCTTCGGCTTTGATACCAGTTCTTAGAAAATTATATATTACATAGCAATGGAACACATAAAATATTGCAAAAACACAAACATGGAAAATGCATAAAACAAAAGAGACACAGATATACGTGGTTCACCCAATTTGGGCTACATCCATAGAGAAAAAACCAGTCCTTCCTTTTATATTATCCAACAAAATGAAGAGATACAACCTACAACAAATCTGCTATAATTTCATTTTTGCTCTCACATGGTATCCTCTCTCTTTCTCGCTCAGAATACACATAGATACCACCACAATACAATTTCCCCATATAAATCGAGAGGTTTCCTTCTAGGGAAAAAAACTAAATTAAACATAACTTCTACCATGAGATCATCCACCTAATGAACGGTCCAAATTGACTATGAAATTACAATATTTTACAAGGCAATTTTACATCTATTTTTAGCTTTCAGGGTGCTACCCCTAAACCCCCACCAAGGGTGGGGGCTCATAAAATCATTTTCACCCCACCTAACAACAATTAAATGGGCATCTTTTCTCCCCCATTAGAAACTAGGGTCCAACATGGTGATACCTTTGAATAAAGAAGATAATCAGGGTCCACACCCAATAGTAGATGTCCCTTGATGCTTTCAAAATCCCTTCCTTGTCACTTCAAGAGAAGATCTGTATAGATGGAACCAGACAAAGAATAAAATCATATCATAGATAAAGATTGAAACACAATATATATGGAAATTGCAACATGACATATATCATAGCATGGATTCAATACTCTATTACAAACGATGTAAAAGTTCAAGGAGTTTTGCAAAGACCATCATAACAAGTGAAAATAGGAAAGAAACAATTTCTTATATTATTCTTGAATAATAAGGAGAGATTAAACCTTAGACTTCATTTTATAAACCTTCTTACAATAGTCTCCAACCCCCACTTAAGTGACAAACTTCTGGCCTCAATTTAACTACATAAGTTTACATTCCAAAGTCCTCCTTTATCCTCTGCTATGTGCTAAATTTATAGGCCAAGAGGATGAGGTTTGAGATCCTCTTCTCATGGGATGAGATGCATAAAAAGAGGTTTAGGGTTCTACAAATAGAGGTATTTTTATCCATGAAGAAAAGGATGAGGCCCAAGTAGGTATGTGCTTGAGTCCTTTTAGTTGAGAAATATTCCCCAGAGAAAGCTTCTAGAATTTTCTTTTTATTTTTACCTATGTTAAGAAGATTTCACACTTTCAGTGGAGAACAGAGTGCAGGATTGCAAAGGCCATAATGATCATAATTGTGTTTGTGCGATAAGTGACTAGGAAAAGTGTACAAGTACTTGAAAATAGGTTTTTAAGCAATGTAATCTAGGATTCTTGTTGTTTTTTGGGATTTTTTTGCTTCCAACACTATAGGGGAATGATTTGGAACACTTCATTGCATAGAAAGAGATCTGGATTGGATGTCATTTTCCTAAAGATTAAAAAATGGCATGTAACACCTAGCTTCCTTCGACCATATATTCAAAACTATAGTGAATAAAGGTATGAAACTTGAAGCATAGGTACATGATTACCTTTTATCTATATCCTCCACATTTCCTTGTCTAAAACATCCCATAACAAAAGTTATAGTGAAAATTCCCAACTACCCTGTTTGAAGAATATTTTAGGAGAGAGAAAATATCATAACAAAATTTCATTCAAATTTCACTATATAAAACATCTGAGAACAAAATTTAGAGTGAAAATTTAAATATGACTCATTCACTCCATATATCACATTTTTTCTTCCACCCTTTGGCTACATGAATCACTCAAAAATTTATCCCTTAGCTCCTCTTGTGACCTCATATATATTCTTCAATGAGTTTATATTAAATGAACTCATATGCCCTTATTAATAGTTCTTGTATGTTTTCTTATGTGTATTTTGTGTAAAACTACTTGGATAAACTTGCTTGTACTTTGGATGGGTCATCTTGAGAAAATATTTGATATCTCCTCATAATAATATTGTCAACCATATATCCTATGATCCCATTTTATCTAGGTAATTTGAGTAAAAATTCCTTCAAAGATAGGGTATCCAAATGGGGTCTTCTTGTACTTTTGTTGGTTCATCTTGAAAAATATTTCATATCTCTTAATTCCCATGGAATTAGAGGGAGTGCCATATACCATTAGAAAGGTATCATAATTATATTTCGAACCATATATTTTATGATCCTATTTGATATACGTAAATCGAGTAGACATACTTTCAAAGATAGGTTATTTGATTTGGACATCAAAATTCCAAAAAACATATTTCCAAAAATTTCATTTTCCAATCTTTATATTAGACATAAGTAGGCTCCCCCTATCTTTGAAATTAATGACAACAATATTTCCAATAGAAGAAGTGTAAGAAAATAGTATCTTCAACCAAGAGATTTCCCCTCTTCATGATTTGGTATGAATATCACTTCAATGACCAAGGCCTCTCTTTGGGGTCTCTTTACATAGAAGAAGTAGGTGGAAAAGGTAGCAGACGAATAAAATGATATCTCCACCTCACCTAGAAGGGTTCCTTTGAATTTTTAGTCAAAGCATGAAATTTATATGAAACCCAATTCTTCTATACCTAATAACTTGGTATACAAATTCTATCTTCCAGGCAATGAAGAAATCATACTAAATATTCAATACCTAATTCAAAAGGGATACATTCATATGAAGTCCTCACCTTGTTGGAACCCATTTTTCTTGGTTCAAAAGAAATAAGGGACATGCAGAATGTTTATAGATTATAAATCCATAAAAAAGAATCATAGTTAAGAACCAATATCCAATCCCTTAGATTGATTCTCTTCTTGATTAGCTCAAAGGTTCCAAAACATTCAATAATATTGATTTAAATTAAAGCTATCAACAAGTGCCAATTGAACCAACTAATATATGGAAGACAACCTTGAGGTCCAAGAAAGGTATCTTCAAGTTGTTTGTTGGGTCCCTATAATACTAGTGATTACCCCATTACTATTGTAGTTATACCCCTTATTTATATTGTTGTGCCCCTATTACCCCCATATTGTTATTTCTGTGCCCCATAGAATCCCTCTATTGTTATTTTTGTGGCTCTATATTATTATTGTTAGGTCAGCTGGATTATATTGTGACTCCTTAGACTCCTATATATAGAAAGGAGGTTTTGTCATTTGAATCATCCAAGAATTGTTCATTTATGTAATGTAAAGGAGGTTTCCCCCTCGAAGAGGCTTAATTCTAAGGCGTTGATCTATCTTTTCTTGAGCTGGTTTCATAACATTTGGTATCAGAGCTTTGGATTCTAGGGTTTCGCTGCTCCAAATAGGTCATCGTGGCATTTTCGCTATAACTTTTTTCTGTCACGTTTCAAAAATCGCAAAAAAAACCCATTTGAGATGAAATCGTGCTGAACCTTGGGTCCGAATTTCAGAGATTTTTGCGCGATATTCGGAGATATGATCTGAGGAAGTTGGTCTTTTTGCAGACTCCTGAATTACATTCAAAACAGGTGACCTGGGGAAAATCGTCATAACTTTCTCTCTGGGGATCGGATTGAAATTTCGTAAGAAGGTATAGAAATAGGATAGACTGTAGTTTCTTATATGCATTTTTCAGATCGATAGGTCGAAACAGTGACTCGTGGCACATCGTACAAGTTCGCTCTACTGAACTAGTCTATAATCAAGTCACTGTGGGAGATTTCGCATAACTCTTCCGTGGAGAATCAAATTTGGGTCAGACTTGTGGAATTGGAAAGAGGACGTAGAAGGCTACTACAGGTCGCAATTTCAAAATTGGAGGATCTGGAATTACAGAGATACATCAGATTCAATATCAGGCTTCTACAAAGTGAAAAAAGGTGTGTAGCTTTTTTTTTTAATTTTTGTGTAAGCTGGGTTTGAAGGAATTCAAAGGGCATAGTAAAGAATTATTATCAGTAACTGATGCCCCGAGGAAAGAAAATGCAAACACCTAGTAAGGAACCTGAAAGCTCTAGCATGACTCATGAAGAAGAGGAAGAAGTGTTGCAGGATATATCAAAATTACAAGAACAAGTGCAACAAATGTCACACTCACAAAAGCTAACAGAAGCTAAGATAAATGGCATGGAATCTAAGATAAAGGGCATGGAAGCTAAGATGGATGATTGGAAGACATATTTAAAGACAGACATGGAAGAATTGAAGATAGATTTGAACACAAACTTGAAGACAGGCATGACAAATATGAAGACAGATTTGACAAATTTTCTACAAGAAATACTTACTAATGGTGAAAAGGTAGTAAAGAAAACTCATGATGCGAACAAAAGAAATGTTAATCATGATATCATAGACTCTAATGTTGGATCGAAGACCCACCATATTCCAAAAATCGATATGAGAAATTTTGATAGCAAGGATCCCGCCACATGGATATTACAAATGGAGCAATTCTTCGATCTCAATAATGTGCAAAACGCACAAAAGGTACGTATGGCAACTGTATATTTGGAACCAAATCAGTTTGTATGGTATCAATGGCTTTTTTCTCGTAAACAATTTATCACTTGGACAATTTTTACGGAAGAATTGATAGCACATTATGAGGATACAAAAAGCAACACTTTTTTTAGCCAATTGATAAGTCTCAAACAAAAGGGTTCAATAATGGAGCACATTGAGGAGTTCCAAAAACTGAACATAAGGGTAAAAGATATTCCAGAGGAGCATAGGATTGATGTGTTCATAGGGTCTTTAAAGGATAATATCCAACATGATGTTCGCCTTTGGGAACCTGATTCATTAGAGAAGGCATTCAGGTTAGCAAGAAAAATGGAAAGCAAAATTATGGCAACTAGGAAGCATACCACTCACAACTATAAAGACGGAAGTGTTGTTGCCCCTAGTATTCCACAACCTACAAGGTTGACACCACAACAATTGGAAGAAAAAAGAGCAAAAGGGCTTTGTTACAATTGTGATAGCAAATACACAATAGGTCATAAGTGTGCTGAGAAGAAATGATTCTACATAGATTGTGAAGAGGAAGAAGAAAAGGAGCAAGAAAGGTCAAAAGAAGAGGATATACTCCATGAACAAAGCCTAGATGAAAAACAAATAAATCCGACCATATCTTGTAATACATTTGTGGGAATTAACACTCCACAAACCATCAAGATAGAAGGACAAATCAAGAAAAAAAAGGTAATAGTGTTGATTGATTCAGGAAGCACCCACAATTTTATTCATTGTAGGGTAGCAAAATAATTGAATTGCTTCCTATATCCAGCACCAGAGTGTCAAGTGATGATTGCAAATGGAGGAACAATAAATTTCTCTGGAAAGTGCCATAATATCAAGCTATCCATGGGAGAATATGTATTGACTAGCACAATGCTTTCCATTCCAATGGGAGGTTCTGATGTTGTACTAGGAGTCCAATGGCTACAATCCTTGGGTACAATAGCTTTTAATTTCAAGAACTTTTCATCAAATTTTCTATGGAAGGAAAGGAAGTTGAATTAAGGGGTATTTCAGGGAAACCAGGAAAGATAATCAGCTCTAATGGCATGACAAAGCTTCTAAAAAAGGAGCAAAGAGGTGTAATTGCACAATTATGTTCGCTAGATGTTTCCACATTGGAATCATCTATTTCTCCAGATCTCCAAAAAGTCTTGGACAATCATTACAAGGTATTTGAGACTCCCAAAGGTCTCCCACCTATGCGTGATCATGATCATGCTATTCATCTGATTCCAGGAAGTGTTCCTCCAAACATCAGGCCGTACAGATATCCCTATGTCCAAAAAAGTGAAATTGAACGTATGGTTGCATAAATGCTAGAGGCGGGTATAATTCAATGGAGTCAAATTTCTTTCTCAGCTCCAGTGGTATTGGTGCACAAGAAGGATGGATCATGGCACATGTGTCCAGATTATAGGGAGCTCAACAAGCTCACTATTAAAGATAAGTTCCCCATTCCTGTCATTGATGAATTACTGGATGAATTGCATGGATCAATTTACTTCACCAAGTTGGATCTTCGTTCGGGATATTATCAAATCAGAATGAAGATTGAAGACATTCTGAAAATGGCATTTAGAACTCATGAGGGTCATTATGAATTTTTGGTCATGCCTTTTGGCCTTACCAACGCACCTTCAACATTTCAAGGTTTGATGAATTCAATTTTCAAACCATTCCTTAGAAAATTTGTGTTAGTATTTTTTGACGATATACTAATCTACAGCAAGTCTTGGAAGGATCATGTTGAACATGTTGATAGGGTACTACAACTATTGGAGGAGAAACAATTATATGCAAAAAGATCCAAATGTTTCTTTGGAGTCCAGGAGGTGGAATATTTGGGTCATATTGTATCTCATGAAGGAGTTAAGGTAGACCCTAGCAAAATTAAAGCCATTAAGGAATGGAAAATCCCCACATCCATAAAGCATCTGCGAGGATTTCTTGGGTTGACAGGGTATTATCGCAAGTTTGTTAAGAATTATGGGAGAATAGCAGCACCTCTAACCACATTATTGAAGAAAGATTCATTTTCATGGACTCCGGAAGCAACAAAGGCCTTTGAAAATCTTAAAGAGGCAATGTGCCAAGCACCGGTCTTAGCTACACCGGACTTCACAAAAACCTTTATTGTGGAATGTGATGCTTCAGGAAATGGAATTGGTGCTGTTCTAATGCAAGATGAAAGACCCATTGCTTTTGAAAGTCGTCCAATCAAGGGAAAGTTTTTAAGCAAAGCTATTTATGAGAAGGAAATTTTGGCAATACTCCATGCACTTAAGAAATGGCGACCCTACCTAATGGGAAGACACTTCAAGGTAAAAACGGATCATGATAGCCTTAAATACTTTTTAGAACAAAGATTATCCTCTGAAGAGCAACAAAAGTGGGTCACAAAGATGTTGGGTTATGACTTTGAAATCATCTACAAAAAAGGGAAGCAAAATGTGGTGGCAGATGCACTCTCAAGAAAGGATGAGGATGTGGAAGCATTGTTGTGTGCCATTTCTATTATCCAACCAGATTGGCTAAACGAAGCAAGGGAGGAATGGAAGAATGATGAAGAAGTGTGGGCACTTATTCGAAAGCTACAACAATATTCCAGTACTTCTGATACATTTAGCTGGGAAAATGATTCGTTATGGTACAAAGATTGCTTATACCTCTGTAAGAATTCCCAGCTAAAACAAAAGATTCTTATGGAATTGCACACTTCTCCCTTAGGAGGGCACTCAGGATTTTTAAAAACTTACCACAGAGTTAAGAAGGAATTTTTTTGGGATGGCCTTACATCAGATATTCAAAAGTTTGTGGCGGAATGTTTGGTTTGCCAACAAAATAAAGTTGAAACAATTAAGACACCGGGTCTATTACAACCTTTATCCATTCCAAGCCAATGTTGGGAGGAGGTTTCAATGGATTTTATCACAGGTTTACCCAAGTCTGAGGGAAAGAGTGTCATCATGGTGGTAGTTGACAGACTTACCAAGTATGCACACTTTTGTGCATTATCACATCCATTTAAAACCAGTACAGTTTCTACTGCATTTATGGAAACAGTTCAAAAGCTACATGGAAACCCAAAGATTATTGTAAGTGACAGAGATCCCATTTTCAGTGGAAATTTTTGGACAGAATTATTTTCTTGTCTTGGTACTCAGTTAGCTCATAGCTCATCTTATCATCCTCAATCTGATGGGCAAACTGAGATAGTAAACAAATGTTTGGAAGGATATCTTCGTTGCTTTGTATCTGATAAATAGACACAATGGGTCAAATGGTTGCCTCTGGCTGAATGGTCGTATAACACTTCCTTCCATACAGCAACAAAAATGACCCCATTTATGGCACTTTATGGGTATCAACCACCCTCCATCACATCATATTTAAGAGAAAATTCTAAGGTTCAGGCAGTGGAACATCACATCGAACATCAACAACAAGTCCTCCAACTCTTAAAGGATAACCTCGTGTTGGCACAAAATAGAATGAAACAATAGGCAGATCAACATCGCAGTGAAAGAAGTTTTGATGTAGGTGATTGGGTATTCCTACGGCTACAACCATATAAGAAAATGTTCCTAAAGCAAGCTAAGAAGGATAATAAATTATCACCAAAGTATTATGGTCCGTACAAGGTGTTGCAAAAGATTGGTACTATGGCATACAAATTGGAGCTTCCTGCAGCTTCTCGATTGCACCCAGTCTTCCATGTTTCATGTTTAAAGAAGGTTATAGGCGACAAGCTCCCAATTCAAACAATATTGCCAGAACTTGACGAGGAAGGAAAAATTATATTGGAACCGGAAGTAGTCACAGAAGCAAGAACTCGACAGCTACGAAATCGATCAATTTCAGAGTATCTTATCAAGTGGAAGAACTTATCCGCTAAAGATTCCACATGGTAGGATGAGAATTTTATGCAGAAGTATCCAGAACTACTCAAGCGTTGAGGACAACACTATTTTGAAGAAGAGAGGCATGTTGGGTCCCTATCATACTAGTGATTACCCCATTACTATTGTAGTTATACCCCTTATTTATATTGTTGTGCCCCTATTACCCCCATATTGTTATTTCTGTGCCCCATAGAATCCCTCTATTGTTATTTTTGTGGCTCTATATTATTATTGTTAGGTCAGCTGGATTATAATGTGACTCCTTAGACTCCTATATATAGAAAGGAGGTTTTGTCATTTGAATCATCCAAGAATTGTTCACTTATGTAATGTAAAGGAGGTTGCCCCCTTGAAGAGGCTGAATTCTAAGGCATTGATCTATCTTTTCTATCTTTTCTTGAGCTGGTTTCATAACATTTTTGGTTATGTGTTTTAGCTTTACTAAGGCCCTAGTAATGTTTAGAACAATGTTTGGCTATATATTGTGGTCATTCACAGATTCAAGTTTGTGGTTGCGTATTTGGATGATATTCTCATCTTCAATATAAATTGGGTTCTTTGCATCACCATTAATATTTTCTAAGCACCGTTCATCAACACAAGTTATATGCCAATCTAGAGAAATTCTCATTTTGGCATGGAAATATTTAGTAATTGGGATATATGGAGGATGAGCATGGTGTGTGTCATGTGGTATAAACAAGATCCAAGTCATTCTTGATTGGGTATTGTTGATGACACTAATAGAGATCTATAGTTTCTTGGTCCTTTCCAAGTTTTCCATGGGTTTTTTTTTTTAGGTTCTCTTACATTGGTTGGTCCCTAGGCCACATGTTGGGATAGGGTCCCCAGGGTCAATTTTGGGTTAGCTTAACCAATTTTTGAGAAATATTTTTGTAAAGAATGTAAAGTCTCCGTGAAATGTAGAAGTGGAGTGCGAAGCTAAGTAGGAGTCAAAGGGGCTTTAGCCCCTTGTTTGGGTAAGTAATAGGTCGATTTTGAGACTCACCCATAGGCTGCGGTCCATGGCATTGTATTGAAAAAGCTATATATAGTTGATTTATAGAGAATCTAAGGACCGATGAAGTCAAGATAGAAGATTATTGTTTTTGGGAAAGTGCTAAGGCAAGAAAGCTCTGTTTCCTATACTTAGGTGAAAGGGGAAGGCTCCTGCAGCTGAGTGCATGGAGACCTTGGCAAGTCCGTAGCTAAGTGCGCAGGCCCCTATAGCTGGGTGTGTAGCGTGGAAAAAGTGTCTAAATTGAATGATGAACTTAATAAAGATATATTTTTGAACAACTGTCTTGCCTCTATATCTTATTCTTATTTTTGTTAATATTATGCTTTGTCACTCAATGATATGTTTTCTATGGAACAATGTGTAATTGCTGTGGGAATCTATTGAATCATTAAGATCTATGCATGAACTAAGTAATTATCTATTTCTAGGAAGATAAAGGGTAAATCTGTTATGATTTCTGTTGAATCGGGTAGATTTGCGTGAAGGCAGATCTATGGTTACGATTTAGTACGCGAGAGTGGATAGATTGTGTCCTTTAGGTCTATAAAGTTAGATTGCAGACCTTCGCGAAGGTTTAGAAGCCATTTTCTTATAGTTACAGTAGCTTACCATAGAAGGGTACAAATCTGAGCTACAAGGGCTTAAGATCACTTATCACATGGTCTCTAGATGCAAAAACCTAGTTCTAGCATCTCCCAATACTATTTCGAGTGAGACTGCAACCTGCGTTATGCATGTTGTTGGCAAGAGGGCCAACAGTTAGGGTTTTGTTGGTTGGTATGAACAACTATGAACCTAGGTCAGGCCCCCTTAAGCCAACAAATAGTTTCATTATCAGGACCAGGATCTATCTTAGAGATGTGTGATTAATGGTTTCCTACAAATAAAGGGATTGACAAGTGGATTGATCGAAACGTGCATGCATTTTTGATTCAAGAGAACAGGAGCCCTACATCATCTAAGGAGTAGTGGTTGTAAAGACTTTTGTACACACCATACACCTACACCTTCACCCCCTTCACCTCCACTTCCACCATTCAACATGACGAACGTGATGAAGATGCCATTTTTTAGGGAGTAGGGAGTGAAGATCCTGAACAGTTATGGTTTGTCACAGGAGCTGTATGGACGGCACAATAGATTATGGATGATAACATCAAGAAAGTGCAGCTAGTCACAACCTTACAGGATCGTGCATTAACATGGTATATGAATTATTGCACTGATAGCCCCACCACGTTGTTGGCATAGACCCAACAAGCTCTGAATAAGGAGTTTAGAAATCCTAAGTTAAAGGCACAGTCGGTAACTGAGTTTAAGGAAACTCAATAGAAGTTAGATGAGACGGCTTGGGATTTTGATAAAAGGTTGAAATGTCTAATTAGGCAAGCTAACATGATAATTTCATATCCCCATCATCGCAGGTGGTATATAGCATTTCTTTTTCTACACTTAAAGTACCACTATCACAACAGAAGATAGCAACGCAAGCTGAAGCTTTGGAAATTGTTATGAGATTGGATGCATCACCCATACAAGATACAAACCTTGGAGTGAAACAAATTCACTCACAACTAGAAAGCCTACACTTCGAGTTATAGATTCTGAAGAAAGGAAAAGAGGCTCATTCAAAGGTGCACGATGAGGTCTCGTGTTTGAAATGCAAAAGTCATGGACATGATAAGGACCATTTCCCAGTCTATAAGAACTATATTATTGGGGGAGGGCCTGTTCCCCTAAAACCAAAGAATAATGTTGGGTCGAGCATGGGAGCTACATTTTCATGCGCTGTCTATTAGTTTATAGGACAACATGCAACTGATAATATCCATCTACTATAGAAGTTTGTACAGACACCTCAGCAGTTGTTTTGCAATTTCTACAAATATGTAGGTTGTGATGAACGCCATTGTAGAACTTATGAGCTAATGATGGATAGAACCCCTACCTACCGAATTCAGGTAGATAATCAACCTCAGGATTAGGGTGCAGTAGCGCATGGAGGATTCCAAGGCCAGGGTTGAGGAAGAGTGGGAGAAACTGGCCGAGGGCGTGGACAGGTAATCTGGTATAACTGTGGCGAAGCAGGGAACTTTGCTCGAGATTGTACAAACCCCACGCATCTATCATGTCAGTATTATCAACAGTTTAACCATGTGATAGAAGAATGTACAATCTTCATGGAAAAGATGCAAGAAAAGAAGGCACACCCCTAGAAGCCTATCCAGAACATCCAAATGATGAGGGCAGAGCCCCGCGAAGAAGATCAAAGCATAAATATAGTGACAAGAAGTGGTATGATGAATGGTGTAGATAAACGTAAGCAGCCTGAGGATGATGGGTGGGTGTACAATGTTTTTGAGAAGGAATTATACATTGATCTTAATCGCACTAAATACACCTTCATGGAAGCAAATAAAAGCTTCGTTGAGGCCTCTATCTCAGGAAACCAAGAGAAAATACCAAAAACTAGTGCATATGAAAGAAGTTGATCCTTCAGTACTAGCTACTTTTCTGAAGACCTGTATGAAGTTACTACGTGATAAGAAAATGGTAGAAGGGTTGCAAGAGTTAATCGACAAGTGCACAAATAACGAAAAGACTCCTACTGAACATCACACAGTGAGAAAGATTGGTAAGAATAAGAAGCGAATGGGCTGCAAGATGAGGCTAATCGCACAAATAGGATAATATGAAATGGACCAAGTAATCTTGGATCCGGGATCAGATGCCAATGTCCTACCTAAGAAAACATGGGAGATAATGGGTAGACTTGCGCTGCAATGGTCTCCTATTCAGCTGTGCATGGAAAATCAAGAAAATATTATTCCAATGGGGCGCTTATATGGTGTAACGGTGGACATTGAGGGTGCTAGTGCGCTGGCTGACTTTGAGGTCATTGAAATAGTGGATGATAGTAACCCATACACCACAATACTAGGAATTTCCTAGGATATTGCTATGGACGCAGTAATCAACTTGAAGAAGCGAAAGATGTCGTTTGAAAAGAAGTCACTCTAGGTTGTAGTGCCACTAGACACTGCAGAAGGAGCACGTTATATAGAACATGTTCACGACTTTGTGGAAAGTGATGATGATCTGTATTAGATATACAAGATCACAGCGTGAGATGAATATTGGATCAATCCTATGGTTGAGGGACGAATTGCATGGGATAGGGATAGTTCCTGCACCACAGATTCGAATGAAGAGCTTGAACACTAGCAGAATCAGTTGCATGAATTATCTACGCTCCATTGTAATATGATGACCAAATCACTGTGGTGTGTCTCGATTGAGGTAAGGAATATTCTGCATTATGATGGTTTGACTGATGTGGATCTATTTCTAGATGATTTTGAAAGGGAAGTACTAGAATAACATTGCTTCCAGGCACTAGAGTTGGCGTTGCATGCCACGTCTTCCCCTTGGTGGGGTACGTACAAGGAGAGCTTCATTGGATAGAAGGAATACAGAAGGATGATGAAATTATGGTTTGGATATGATAATACTTGGATGAAAGAAAAATACAGTGGGAAGGATGATCTACATGATCATTTGGCATGATAGACTAAGGCCTGGGGAATAGAGCCACAACAAAAATGGGTGCACATTTTCTGTCATACCTTAGATACAATTCCAATGAAATAGTATCTAGAGATGGAGCTCTGCCATGGGAAAGCTAAATGGGACATCTTAAGGGAGAGTTTTCTATTAACTTTCAGCTTTGAGGATGGGTTTGTGAGCATTGATGAAGCGCTCAAGGAGATAAAAGCAACTATATTCTAAACACCTAAGGAACCGATTGAATGGAATCAGCCGGATTGGAGTACTCAGTTGCGCCATGCACTGGAGTGTTACATTGTGACTACTGAAGAAGAAGAAGAAGAAGAGCCAAAGAATATTAACATTCCAGAGAAAGAAGGACAACGCAAAGTCGAGGGACCAAAAGTTGTGAACCCAGATATATCAGAACCTTTGAAAACTAGGCAAGTAAACGTTGGGTCTGAAGCATAACCTAAGTTTTCAAAGATAGGAGACTATTAGGATGAAGATACGGTTGATAAGGTAGTTGAGCTACTTTGCGAATACCAGGATCTATTCCCAACGAATTTTTCATATTTGAAAGGGATCATCGGTGATTTAGGTGTTATGAACATTACATTTCTTCGGATGTGAAGCCTGTTAAGAAGAGACCTTATCAGCTAAATCCAAAATATAAAGAGAAGGTATGCCAAAAACCAGATAAGATGATGGATGTCGGTATTATTGAACTAGTAGAGGAATACGATTGGGTAAACCCAATGGTGGTCCAAAAGAAGAAACAGAAAGGTGAAATCTGAGTATGTGTAGATCTAAGAAAGTTGAATGATGCATGCGTGCACAATCCGTTTCCAACTCCATTTACTGATGAAGTACTAGATAAGGTTGGCACACAGGAGGCCTATTCATTCACTAATGGCTTTTTAGGATATCATCAAATAAATATCACACCATAAGATTGAAGCAAAACAACCTTTGCAACGGAATGGGGTTGCTTTCAATATATATTAATTCCATTTGTATTGAAGAAAGCGCCTGTAATTTTCTCTTGGGTAGTGATCACAGCGTTCAAAGAGTTTCTTCATAAATTTTTGGAAGTCTATTTTGATGATTGGACTGTATTTGGGTTGGTGAAGCGCCATATTGAGAGCCTGCACCTTATGCTGGATACATGTCGAAGGTGTCAAGTTGCACTAAATTTGAAAAGGTGCATATTTTGTGTGCCCTTTGGAATTTTTCTCAGCCATGTAGTATGTAAGAAAGGATAGATGGTGGACCTTGTGAAGATCATTGTAATCATGAACTTGGAGGCTCCTAGAAAAGTAAAATAGATGTGCGTGACATTGGGGCACACTGGATATTACAGAAATTTTATCAAGGCATATGCTCAAATAACCACGCTGATGGAAAAATTATTAAATAAAGATGCAACGTTTTGTTGGGATGAAGATTGTTAGCACATCCTAGATGTCTTAAAGGAAAAGATGATAACTGCGCCTATTTTGGTGTTTCCTGACTGGAAGAAATAATTCCATGTGCATGTAGATGTCTCTTGCATTGCACTAGGTGAAGTATTAACACAGGCAAGAGAAGGAGAAAGTGATCATATGATTACCTTCACAAGCAAAAAGTTATCCAAAGTTAAGAATTACTCCACTATAGAGCGTGAAGGGTTGGCGATGGTCTATGCACTACAAAAATTTAGGCATTATTTGTTGGGTGAACACTCTAAAATGTATACAGATCACTCCAAGCTGAAATACCTGGTCAATAAGCTTGTGTTGGGCGGGAAGACCTGCAGATGGTTACTTTTGTTTCAGGAATATGACTTTGAAGTGATTGTGAAGCCCGAAAGGCTAAATGCAAAACCTAACCATCTATTAAGAATTGAAACTAGAGAAGAACCAAATAGTTTAGAGGAAGGACTATTGGATGCATAGCTCTTTGCAGTGCGTGTCACATACGACCATTTTTCGGATATCATTCAGGTTTTAACTACAAGTATAGCTCCGAAAGGCTATTCTACTCAGCAAAAGAAGGAATTAGTAGTCCACGATATAGATTTTTTAGTAATTGTGGGTCACTTGTATAAGATGGGAACAAATGAAATACTGTGAAGGCATGTTCCTAAGTTAGAATGTACTAGTATCCTTGTTGAAGCACATGGAGGAGCGGTAGGAGGTCCCTACGTAAGAAAAGTGACCACACAGAAGATTTTACGCACTGGGTTATGTTGTCCGACATTACACAGGATTCTAAGACATACTGCAAGGCGTGTGATGCTTGCCAAAGAACGGGAAAGCCTTCACGAAGAGATGAGTTTCCTTTAAATCCTCAGGTTTCATTGCAAATATTTGATAAGTGGTCCATTGATTTCATAGGTCTAATACAACCACTAGGTAAGAGGACGGGTGCGTGGTATATCATTACTGCAACAAAGTATTTAACTAGATGGGTGAAAGCACAGCCAGTGAAGGATTGCACAACTACCACCACTGCAAATTTTTTGTTTGAATATGTCTTAACGCGATTTGGATACCCTAAGATATTGATGAGTGATAGGGGTACACATTTATTGAATGAAATGAACAGCGCGATGCTTGAGGAATTCCAAGTGTATCATTAGAAGAGTGCACCCTATCACCCAAAGGCAAATGGAATGGTGGAAGAATTTAACAAAATTTTGGAGAATGCATTGACAAAGGTCCGCAACACACAGAGAAATGACTAGGATATGCGTGTGCCAGTAGTGCTATGGGCATACAGGACGACCTGCAAAATTGTTGACAGGCCAAACACCGTTTAGGTTGGTCTATGGGATTGAATTAGTAATGCGTATGGAGTATATTGTGCCAAGTTTATGTATTGCAGCTTTGACAGAGATAGCAGATCAGGAGACCTTGGAGGAATGGCTTGTGCAACTAATGAAGCTAGAAGAGGACTGCTTTCTTGTAGGCTTTCACCAGCAAGTGCAAAAGGAATGCGAGAAAGCATGGCACGATATGCATATTTAGATGTGCACATTTAAGATAGATGATTTAGTGCTGCTATATGAATGCAAGTTCACAAAATTTCCAGGGAAATTACAAATGCACTAGTTAGAACCTTATGTTATTAAGGAGATCATGGATGGTGGTGCAATTCAGCTCATGAAGCTGAATGGGGAACCATCCTTGGAAAAGTGAATGGAAGTAGGCTGAAGCTGTACACAGGGGATCTTGCCCCTGTGCAATGACGATATGGTAGAAGGAAAATCTTAGTAATCCAAGAAGCTACAAGGGATTGCGGGACTATAAACTACATTTCCCGACGAGGAGAAAAACATACTAGGGAGGCTACACAATGAAGGACAAGAGTGTGATAGGTGAAGATGCATTGGATGAGCTACGCTATGGAGGATGGCACCGTGTAGATGGGTCCAAAAGTAGCCGTTGGAGTCACTATTCATGATTTGATGGAAAATATTTCGTTAAGAGGACTAGGTAGACACCATTTATGGTGAAACTATTTGGAGATTTAGCACCAAAGACACATTTATGATCCAAAAATGGAGGGAATGGTCAGATTTTAATTCAAAACCTCTTCTAAATTGGGCATGTTGGTCCGCCGAAGAACACTTTTCATTCTAAGAATTCCCTGTGAGCATTGATGTTTTAAGTTTATGAAGTGCGTAGACTGGGAAGAACTCTTTTCATGGCCATCGTTCGCAGACGTATCTACAGCAACCGATAAAATTATTTTAGACTGAATGACTGCCACAAATCCCGTAGAGGTTGTTAGTTCTAAAGCTTCCATCTCTGACACGGTGGCCCCTAAGATAATGCACATGGAAGATATTCCAGCTATGCCTACAGCGCCGAGGTCACCTAGGCCAAAGAATTCATCTACAAAAGAGAAGTAGAAGAAACCTATGCTGGTGAGACATTCACCAAGGAAGGACCCAGAGGTTCGACAAAAGGAAAAGAAGGATAAGCAGCCAGAGAAAGTTGTGGACCTGGAGGAAGAAGAATTCCAAGGAGTAGAGGAATTAGATGCTGAGGAGGGCGAGCCTATTACACGACTCCCGGAGTATATCCCTCCATGGAAAGGGAAGGCAAAAGTGACAAAAGACCCTGATTCCAGAAATTTTACAGTCTTGATGCCCCTGCTACCAAAACAGGTTGAATTTCGAGGCGCGGTCTTAGCGCGCATTCTGGTGCTAAAGATGGAGGATTGGGATCTCATGGACAATGAGATATTCCCTCATTTGGCTACCCACAAGTACATGAAGAATATTTATTATGAAGAAACTGGGGTTACGTGACTGGAACCCATGGAATGGGTAAGAGGTGTTGAGAAGGTTGGGTTGTTGCACATGCTCTGCGTACCACATTATCACGGGTCCATAATCAACATTGTTTATGTGTGCTAGATTCTCATGCTGGTTCATGATGTGTGCTTATGGCTCGGCAAAGCCATCCTGATCATGGATATGCTCATCCATAGGATTACAAATCTTCCATATAAAGCGGTAGACCCTGCAAAGGATTTTGGAGGGAAAAGTGTAGAAAAGGAGTTGGCCGATAAGATGAAGGCAGAGTTTGGTTTAGTAAATAAGTCACGCAGATATTCTATCATCTCCATTCAGGACGAGCTGGTGCAGTTTTCCACCCAAATTCTTGTAGGCAAGATTATGAGGAAATGTCATGCAGACGAAGTTCCAGTGCCAATAATGTCATTAACTACCTAGTGCACGAAGGGAGTACAATATAACTGGGTGCAATATTTGTGTAAGGAGTTCCTCACGAAATGTCGCGAAGCACAGGAGCACAGTAGGCCTTTTCATTATGCATGACTCCTATTTTCAATCGTCTTAGTAGCATGGAGGTTTCCGGAGGATAGTCAATTTCCTCTACAAGCAGAAGACTTACCAGAGGTAGCAAAGTTTTCCTCGTTGTGGTCGACAAAGGATCTAGAGTGGATCAAAGAATCAAAGATTTTCTGGATCTTAATGGAAATGGATATTCGGACAATAATCAGTTAGTGACCAAGGTTGTCCCCACCTTGTTCAAGCAATTGAGGGCCTTTAGGGAGTTCAAGGCCGATTTCCATAATGTCTCAATCAGGGCATGGAAGGACCCTAAGCATATATGCCACAAGTTGCCATACCTAGTCTCAAAAATAGATGTGCAGGAGATTATGGGCAATTGGCCACCAAAGTAGCGTGAACCCACAAACATTGGAGTAGATACTAGAAAAGGTGGTGAGAGCTCTGTTGCGCAGACAAAAGCTACATAGAAGAGAAAAGAAGCAACACAAAAGGCCGTGTGAGCATTGGCTGAGCAGAAAAAGAAAGAAGTTGCTACTAAGGTAGTTGCAAAAAAAGAGTGTGTTGCGAAGGAGCGTGCTGAGAAAGAACGCACTAACACAGAGGAATTTGAATGATTGGCTTCCCAGCATACAGATGACCAAGAACTATCGGGACGGGGCAGAGATGGTAGAGAGGAGCATAACACTCCCTTTACATTGAGGAAGCATGGTAAGGAGATAGCTATTGGATCGAGAAAGAAGCATAAATCAGATAAGAAGGTGCACATTGACCCAATAATCCTCACAGAGAAGGATCTCGATGAGATTGGAGACAAGGTAAGAGACACCACAATATAATTGTGGAAACAGTTTGAACAAAAAGACATGCAGATGCTAGGAAGCATCTAGAAGGATCTGTGCAAGCTGTAGATCTAGACTAGTAGGATTCAAGCGAGCATTGGGCAGGGTGCAAGCGAGCTTGGATCAAGGAAGTGAGCAAGTAGTAGAGCTATAATGGACTTTGGACCTCATAGTCATACCATTACCAGAAGGATCCATTCACACAGAATTAGAGGAAGATCGTGTTGTGTTGAGAACAGTGAAAGACATTGGGCTGAACTTGGCTGCGCTACCACTTCAGACTCTCCATTAGGGAAAATTTTAAGGATGGAAACTTATCTTAAAATTTAGAAACTTTGGTGAATCTTAATAGTCCTCAATATGTAAACTATAAAAAGTTTAGTGATATATTTAGAAAAATACTCAAATTTATAATGATCATATATATAGTCTCTATAAAATTTTGGAAATTTTTTACAAAAAAATATTTTATACTACAAAATTTGGGCAAATAACATTTAAAAAAATGGAAATTGCCGAATCTATTTTTTGGAAAAATCATGAAAAATTAGCCCACTTGCAAATATTAGCCCCTATAATTTTCCATGCTCTCCATGCGCTACATCATGGGGTCTCAGACGCGCTTAGGATCAGAGAGTAGCGTGCCCTTGCACTCATTAGTGAATTCAAAGTCAACAATGAGCAGATGTTTGCAAAAAAGGCACGAGCTCTAAAAGAAAAGTTGGAACTGCAAGCCCGAAGTCAGAGCCTAGAAACAACAATAGCGTAGGCATGCAAGACAGTTCCAGAATTAAACATTTCGGAAGATGCCGCAACGATAGCAAAAATCAGGAAATTGGTTGCTATAGTCTGCATAATGAAGGATGAGATCGGCAAATTCATGTTTGATTTCCAGATGAAGTTCTTTGAGCTTCAGTTGAAGTTACATCCAACCAGTCCACTAGAGGTCCAGGAGCAATGTGGAGCAGCTATCAGGGAAAACATGGGCACTCTAGATGCAATAGTCATAGGATGCTAATTGATATTCGAACACGCCATGGAGTTATGGAAGAATTTGTAAGAGGAACCAAACTTGCAGAAGCTTAAACATATATCTGGGAGACGAAATGCAAGTTTGATGAAGTTAGAGCGACTGCGCGCACTTTGGCGCCAGTCCAACTTCTTGTGCAATTGCAAGAAGGCAAACAGTTGCAATCACAGATTGAAGAGTTACAAAGGAAAGAGGCCCTTCTCAAGGCCAGAATATAGCCATGGACAGAGGAAGCCCATCAACTTACTCTTTCACTTCAAGAAAAGTTAAAGACACTGCATAAAACACAAAGAATGATGTGCCTAGCAGTAGAAGCTATGACAATAAAAAAAAGTAGTAGAGGAAGTACAACAGGACGTGATACAGAGTTTTGTTGTAGTGGT
Source organism: Pinus tabuliformis (assembly GCA_031772625.1). Lineage (NCBI taxonomy): Eukaryota > Viridiplantae > Streptophyta > Pinopsida > Pinales > Pinaceae > Pinus > Pinus tabuliformis. The sequence goes on from CM062811.1 coordinate 723,257,796, forward strand.
AGCATTACAGGTCGAGTTCAGTGACCTTCGCAACAAGATCGAGGTGCTAGCCGAGTGACTCGATGGCAAGTCACGATATTTCTGTTGGGGGGCTATTGGGATAGGGTCCCCAGGGTCAATTTTGGGTTAGCTTAACCAATTTTTGAGAGAGATTTTTGTAGAGAATGTAAAGTCTCTACGAAATGTGGAAGTGGAGCACGCAGCTAAGTAGGAGTCAAAGGGCCTTTAGCCCCTTATTTGGTTAAGCAATAGGTCAATTTTGAGATTCACCCATAGGTCGTAGGCCATGGTATTGTATTGAAAAAGCTATATATAGTTGAGTCATAGCGAGCTTAAGGATTGATGAAGTCAAGATAGAAGATTATTGTTTTTGGACAAGTGATAAGGAAGGAAAGCTCTATTTCCTAGACTTAGGCAAAAGGGGAAGGCTCCTACAACTAAGTGCGCAGAGACCTTGGCAAGTCCGCAACTGAGTGCATGGGCCCCTGCATCTGGGTGAGCGGGGTGGAAAAATTCTGTAAATTGAATGTTGAAATTAATAAAGACAGATTTTGGAACAATTGTCTTGCCTCTGTATGTTATTCTTACTTATGTTCATATTATTCTTTGTCACTTAATGATATGTTTTCTGTGGAATAATGTGTAATTGTTGCACGAATATATTGAATCCTTAAGATATATGCATGAACTAAGTAATTATCTATTTCTGTGAAGATAAAGGGTAAATCTATTATGATTTATGTTGAATAGGGTAGATTTCTGTGAAGGCAGATCTAGGGTTATGATTTAGTACGTGAAAGTGGATAGATTGCGTCCTTTAGGTAAAGTCTGATTACAGACCTTCGCGAAGGTCTAGAAGCCATTTTCTTAGAGTTATAATAGCGGACCATAGAAGGGTATAGATCTGTATGAGGGTAGATCCGAGCTACAAGGGCTTAAGATCACTTATCACACGGTCTCTGGATGTAGAAACCTAGTTCTAGAATCCCCTAATATTGCTTCAGGTGAGACTGCAACCTGCATTATGCAAGTTGTTTCTGAAAGGGCTAGTAGTTAAGGTTTTGTTGGTTGGCATGAACAACTTTGAACCTAGGTCAGGCCCCATTAAGTCAACACCACATGAACAAGGGTGGATCTAAATCAAACATTGTTTGGGTTGATTCACAACAAAAATCATTTGAGTATTGGAAATGACACCTCTATTTAGCTCTAGTCCTCATTTTCCAAAACTAGCAACACATATGCTTCAAACTATGACATATGTACAAATATTGGTTAACATACACATCCAATGGCTTATCATAGCAAGACACCCTCTAATAGAGGTTACGCATACCCAACTTATGATGAGGGAATGCACCTCATTATGTAGACATGTCGACACTAGAAGCATTTTTTTTGGCAAAGGAAATGACCATTTATGCTAATCACAAAGCCCTATAATCATGCAATGCAAGGAAATTTCCTACTACCCACTAGATGCAAGTAAACAAGTTTTAGAATTTCACCTCCAAGATGAATTTTTATGCCATCTAGGCCATCTCATATTTCCTTTAAGCAAGCATGAGAACTTGATTGGGATAGGCTTGATAGTGGAGTGGTAGGGAACTTCGATGTGGATAATGAAGTGATAGTGTTGAAAAAGTACTTTAGTTGGCCAAAGCTTTCATAAGATGTTAATAGGTATATCTAATTTTGCACCAACCATACCATCACCAAACCCATCATTAAGAATCAATGACCATTCACCCCTCTAAATAACTTGGTCAAGGTTTGGAATTTGATCTCCATTTTTTTCATGTTAGACCTACGTTTAACCATTCAAGGTAATTATTGTGTATTTTTTAATGTAGATTAGTTCCTTAAGATGACCATTTTGGCACCTTCTAAGAATAGTATCACAACAAATGCCATTGCTAATATTTTCTATGAGCATATTTGGGTTCATTTTGGGTTGATGTAGACCATTATTTTAGTAGGAACAATATATTTATGAGTAGTTTATGTTCTAGATTCACTACAAAAGAACTGGAAAATAGCACCATAATTTAGTGTTTTTAGTTCACAAATTGGACACCTTTCCTAGCGCAAAAATGGGCATGATTAGGTATGTTTATCCTAGCACTATATTTGGCACCTTAAATTGCTCCAGGAACAACATCATAAATTTCACCTAGAATAGCGCCTGAAAAATATTGCCCTAAATCTTTCCTTGAGTTGTGTCATAATTTGTGCCGAAAATAATGTCGTAAGTAGCACCAGGAATAACAACATAAATAGAATCATAAAGAGCACCCAAAATATTCCTTAGAGTTGTGTTGGAAGTTGCTCCAGAAATAACATCATAAGTAGCACCAAGAATAACAACGTAAATAGCACCGTAAAGAGCGCCCAAAATATTCCTTGGAGTTGCACTAGAAGTTGCTCCAGAAATAATGTCATAAATAGCTTTTGGAACAATGCCATTTTAGAGCCGAAATAGTGCCAAGATTTTCTTCCAATTTGGCTCCTTGTTTGGCTTCCAGTTTAACGTCCATATTTTCTTCTTGTTTTACTTCTAGTCTTTCTTCTAGTATGGCTTCCAATTTTGTTTCGAGTTTTGCTTCTAGTGTGGCTTCCAATTTTTCTTCTAGTGTGGCTTCCAATTTTTCTTCCAGTTTTGCTTCTAGTGTGGCTTCCAATTTTGCTTCTAGTTTTTCTTTTAGTGTGACTTCTAGTTTTGCTTCCAGTTTTTCTTCTAGTGTGGCTTCCAATTTTGCGTCCAGTATTTCCTCTAGTGTGGCTTCCAATTGTGCTTCCATTGTTGCTTCTTTTTTTTCTTCCATGCATCGGAAATAGTGCTAGTTTTAGTGCCAAGATATATGTCCAGTTTGGCTTCTAATTTGGCTTCCAGTTTTTCTTCCTATTTTGCTTCTAGTCTGGCTTCCAAATTTGCTTCTAATTTGGCTGCCATTGTTGCTTTTTTTTTACTTCCAAAAAATGATTATTGTTTTTCATACAATTAAATTAATATATTTTATTTCAATATAACTAGTTAAATATATCATGTCTCTTAAATAAGTTATATGGTTATACATCATATGAATGCATTTGAAATATTTTATAAGATAACATTTATAAAGAATTTTTAGAGAAACAAACATCCATGCAAATTAACAACGTTATTATACATGTTAAATATACATCAAAATAGAATCTACAAAATCCAATACATATAAATAACAAAATAATTATTGTAACATGATCATCATCTATAATTAAAACAAGTGAGTCAAATATCTATAATTTATGTGAATTGATAACGTCCATCATGAGCAGTATATCAAAACCATCATGCATGATAAATATGCGTCCAAATCATCAACCACATTCAACATATAAAAATTAACAAGTCAATACTGACAATATCATCATCATATATGTCTTTGGAGACTCTCTCATTACAATTCAAAAATTTATCAAATTGAATCATTGCAAGGACCCAAATACAAGACCAACTCTACAAAGAATCCAATTGATCATAGATAACAAATATATTAATCCTACCTTATAAATCATATTTATTATTATTTAATACATATTAATTTAATCATTTTATTAATAACATAATTAATCAATTTATATCATTTTCATAAAAAAATAATTTAATAATTTTCATTATCGGCCATTTTCTAAAAAACATGAAAATTTACCTATTTATTACTAGGGTTTGATCATTTTTACTCATTCCTTTTTATCCTAATGGTGAACCACAGTGGGTTCGAAATGTCAATCTCGAAATTAACATGGATGCGATGAATATGGAAAATTAATTGGAACAAGCTAAACATCGCATAAATCTTAAATTTGAAATGATCATAGATAAATTTGAAATTTTGGAGTTCTATCATATCAAGGGAGAGAAAAAGACTTTGGCAGACGTTCAAGCTAGCAAAGGCATCAATTTGGTTCAAGGCGATTTGATGGAGGAGGGTGACATAACAGCTATATGTCACATACCATGATCATGCATAACTCGAGGATCTCAAGATGCTTAAGGGTAATTAAGGAAGATAATCCAACTGATAGGTTGCATAAATTTGGTAGTCATTTCATGGTACAAAATCTCATTGGTGTTTTCTCTAGCAAAATGACAGGCCATTCGCCCAACAAATGGTAAAACATAAGGATTAATGCTAAGCATGTGGTGAGGTGGGATGTTGTCAACAAGGAATTAAGGAATAGAAGTGAAGGATTTGATATTTCTGTGGCCGAGGACAAATGTCTCAGTTCGACTGTGTGTTCTTATGGTCCAAACCAAGAATAAATGAATTCACAATTTTTTTCAAGGTGTGCAATGAATTCGAACTGTTAGAGCCTAGATTGACCTCAAGCTGAAGAAAAGGCAATCCTAGGATAACCACAAACCAAGCTTAACCTGGTAGCTAGCCCTACCAGGTCAGGAGAGGGCTCTCTCCTTATGAATCTCAGTCAAGGTGATTGGATCATGAATCAATATTTTATGCTAGGTATAGTAGCTCAGGGGATTTTGATTGAATTTGTTGTTTTTTGTGCTGGATCAGATGGAACTAGGCAATTTGGGTCTAGGAAATTAGGTCAGAGTACAGGGCGTTCTATGGGGAAAGGTAGGTATAAGCTTTTACACTAGAAATCGAGTGAGGTGAGAGGTCTAAGACTAGTGAAGAGCTGAGGAGGGCATGTAAAGATCATGTATCCTTCTCAAACAGTAGAAAACATAGAATACTGAATGGCTTCCCAAGGCAGAGCACTGTAAACAATGAATTCTACCTATCTATCTTGATATCATTAAGCTAGAAGCAATGAATTAGATTGTGGCATACATAAACATGTGAAAAACTGATAACAGAAGAAGAAACTATGCAAAAGGACCATACCACAAGTATCCCATAAAAATAGCTGCAGCTCCTATTAATTTCCTTGCCAAACTGCTTACAATGATGTACAATATTGTTTAGAGCATCCAAGTGTCTCCAACCCTTGCAAATGAGAAAGAAAATACATAATATAGACAACCAAACCACTCGTCCTGACCATCAGGGGTCAAATTCATGATAAGAGGGGTTGTTACAACCATTTCCAAACATGGACCAGGAATATAGACAGTAAAACTACTTGCCTCTATAAGCATGGAAATTGATTCATTAGCCTCAAAACCACCTCTAACTAATGAATCTACCCTCTAACATTGTTTTAACATCATAATTACATACCATGTCATCAATTACATCATAAAATCAACCATGAAGAGAGAGAAAGTGAATCCATAGTGAAAACAAGTGAAATTTTGGATTTCTGGACAAATTGGTTAAAAGCGCAGTGCCACTGGTCAAAAGCACAGCTCTGCTTTCCACCTCCTTTTGGACGCCTTCCCCTTAACCAAATTGAGCCCAAGATAGCTCATTGGAAAGGTATTCAAGTCTAGTTTCTATAACATCTTGAATGTTTGAATTTGGAGGTGATTTTTCCCCTAAAAGCTTGAATCTCCCAAGACTACTTCTGTGTGTTCAAAATGAGGCGAAAAGGTCATTTTTTGGTAGTTTTTGGACCTTTTGGTGACCAGATTTGTTTCAAAAATTCTGAAAATTTCCAAGGTGCATGTTCTCATCCTCTTGAATCCAAATATGCAAGCCTTTTGTTCAGCTGATGCTCCAGGGAAAAGCGCAGCGCCGGTGGCGTTGCGCTTCTAGGCTAGTTTCCTGTGTTGAAAATTTCAAAATTTGAAAGAAACAAAAAATCTTCAAAACTTGCCTAGATTTGGCATGGGACACCATCGTCAACTGCTTTAATGGGCTAGTGAGTCTTCAACTAATATTTTCAACTTATCTTTCTCCTTTTTGCTCTTTAAAACCTTCCTCAACCTAGCTTTAAGTTTCCTAATCCTTATGTTATAGATTTTGTTGCGGGTCATGTAATGGTAGGCCATGTGGCAAAGCATCTTCTTGTCCCTATTGGCCTTCTCAATCAGCCCTTCAAGATGTATGTTGACCCTCTCAATCCATGTTTCCCTATCATTCTCAATCTCTTGCTCAATAGGAGTAAGCTTGACATGAGCCTCTTTGGCCTTTTGTATGTTTTCTTTGATCATTTGCAGCTCCATGGGGACTTGCTTATCACTCAATTGTTTGTTTTCTTGCTCTAAATATCTGATGATGAACTTGGATCTTTCTAAGTTATCAGCCAAGGATTGTATTTGAGCTTCCCTCTCTTGAATGATGATGTCCTTGACAGTTTCTTCATCTTGAGCTTCCAAGTCAATGATGTCAACTCCATGATGAGTAAAGTGTTGTTGTGGCTCCTTACGCTCAATGAGATCAAAATCTCTTTCCTCCTCATCATCAAGATCTTCCTCCTGCACTTTTTCCTTGATTTTACTCAACTGGTCAACCTGTACCTTTTTTTTTATGACAAAGTCAAAGCCCCTTCCACACCTTATGGAGCAAACATTTGCCTGTGGACTGATGACGAAGGAAAGGCCCCTTCCACACCTTGTGGAGAAAGCACTTTCCTAGCATCTACAAAAAGTATCCTTGTGCCTCTCTGATATGTTACATACACTGGCACCTCAATAGTTTTGGTTTCCTTGGCTTTTTCCCTTGTTCCTCCATGGCTAGAAGGCCAACCTTCTTCTTGATGCACTAGTGAAGGGATTTGTGGACCTTTGAACATCTCATGAGCAATGAAAGTGTCCCATGGAATGTTAAGAAGGCTAAGCTGGTGTATAACAATGATTTTAATCAAAGAGTAATGGTATATGTTGTTCAACTACTGGGGGTATGATTTCCTCTGTACAATATGTGCCATTTTCTGAATGTTTCTAAACATGAAGTAAAGGAGATTCAACATCTTTACTCTAGTGAAATGCATGAGTCTAATATGATAGGCATACAACTGGGAGAAACTACCTTCACAAGTGAAGTACTTGATAATAATCCTCATCAAAGGCACATACTTGCTTTCCAAAAACTTAAAGGGGAATAACTTCTTCACTTGTTTTCTCTATTTAGCCTTGATATAAGGCTCATATTAATCCTCATCAAGATCATGACCCTTGTACCATTTTTCACCCACATTAGGAATTATAGTGGCCTCTGAAATGATAGCTGATGATATTGTAAAGGTTATTCCGACAAGGGTCACCTCATTGTTATGCAAATGAGTCACAAATAGTCTAGCCAATTCATCGTGAAACTGTACTCTTTCCACCAATTCACAAAATTCAAAACATGCCAAGTGTCTAAAACAAGAAACTGCAAGTGGACAAGCCTGTAACTCTATCAAACTAGTGGACTCCTCTCTGATGATTTTTCCTCCTTTATGAGGCTTCCTTTGTTGTATGTTTCTCTCCCTGGAGCTATCACTAAATGTCTCTTCCTCATACTCATAATCACTGTCTCTTTCCATTGTTTTCCTTTGGTTTTGAACAATGTGGTTGTATATGGATAATTGTGGATAATAGTGTGGAAATAGGGTGGAGGAATGGAATGGGTAGAGTGTATGGAGGAGGGAGTGTGAAAATTTGTGTGTGAACCGGGTTTAGGGATGTGAGTAGGGGAGAGAGTGTAGGGTTTGGGAAATTGTATGTGGGAATGGGATTTAGGGAAAAATATATGTGGGAATGGGGTTTTGGGAACAATAGAAAATGGATAAGATATGAAAACACTAGTGGAGTGACGAAAACTAGGGTTTTGAATTTGGGAGTGAAAAACACCAAAACTTGACAAGTAAACCCTAAACCACAAGAGATGAGTGATATACTTACTTGCAAGAGAGGAAAATTGGATGATTTGAGGTGAATTTGGTGATTTGGAGTGTTTTGAGGCTCTGCTGGGCAAAGCGCAACGCTACCTATAGGAGCGCAGCACCAGCCTGTAAGCGCAGCGCCCATGTATTTTTGCACTGGAAAATGTTGCTAGAAGCACAGTGCCACCGTGAAAGCGTAGCGCCTTCCTCAGAAGCACAGCATCGGACAAAATTTTGAAAACACAGCAACTTCACTGTATTTGCTCAATGACACTTGAAACTCAAGCTTTGATCTCCTTATGGCACTTTGATCTTCAACAATAACACAATGGGATGAAAAATAGGAGGATGGCTTTATATGGCTTCACCTTTTTTATTTTTGTTTATGAAAACCCACTTTTATAAGTCTAGTTGTCTTTTACAATGCTATGTTTTTCATTTTGTTTCTTTTTACATGGCAAGTGGACCGATTCTCAGAATCACTTGATTTTGCAGTGGAAGGTACTTGGCAACATCACAAGCTTTAGGAGGAGCTTGGGAACAAATATTACATATAGAAACAATAAAATTACATCATGATGAAAAATAAAAACATAATACTCTTTTTTCACCTTAAGACAAGTTTTGAGGTGAGAACTACATTCAGCTTATCAACTGATAAATTATGATTTTAACAATGATTATTAACCTCCTCATGTGCTTGTTGACCCTTATTAACATATAATCACTAAAATTGACCAAGGAGGAAACCCTAAGACCTAATGAGACCAAAACCCTATGTAATATAATGAAATGGACTGCAAAATGAACATGAATCATGACTAAAAGGTATGAAAGAAGATCAGCAAGTACATATCATGAGGGAAAAATTGAAGTAACCCCTACTATCAGTAGATCCATGACCTAAAGGAATGAAACCTCATCAGAATGAGACTCCTAGTATGAAATGCAAAAGAGTAGATTTTGATCACTGATGGCAATGTGAAGACACTGACACTAACACGAACAACATTAAAATCGAAGGGACTCACCCCGCCATCATTTTGGAGTTAATTCTTCTATAAGAAGATGGTTGTGTATAATTCATGCACAGTGGAAATCCATACATTATTTCTGAGCTGAAGAGATGACCTCCTCATCAGGAAATGGCACTGGTGGCTCCCCAGATGAGATTTATTATGTGTTCAAGTAGGATATCAAGGAGATGATCTCCATGATAGGCGAGAAAATAATATCTGAGGCTCACTCTCATTTCACTCTGGTAATGGGTCAGTTGGAAGGTTCAAAAAAATATGTTGAAATTGTGCAAGTGGCGGTGGAAGTAATCATATCCAAGATAGAAAATATTGATTGCAAGGTGAACTCTGAGGTCAAGGTGGAGACTGCAATTTTTTTATTGTTAAAGGAAATATTTGACCTCAGTGATAGCAATGAACAAGATATGGCTATTGGTGAGGGAGGGGCTCTCTCTCTGGAATTTCCCGATCACCAACAATTGTAGTAGGAGTAGTGGAACCATTCTACCAAGAGGAAGCAAACAAGGCTACTATGGAGGAACTTGGCCAGAATAATGTGGAGGGAACTGAGTAGTTAATCTCATAGTAGTAGGTAGAGTATGTTATGTATGTATGTAAGTATTAATGGGGTATTTTGAAGAAATTACTAGAATAATGATGTAGTAAATATGGAAAAAAAAAACATTACTACATACCCAAAGATACTGGTCAAAGAAATTTTGGAGGGCTCTGGAAATTTTGATGCTTTCGAATGTAATGGAACAAGCCAAATTCCAGTTTGATTAATAGAAATATACCCATTCATTTAAAATATATGTGTGTGTGTGTGTGTGTGTGTGTGTGTGTGTGTGTGAAAATGATGCATGTCCAACAGTCGACATAAGTCAAAATGATACAGCTCAATAATATGGTACAGGAGGCTATGAAAATGATACATATGATAGTAACCATGAAAATTGGTGTCATAACAATATATTGAAAATGATCCATGATTAGACTATATGATCATGAATGTCACTAGCTGCTACCAACAACTACCTCATGATCATCATCGCCATTTTGATCATGATCATCATCATCATCATAATATTTTATAACATTGACCTCATTGTCATCTATATTTGTATCATCATGAGAATCATCTGCCATCTCAGCATCAGACCCAACATAATCTGAATGAATCTATGTGGTGAGGATCATTCAGATCTTTTAGAAAATCCTTGTTCTACAAAAAAAAACATTTAGAATGAAAAGTTAAAATTTATTCCATGAAATAATTAATTTCTATTTTATATATCTAATATTACAACATATTAAATGAAACAATAATCATATTGTATCATATCAAAGTGAACATACGATAATAAAATTTCAAATAAGTTACAACTAAGATGTTCTAACAGCAAGCTATTTTATATTTCTTATCATATCTTGAAGTGAGCAACCAAAGAGGTGTTTCTACTACCAAACATTACACCAACATTTGGGAATTCAAGAAAAAAAATTGAGAAGCACAAACATATGTAACAACGGATTGAGGCATAGATGTTGCAACAATAGATGTTGTAACAACAGAATCATGCCATAATAGAATGTCAATGTTAAATCTGCTAAAAATGTTATAACACCTATTACTATTGAAAATGTTGAAACTATTGTAAAATTTGATGCTATAACAACTACTATTATTGAAACTACTAAAATAGTGACCATTACAGCGGATGTTGTAACAACAGATGTTATAACAATAGAGGGGGTAGAAAGAAATTTCATCTTTATTTTCAAAGCTTGAAAGTGGGAAGCCAAAGAAGTGTTTCTGCCACCCAACACTACACCAAAACTTGGGGGATCAATAAAACAAACTGAGAAGACAAAAAATAGGTAACAATATATTGAGAAGAAGATGTTGTAACAATAGATGTTGTAATAGCAAATGTTGTAAGAATAAATTCCATAACAACATGTCAATGTTAAATATGTTGAAAATGCTATAGTAGATGATGTTGTAACACCCATTAATGTTGAAAATGATGAAATTGTTGTAAAATTTGATGCTATAACAACTACTTCTATTGAAACTACTCAAAGAGTGACCATTACAGTAGATTTTGTAACAAAAGATGTTGTAAGAATTGAGCAGGTAGAAATACATTTCATTTTGCTTGTCAAAGCTTGAAAATGTGTAGCCAAAGAGGTGTTTTTGTCGTCCAATACTACACCAACACTTGGGGGATCAACACAACAAATTGAGAAGCACAAACGTAGGTAACAACAAGTTGAGAAGTAGATGTTGTAACAAAGGATGTGTAACATCACCAACCCCTCAAACATATTTTTTTTTTCTATGAACTCTACTTGGCTTCCCAACTCGTCATAAGGGCCTTATATATATAGGTATATGTATGTATGTATATATACATATATATGTATATACCTATATATATATATATATATATATATATATATATATATATATATATATATATATATATATATATATATATATATATATATATATATATGTATGCATATATAAATATATGTGTAGATACACACACACACACACACACACATATATATATATATCAGGCCCTTCTAAATGCAACAGCCTCTGCTCACCGCATTACCTCATCACCGACCTGTCAAGAGGGTCCACCTTTGACCAATCATAGGATTTCCACACTGGCGTGTCGGCCAACTCACCTAATTGACATCATCCTGGTTGATCCCATAGATGCACTGCAAAATCCTCCAGGGTAATATTCTACATTTGTACCTCTGGTCCATGTCATCACTTCCTCATCCAATTGCATTAAAGGAAAATTCAAGTTTTGCCAATAAAACGTCCTCACGGCTAGGGTTTGGAGCAGTGAAAGGTTTTGCTGAAATTTCATTATAATTTTAAGGCTTACCCTACTGAACCGCATAGATCTTGCCTTTAATCTCTACCATGTATCAACTAAGGGATATTGAACCTTTACGGTCATCATAAGAGAAAGTATCGACCCAACCATAATTTCCCTGAGCTACTTATTTCTTTCATGGCTCTATCTCATAGGTCTTACAGACCTCCAAATCAACACCAATACTTGGTGTTGACGTCAATGGACTATTAAGGTGCCCAATGGTGCTACCCCTTCTAAGCTTGATCCAATCCAATTCAAAGGAGTTCATGGCCCTTCTGCATTCCATGTTCTTAGATAAGGAATCCCACTCATGTCGGCACAAGTGTTCCTGCAACCCTTACCTACAACCGAATGCATGTGAACTCCTGAAATATCTCCACCTCACCTACCACATGCCAAATGTTTAAGGTTTCAAAGCAAGACTATAAGCAGCTCCATGTAAATATACAAATAATTTCGGGGCTGAGCTAGCTACACCTTGATGCAAGCAAAATATATTTAGGTTGCTTAATGGAAGGTTGGTGAAGCCTGCATGCGTGGGTTTCAATTAATTCTACACTTAAAGGGAGGATAAACCTTCCAACATTGTCTCAATGCCTTTTGTACAGGTTCAGGGGCTTACAACCCATTGAAGGAACATCCATGTATATGTACAAACCCTTCCAAGCAAGCAGTCTCTTATGTACTTATTTTATGTTAATAAAAAGGGTCTTTGTGCCCAATGTTCCAAGTTTTTATTCCAGATCCTTATGGATCCTTCCACTGTCTGTGGCGTTTCATGACATATTTTTATTACTTACATATGTATTGTTAATCAGTATGAATGAGAATTTACCCCAAGACAGGATTCTGGTTCAAGAACATGACTCAAGTTAGTTTATTGTATACAACATTACACATTTTGTTGCAGAGTATATGTTATGAATTATGGTAATGAGCATTTAACACAACACTTCATTCCATTGCAGATGCATACACTAGTTCAACTTGTTTATCAACATTGTTCATTTCGAAGGTGTGACATATGTGTTTATGTATGCATTTATTTATCATAACTATAAATCTATTTCTGCATAGAGAGGCATCCACATGCTCATCACATTAACAACACTGTTACATTCCAAAAAGAATCCAAACCATGAGGTGTGACATATGTGTTTATGTATGCATTTATTTATCATAACTATAAATCTATCTCTGCATAGAGAGGCATCCACATGCTCATCACATTAACAACATTGTTACATTCCAAAAAGAATCCAAACCATTTCAACCAGAAATATATCATAAGTTCATTAATATTTAAACAAAACGAACAAACATGTATCTTTAAAGTTGCATGGCAACTAAGTCGAGGACAAGGACTCTCCACCCAGCCATAGATAGTTGCAACCACACTTACTTGCAATTGTCACTGCTAAGCTAGATTCCAAATTCTAAGGGGAATGCTTGCTTAAGGGATTAGAACACCAACTTCCAACGGAAATAGGAAATCCAAAGGACCTGTTCCTCAATCCCACTAGTCGATGCTGCCATCTTCTCGACACAAGGAGTCCAGAGGTGCTTTCCTCACTCCCAAGTGCATACATAGTGATTCACTCCTTTCTAAGGAATCCAAGATCCATTGTAATGGTAATGCATTAATCACAGTCTTTAATCAAGTCTTGGTTTGATTTTGCTGCAGGATTAGCCTCTTTCTAAGATATCACAGGCTCCAGAGCCTGTTGTCTCAACATACAACCTCAAGGGGACCCAAGTTGTTATAGGGACACATAGATTACCACCCAACCCACAGACTCCAACGACACAATTTATTCCACGGCCCTAGAGATTGTCTCAACCCATGACCCCCAGGGACCCAAATTTTTATAGGACTCTAGGGATCCTATCTCAACCCATAGCGTCTAGGGAAGCTGAGAGCCAATATCCTTATTTTCTATCTTATTCTGCACTACTTGTTGATCGAACAATATTTCTTTGTTTCTATGTTGCTGTAATTGTGTCTCCTCTCTCATTCAACATGAATTTGAATACCACACCTTGCCTTCTTTTCTTGGCTCACATTTACTACTTCACCCTTGCTTTTTTTCACTGCATAGTTTCCCTCTTGGTTTCTTGTCCCTTTTCCTTGTGAAGGTTCCCAAGTTGATGGGCATGTGTACTTTCCTTGCAACTCATTCAATTTTAAGAGCCAGTTCATTAATTCATGCACTAGCCAACTTTTAATGGCTATCTGAAAATTTTCATATTTTTCCACATGAAAGCCTCAACCTCCCAAGCAAGGAATCCTCCTCCACAGCTCTAGAATCTGTGTCCCTTTGACTCAGTCCTTTTTTCTTATATTTGTAAAAAATATTTGCAATTAATTTTATGATAGAAACATGGGTGGGGTTGTCACATGATGTTGTAATAGCAGATGTTGTAAGAGAAAATGCCATAACAACTATGAATGTTAAATCTATTGAAAATGTTGTAACACCCATTACTATTGAAAATGTTGAAATTGTTGTAAAATTTGATGCTATAACAATTGTTACTATTGAAACTACTAAAACAATGACCATTATAGTGGATGTTGTAACAACAGATTCCATAATAGTTGTCAATATTAAATCTGTTGAAAATGTTGTAACAATTGATGTTGTAATAGCCATTCATATATCTTCAACTTGGTAGTCTCACCACTTTTGAGCAATTTGAAGAAGTCTTTCTTAAAATATGGTGTTGCTTCTATTTTATCATTATCTTTCATACACGCGCGCGCACACACACACACACACACAAATAAAAGGGAGATATAGGGACTTTTTGAGCCAAGATTTTGTAAAATTTGGTGTTATATATACACTACATTTCCACACTCAAGTGAAGGGATGGTTAATGTTTCCTTTCAATATTGAGTAGCTAGATATATTAAAGGTGTTTAAGATGAAAATGCTTATGGGGAATGAGACTAGAGTCAACTCCAAGTGGAGCAGAAGGATCAACAAGAATGGCACGAGTGCAATTGCAACTTGAGGCGTTGAATCTCTAGTTGGAAGATGTGGTGAAAGGAAGATTCCCTTTGTCCATGTCACTTCCTGGAGAAATGGTTGTGTTTGAAGCTCACATGTAGAATAGCCAAGAGATAGAGGGATCATTACACCCTAGGCTTAGTCTTAAAGGTAAAAACAAGTCAACGACTTGTGGGAGATGAAAGAAATTTATTTTAGTCTAAGAATGAAGGCAAGGAAGGTGACTTAGAGGTGACTGATGGTTTTCCTAAAGGGATGCTACAAGTCTGCACTAAAACTATAAGTTGATTATTCATTGCGACTTCTACATGTTAAACACTTTCCACATAGATGATTGTTTCAAATTATTTGTGCTTTCCAGACAGTTTGAGAACATATTCAAGGTAAAGTTTGTCAGGGATAGTAATTAGCGATCAAAGTAAAAATCAAGATAATCCATAGAATCTATGAGTTGACATCAATCACTTCACAGATTAGGCATGATGAACCTCTATTCACTAGTGAACCTATGGATTTTAGATGTTGCAACAATTTTCAACTAAATAAATCAAACTTCCTTATGAAATAGCCTCTTATTGATGAATTATAACGTTGGAATCCATTTGGAATTAGGCTTGAAACCTAATGAAAACATATTCGATTATGCCCTTTGTTGATCAAGAGCATCGATCCCCAGTTTATATTTCCTCAAAATCATTCTTTTACGGAATTTTTAGTATGGTGTGCAGATAGGTACTTACCCAATGAGAAAACCATGATTGCTCAAAATGGTGAAAACATATATTCTGTAACTTTTGAGTCCATTTTAAAATCCATGTGCATATCATTTCCCAAATCTTTGCAACCATTATCTAGTGAAATTCTCTTGGAAATATATCATAAGTTAAATTTTGAAAAATGAGTGGCTTTTTTTTAATTATTCATGCCTAAACGGGCTGTTATTCACACTCATAATTTGACTTAGCTTTCACCAATGTTTCTAGAATTTTAAAGACAAATCATATCCATTTTATGTTGCATTTTAGGGTCTCAGAGTGACGAGAAAGTGGATGAAGTAGTTCTAGCTTTTCTATCAACTTTTTGTCCAGATAAGAAACCATAAATCTTATTCAATTGTATCCAATTTTTATTTGAGGCCATTCAGGACCATTTTCTTAAATTTGGAGTTAAAAAATATTTTGAATATCAATTAGACTTGGTGTATTTGTTTTTGTATTATCAGTCAGGCAGATTCCCAATACAATTGAAAAGAAGGATCTTCAAGGGAATCAATGGTATCTGATTCATTGGATATCCTTGGTCAAAAGGAATTCTGAGGAATTTTACTTCATTGATTTTGTGAGAAAATTTCTACACACGTGCTATAGTTTATTGATTAGTGATATTCCTCCTAGAATTTCACCTTAAATCAAAAGTATTATGCAACTTGGTGAACAAAGAAGGCTTCATTATTGGTATTTGTACCAACATTTTACATAAATTAGATTGTATGGGTGTGAGCTTCCACCCTATCAATTGCTAGTTTTTTTGCGTATGTGTATCTTTGCACTTGAATTCATTAGACAAATCCTTAATGAATATCAAGTGCATTTTTTACCTAGAAGGAAATAGAAATTTTTTGGCCATTTATAGTGAATCAAAGGCCAGCATACAAAGATTTGGAACAATAATTGGCACAAATGAAGCTTAAATTAGGGGATACTTGGCCATATGACCCCATTGGGATAATTTTAGCCATTAGAGTTTAGCAGAAATCCCCACCTTATTTTCATGTGTCCAAGTCTGAGATAAAGAAGTCTGCTAATAAGTACACTTGGGAGGAAAACACTTTGAAAGAAGTGACAAAAGGACAAACTGTAGAGCAGTCAGTAGAACAAAAAAATTTGGTTACACCTCCAATGAAAGAAAAAGAACTTAAGAGGATAGATAATAGCTTATCAGAGTTAGAAATTGAATAGTTCGGAGTAATCAAGAAAAAGAAGATAAAAACATGGAGGGATCAATATCAAAAACTGTCTCATCTAACATTTCTTCACCATCTACTATTGTTTCAGGTGAGCATTTTTTCAAATGCAAGAATTGAATCCAAGGATAGAACAATATTTTCCTCTTTCTTCTAAACAAAACATATTTTCTGAGTTTTTGGAAATGAAGAAAAATAATGAGGTTTTGAAGGTAGTAACTTATACTGAGTTCTAGAAGCAAACTTCTTCAAGTAAAAATAGGTTGCTTTCAGCTCTTGATACTGAAAAAGGTGAATTTAAGTTAGAATTTCTTGAACCTAAAGTTTCTAGTCCTAGAACTGCTAGATATTATAATGCTTTTGTTTTATCTTTCAATACTAAACAAATCCATCCTATAGATCAGATTGATTTGCATAGACAAACTGGTGAGATGATATATTCCTCTCTCACTAGTTCTGCTTCAAATGTATCAAAATTGCAGAATTATTTGAATAATACTATTGCAGAACTTAAAATGGAAAATACTTCTTCTCTGGCAAAGGATGTTAGGATCAAATCATTGGAAGACCTTGTAATTAAATTAGCTTGGATCCCAAAAATGTGGATGCATCTCAAGAGATTGTTAAGAAGAAAAATGAAGATATTCAAGCACTTAGAAGACAGTTGAAGTTTCCCACAATAGAGCATCCCCAAACACAAGAAATTGGGGAATTAGAGAAGAAGAAATAAATTATATTATCCTATCTAATTAAATAGACCATGCAGATTCAGAAATGCAAGAAATGATGGAAGATATGTTAAAAGAGAAGGCCCAAATTGGTAATGTAGTAATTCCAGCAACATAAATAGGTTCCACAAAATATATTACTACAAAAATTATATCAAAGGAGTTATCTTCTATTAAAATAAAGGAAGTGGAGATTGGAAGATTGAAAGAAAAATTGGACAGAGATGAGATGAACAAAAGTGAATTAGAAAATTCCTTAGTCAAGGAAATTAATAAAAATGCAAATTTACACAAGCAATTATAACAGTGTTTGAGCAATTCTAGCAGTATTCAATGCTTATCACATGCCAAAGAATAAATTTGGATAGAAATTATGTCATGTGTGTTTGATATTTGGCAGTCTATGGAGACTATTGTAGAATAGGAGGTGTTGATTGAAAGAAACAAAGAAGCCATTAATGACATGAAAATACAATTCGGAAATAAAACTGGGCAAACAAGTCAGATAATAAAATCTCTAAAGACAAGGTCCAAAGAATAATTTGAATAACTAGGAATTATAAACAGAATAGAATCGTTTATTCAAACTAGAAAAGTTATCATGAAGAAAAATTTGATGCCGAAACAAAGGAAAAGTGTGAAAATCTTCTAGTGCAAATCAATAAATTCTACAGCTAGTTTTCTATTCTACAAGAGAGAGGTCTTCCGTCTTTTAAGAGTTCATATGGCCAGATGGTAACAAAAGACCAATATGAAAGATTATTGAACAGAGAGGCAAGGGACAGGACAAATTTTATTGGAATCAAGGGAGAGATTAGTGGCCAAAGTATATTTCAAATGTTAGCTTATGACATTTTCATATGCTACAAAATAAACCACTTGTTCATAGTAAAACCTTCTTATGAGAAGTATATTGATGCAGATGAATTGTACAGACAAATGATGGATCTCAGTTACCCAATAGATGAAGAATAGGAGAATTTGGTCAATTTTGTTCAATAAATTTAGTTTATCAATGCAACATATTAGTAACAGATCACAACTATTAAGCATTTTGAGAAACAAGAATAGAGAATTTTCAAATTCATTGAACCTAAATGTAGAAATTGACTGTAGTTGTAGACATTTTTGGATCAATTTTCTATATTTAGTTAAAACTTAAAAGTTGTTTAATAATTAGCTAAAGCTTTGGATAAGCAATACTTTCAATGTAAATCTTTTAAGAGATATGATATTTTTTAAAGAACTCTATATATACCTTATTTTTTAATAAGAAAGGGTTAATACCCGGGGCAAGTTTTTGTAATATTGTTGTAATACTTTCAACTTGGATATAATCAAAGGCTTTTGGTTTTCCTTAATGACAACAATTGTGTACTTGTGAGTTCTTCTTGTAATCTCGTAGTCTTTTTTTGCATATATTTTAGAATAGTATAGGACGTTGGGAAGGGATAGATTGAGTATCATTCTCCCTGATGTCATTCTACAAAGTTATGTTCACAACTAAGCTAGAAATTGAACAATCTAATTAATTTACTGCACATAAATATTTAGATTGTTGCTTATATGTTGTACTTGGATATATTTGTATTCACTATATAGGTTCATCTATAAATTTATGATATTATTAGATGATTAAATGTCTAGGGAGAATGTTTATCATTCCAAATTCCTCTCAATTCCTCAACATATGCTATAGAAACTGATGCCATAACGAAATTTCATTGTTAAATATGTTGAAAATGCTCTAACAATTGATGTTATAACACACTTTACTATTGAGAGTGTTGAAACTATTGTAAAAGATGGTGCTATAAAAATTTCTACTATTGAAACTGTGATCCAGATTTAAACAGAAACGCAACAAATTACAGATATAACCATAAATATAAAGATGCAATATCAATAACACTTCATTTCATTAATATCAAATACTAAAATATGCTTACAAACATAATGGAAATAAGACTAGCTTGGGCGATGGTAGCTTATCTCTGAGAAGAGATGTGGCGGCTACATGCCTCTAAACTATGTTACGATGAGGCTCAAGGACCTTTTTATTATTGAAAAATAAGAGAAAATCCTAAACAACCAAAACCCTAACCCAAGGAGATGTAACACCAAGAGTTTATCGGCCCCGTTGGGGTGAGTTGGATATCCAACTTCCCAGGGTCGTGACTTGGTCATATTGTCTCCATTTGATGTGCATGATAACTCATTGGAAACATGGAAAATTTTAGGGGCTAATATTCGCAAGTGGGCTAATTTTCGATGGTTTTTCCAAAAAAGAGATTCGCCAATTTCCATTTTTTTCTAAACATGATTTGCCCAATTTTTATAGTATATAATTCTTTTACCTTAAAAATTGCCAAAATTGTATAAACCTTATATATAAAACTATTAGAAATTTTCATGTTTTTACAAATATATCAACAAAGATTTTATAATTTGCAATTTGGGGACTAGAAAGATTCGCCAAGGTTTCTAAACTTGAAGACAAATTTTCATCCTTAAAATTTTCCCTGGTTGGAAAGATCTCTCCGAGGACTACGACGAAAAAGATGAATTGTTGACAGTAGATTGCCAAAAACATGTCGTTTAGGGCCTCAAAATGGCTCCAGAAGTTTAGGACCCGAAAAACTTCTAAAAATAGTAAACTATGCTACAATTAAGGAAACTGAAAAACTGAAAGAAACAATGGTGGGGGTCCAAGTGGAATTGGCAGGTGGCCACCAATATCCACCTGGAACATTCCTCCCCCCTTAGGAATCAATGGTCCCTGTTAGCCCCTGAGGTGTAGTGCTACTATTTTTAGCAGAAATGTCCCATGTTTTAGCTCCGACAGCCACGTCTCCTCTTGCTCTATTTTGGCCATAAGCCGGACTTCAAAAATATTACTCTCGCATCTATAATTGCATCGGGTCTTGATCCAAATGGATCCAAATATGCTCTCTAAGTCTTCAAAATCTCGTAAAATCATGTCAAAGATCAAAACAATCGCATGAGAAGAGCCCTTAGAATGGCAAAGAAACACTACCGAGAGGCCAAAAACACGTAAAAACAATGAAAAACAAAGTATCGGAGGCATAAACAAGTGAAGGCACAGTAGCCATTAGATCTGGTCGATCAACGGTCAAGATCTGATCGGCAAATCGCAATCGGCAACCACAACAGAGTGCTTACAACGACCCAGGGCTATCGTGATATGCGATTGCGACTAATCGCATCGCGATATCGCAATCAAAGAAACATTATGGAGTGGGGCCCATACCCATACATGTATGCGATGAGATAAGACCCGGACCCGAAAGGGTTTGCAAAGGGAAATATATAATATTTGAAGTCCGAAGGGAGCCAATTTTCACGTTGTTTTCCTGATTCTTAACGTATTTTTAAAATACAAAGGAGCAAGGCCGAAGCAACTTGCGGTAGTGATGAGGACAGACCCGATAGAGGAATAGACTGTATTTTAGGACTTTTGAAGTCCGAAATGAATAGAGTTTTTGCGAAATTTCACATTGAAAAATATTTCTCTGTGTTAACAGGAAGTGCCTAGTTCAGGGGTTCTAAACACCTGAGGCATTCTTACGCTGCAGAATAGGTGACCAACTCCCCTTTCTGCATTATGAAATGATTGTGTAATGCTAGAAGAGGGATTTGAGCAGATAGAGACAGGGAGACAGAAAGCCGAAAAAGGGAAAAAGCCACAGCGCAACACAACCGAACCAACAGAAATGGTCATGGAATGTCGTTGGCACGAGCGAGCCACCTGACAGCGAGGAACAATTACCAGAATTTGGTTACTATGCTGTTAGAAAAAGAGACCTCTAAGCACATGTGTGTCGAGTCATGGCATCAAGTAGTTAGAAGCTAGAGGTGATAGATTAAGACCTCTTGAGCCTCAGAAATCCCAAGAGCATTGTAAAAAGCCTATAAATGGCTAAAAGCTGGAAGAAACAAGGGTTCAACTTTTGGAGACTGCGGATACTCTGTTCCTTCTAGTGTCTCATCTTCATTCCAGTAATACAATCTTCTTTTGTTGTTACATGTTCAATTCCCATTTTCTCCTATGTTCTAAGCCTGCACTTGAATAGGTTATTCATGTTTTCTTCTGTGTCTAATGCCAAATAACTGTCATCTTATCTCTGCATTGATAAATTAGATTTGCAAGCTTCATTTACTTTCTATAGCTAGCCATTCATATCTGTTTATGTATGTATCTACTGGTACAGTCAGGATTCTCCATCTATCCATTGAATCTATAAACTATTGAGAATTTGTGGTCTAAAGCCTTGTCAAGCTTAGCGTGTTCATACATGTCTTGAGTGAAAACAAAGTTGAAACAATCATCTGACCTGATCCAAACCATCGTTCATTCCAATAGTTTTGAAAACTATATTGAAGATTTATATTTTACTAGGCATCTTCGAGCTACAACCTAGGAGAGTTTCCTTGAGTGCTAACATAATTAGCGTTGTTGCTGGGGAGAGGAAACTAAAGCTCAGCTTCCCTAGGGAATGACACAGATCTAGCTTTGATGATAGAAAAAGTCTGGACACTATTTCGGTTGTAATCATCTATCTGCCGACTCTACTGGAGGACGAACCTCTTAGTGACTCCACTCCATAGTGTTGGCTCAGTTTGTGAGGCATACTAGGAGAAATCCTCAGAAGCCACTAGCTAACCTGGTACCTAACCCTGGAAAAATTATCAAAGAAAGAAAGGCGTTGTGGAAAGGAGAATCAGGTTCAGATAACTCTAAACAATATTCTATATCTCTGCAAGAAAATCCTATAATAGAGCAAATACATGTTGAGAGTATAGCATCTAATACTAGCAGTGAAGAAAAAATCTTAGAGACTCATAGAGCTCCTTATTCTTTAGGTTCTCCTTTTGTTGAAAGCCCAAAGGAAACCTCTCCTCCTATCCATCATACACCTTTAGTCCTATCAATCACTCCTCAACCCTCTATCATTCAGACTTCCAGTACCCTTATAGCCATCATAGCTATGGTAGGACCACAAGCACCTAACAAAATGGAAAGAATCATAGCTGCTAGGTATGGACCTCTAGTACTCCACACTCCTTTGAATGCCATGCCTACTGGAGAATATCAAAAGTATATGCCTAAGTTCACTGGGAATGAAGGTGTTACAACTGAAGAACATCTTGAATCATTCTATAGCTATGATGATAACCTGGACATTAGTGAAGATGATGTGTGGATGAGAGTCTTTGTCCAAAGCCTAGATGGAGAGGCTAGGAAATGGTTCAGAGAATTGACCCCAAGGTCTATAGTAGATATTGAGGCTTTAGATGATGCATTCCTAAAGCATTTGGGGGATAAGAAGGATCTACTCTACTACCACACTGATTTTAGCAACTTAAAGAGAGAAAATGGTGAGTTGTTGTATGATTTTAATAAGAGGTTTAACCACATGTACAGCAAGATACCAGCTGAAGTAAAACCCACCACTACCTCTGCTAAACTCATCTATGCCAGTGCATTTGATTCTAACTTTTGTCTATTGTTGAGGGAGAGATGATGTGCTACCTTGGCTGATAAGCAGGATGCAGCCTTGGAAGTAGAATCAAACATCATGGCTGCAGAGAAGCTCAAGGGGAATGTTGATAGAAGGACACAGAGGGGTGAATCTTCATCATCTCCAGATCCTGAGATAGATAAAATGACCAAGTTGATATAGTCATTAGCCTCTGAAATCTCCAAGTTAAAGGTTGAGTAGCACCCTAGGAAAGGAAGAGTTCCTAACACCTTTACTCCTAGAAATCCAAATCCATATAGAAGGGCTAATGAGCAGTTGCAGATTCTGCAAAGAAGCAAAGATGCCAACAAAGACCAAAGGGTGAAGACCCCTTTCCAAAATGTAGTCATGGAAGAAAATCAGTTTGAAGAAGATGATGAGATCCATTGTATGGAAGACAAGGGCAGTGCCTCCTTTTTTACCTTAACTGCCTATGAAAAGTCATTATTCAATGACTAGATCAACCAAGAGTGGGACAGTAAAGTTGTTTTGCAAACTAATGATCGACACAGATATGATCTAAGATTAAAGATGAATAATACCAAGGAAACTCCTATTCACAGACCTATTGTCCCTGCAATATAGCAAGCTAAAAAGCAGAAATGACCGGTAGTTGTTCCCATCATTCTCAAAGCTCCAGCTCACGAGGTAAGAGGCCTTGACAAATCTACTTCTCCTTTCATTTTTGAATTAGAAATTCAGAAGCTAAGCATACCTATACCTATGATTGAACTAATGAAGAATGAGTCCTTCAAGAGATCTATCCTCGAGGGCCTTGAGCCTAAAGCCATCCAAGCCTCCACTGACTATGTAAATCTGCAAGATGACAAACTAGTTGTTGTTCTCATCCCAATGATTGAAAATTGTGATGATAGCTCCCCATAATTCTATGTCTCTTTGACTATTCATCACAAAATCCTTCACAACTGCCTTCTGGACACAGGAGCCAGCCATAATCTAATGCCCAAGGCTATCATGGATGAGTTGGGTCTTGACATTACCAAGCCTTATCATGACCTATTTTCTTTTGACTCCAGAAAAGTGAAATGTTTGGGATTAATCAAAGACCTAGCCATCACCTTGTCTCAGCTGCCTATGAAGAGCATGATGATAGATATTGTGGTAGCAGATGTACTCTCCAAGTTTGGCATTTTGCTTTCCAGAGGTTGGATCAAGAGATTAAGTGGAACATTTCAAAATGATCTATCCTATGCTACTGTCCCAATTTTTGGAGGTGAGAGTAGGAGATTTTACAGAGAAGCTGGGTTGGATTATATCATCAGTGATGAAAGGAATCCCACTAATCATCCATTTATGCTATCGACACTGATTTTGGAGCGTGTATTCTTTAGATTGAAGAATCCTAGTTGGCCTCTATGCAGCTTAGCAAACCGGTTTGCCAGATCACAGAGGAAGAAGGCCCACAAATTTGGGGCATGTTCCTTGATGGAGCTTGCTCCAAGGAAGCTAGAAGGGCAGGTGTAGTCCTTATGTCCCCCACACAAGAATGCATTCATTTATCTTTCAAGTTAACTTTTCAAGTCACAAATAACATAGCAGAGTACGAAGCCTTGATATTGGGCTTAAACACTGCTAAAGAAATGGGCATCAAAGGTATGAAGGTGTTTAGAGATGCAAACCTTATCATTCAAAAGGTGAACAAAACTTTCCAAGCCAAGCATCCAAGGCTGAAAGCATACAGAGATGAGGTATGGAAGCTCAAGGGTTCTTTCAATAGTTTCAGCATTTCTTACATCCCTAGAATGAAGAACAAGCTTGTTGATTCCCTTGTTGTGTCTGCTAGCATGTTTATTCCTCCTTTGCCTCCTAAATTGACTTATGAAGTTCAGGTGAAATATAGACCATCTCTGCTTGACAATGTCAAATACTAGAAAGTTTTTGAAGATGATGATGAAATTAATAGGTTTTTACAGGTCATTGATGAATTTTCTGAAATGCACATTGACCAAGAAAATGAAACCATTGAAGAATGCAACCAGTCCAAGCTAAAGGACGAGATTGGTCATGATAGCATTGTTTAGCTGCCTAGTAACCATATACCCAAAGGATTGGTGCCCCTAGAAAAGTTGTTTGATCATAATGATGTACCTGATAAGCCTGCCAAAAAAGAAAATGAATCTGTTGTTCATAGACATAATGTAGGGAGTTCAGCCCATCCAAAGTACATAAATCTATCCACTCACTTGTCTTCTACCCAAAGTTCTAAGTATTGGACCCTGATGAAACAATTTGCTGATATTTTTTCTTCGGAGTACAGTGATCTTAAGACCTATGACACCAACATCATTCAACCTAAGATTCCACTGGAGAAGGACACCATCCCTTTTAAGCAGAAATTAAGACCTATCAACCCTCTCTTATTGCCTTTAATTGAAAAGGAAATCGAAAAATTGTTGGAGGAAAACAAAAAGAGCTAGGATTCCAAGTTGAAGTTTGCACTATGGGCTGACAGAGTTACCAACAAGAAGTCCATAGGAAATTCTCCATTTAAGCTGGTTTGTGGCACTGATGTTGTTTTTCCTATCCAGCTGATCCTCCCTGTGGCCAAATTCTTGCAAGAAGAACAAGATGAAGAGAACAACATGTCGAGGAGAATGAGTAACTTGGTTGAATTACAGCAGATCAGAGAACAACTGGTTGAGAAGTCAAGAATTCATTAGAAGAAAATCAAAGAGACCTTTGATAGGAAGGCAAAAATGGACAGTTTTCAGGTTGGTGACTGGGTTCTCAAATGGGATGCATTGAAGGAAAAGAAGGGCAACCATGGTAAATTTGATGCCTTATGGACGGGACCGTTTGTCATTGCTCAAGTTCAGATGAACAATACTTTCATTCTGCACAATTTGGAGGGGGAAGGTGTTTTCGATGGCCCGGTTAATGGGCATTTTTTGAAACTTTACTTCATATGAGGCTCTGAGGCCTTAATATTGTAATAGGTTTTTTTAGTTTTTGTTTTCCATGCAAATAAACTCCATGCCCAATGGAACACTAGGAAATAAGTTTCTTTTGGTTGTTACTGGAAAGGCAGTAGTCTATAGTTCTTGAAACCTCATAGGGAGGCTTTTATCCCCAAAAGGAGCCAGTGTTAGCCCCTAAGGTGCAGTGCTACTATTTTTAGCAGAAATGTCCCTTGTTTTAGCTGTAACGACCATGTCTCCTCTTGCTCCATTTTGGCCATAAGCCGGACTTCAAAAATATTACTCTCGCATCTATAATTGCATTGGGTCCTGATCCAAATGGATCCAAATATGCTCTCTAAGTCTTCAAAATATCGTAAAATCATGCCAAAGATCAAAACAATTGCATGAGAAGAGCCCTTCGAATGGCGAAGAAACACTACCGGGAGGCCAAAAACACATAAAAACAGTGAAAAACGGAGTATTGGAGACATAAACAAGTGAAGGCATAATAGCCATCAAATTTGGCCAATCAATGGTCCAGATCTGATCGGAAAATCGCAATTGGCAACCACAACAGAGCGCTTACAATGGCTCAGGGCTATCGCGATATGCGATTGCGAATAATCGCATCGCGATATCACAATCGAAGAAACATTATGGAGTGGGGCCCATACCCATACATGTATGCAATGCGATAAGACCCGGACCTAAAAGGGTTCGTGAAGGGAAATATATAATATTTGAAGTCCAAAGGGAGCCAATTTTCACGTTGTTTTCCCGATTCTTAACGTATTTTTAAAATACAAAGGAGAAAGGCCGAAGCGACTTCTGATAGTGATGAGGATGGACTAGATAGAGGAATAGACCGTATTGAAGGATTTTTGATGTCCAGAATGAACAAAGTTTTGGCAAAATTTCACAGTGAAAAGCATTTCTATGTGTTAACAAGAAGCAGCTGGTTCAGGGATTCCAAAGGCCCGAGGCACTCTTAAGCTGTAGAATAGGTGGCCACCTCCCCTTTCTACATTATGCAATGATTGTGTAATGCTAGAAGAGGGATGCGATCGGACAGAGGTCGGGAGACAGAAAGCCGAAAAAGGGAAAAACCGAAAAAGGGAAAAAGGCATAGTGCAACACAACCGAACCAACAGAAATGGTCATGGAACATCGCTAGCACGAGCAAGCCACTTGACAGCGAGGCACAATTACTAGAATTTGGTTACTATGTTTTTAGAAAAATATACCTCTGCGCTCATGTGTGTCAAGTCATGGCATCAAGCAGTTAGAATCTAGATGGGATAGATTAAGACCTCTCAAGCCTCAGAAAGCTCGAGAGCATTGTAAAAAGCCTATAAATGACTGAAAGCTAGAAGAAACAAGGGTTCAACTTTTGGAGACTGTGGATACTCTGTTCCTTCTAGCGTCTCATCTTCATTCCAGTAATACAAGCTTATTTTGTTGTTACATGTTCAATTCCCATTTTCTCCTCTGTTCTAAGCTTGCACTTGAATAGGTTATTCATGTTTTCTTATGTTTCTAATGCCAGATAACTATCATCTTATCTCTGCATTGATAAATTAGATTTGCAAGCTTTATTTACTTTCTATAGCTAACCATTCATATGTGTTTATGTATGTATCTGTTAGTATAGTGAGGATTCTCCGTCTATCCATTGAATCTATAAACTATTGAGCATTAGTGGTATAAATCCTTGTCAAGCTGAGGGTGTTCATGCATGTCTTGAGTGTAAACAAAGTTGAAACAGTCATCTGACTTGATCCAAACCATCATTCACTCCAATAGTTCCGTGAATGATATTGAGGATTTATATGTTACCAGGCATCTCCGAGCTACAACTTAGGAGAGTTTCTTGGAGTGCTAATAGTCCCCATTTCATTGTGTTCCTCCATGAGATGAGGAAACTTCTGTTGAACTTGGTCCCTGGTGAGCCACTTTCCTTGGTGAAGGACTTGGCCTGCTTTGACAACTCGATATAGCTAGATCTTCTACTGTCAAGTGTTCTTGATCTGCGTGTCCATGCTTTGATCAGTTGTGGCTTGCTCCATGCAATTTGGATTTAACTCTGTAGGTGTGACTTGTTCTACAATTTCTGATGTGTCCAGAAATGGTGGGAAGTATGGTCGAATGCAGTCCACATTGAACACTAGGTGCAGGCCAAGGAATGGGGGAATGTCAAGCTCAAATGCATTATCTCCCACAGCCTTGGTAATGGTGTAAGGACCATATTGGAGTGGTTTGAGTTTACGATAGGCTCCGATAAGGTGTTCCTTCTACAAATGCAACCAGACTTTGTCTCCCACCTGAAACTTGTGTGGCACCTGATGTTGATCATGTTGTTGCTTGTACTTGGCATTTGATTTCTACATAATTTCATGGACCTACTGGCAGATATGTTGGATGTGCTCAATGAAGTTGTTTTCCTTATCGAATTCCAACTGGACATGAGTCAAATATGCCTGAGTAGCTGCAAATTGTATGGCCACATCAATTGGACTTAGTGGATGGAATCCCAAGCCCACCTGAAAAGTGTTGTGGCCAGTCAAGTTATGGAGAGACCAGTTATAGTTGTGCTAGACATAATAAGGTTCTCATCCCATGTGTGTGGATGCTTTGAGTTGTACATGTGCAAAATGTGTACGATCATCTTGTTGACGACCTCTGTCTGGCCATCAGTTTGGGGATGGAAAGTTGTGGACTTAGTGAGCTTGGTGTCCAGCATCAACCAGAGACTGGACCAAAATGTATTGAGGAACCTACTGTCCCGATCCAAGATGATAGACTATGGGATCCCAAAGTGTACCCACACTCGTTCAAAGAAGAGTTTAATAGTGGCTTCTGCTGTGATATTCTTCTTGCAGGACGCGAGAATGGCCATCTCCGAGAATCTATCGATGACCACAAAAACACAGTTGTTTCCATGCTTAGTAGAAGGAAGGCTTGACATGTAATCCATGGAGATGGTTTCCCAAGGTTGACTAGGGATAGGCATCGGAGTATAGAGGCCTTGCTTCTTGATGGTCAGTTTGTCAATGGCACAGGCAGTGTAGGAACTAATGTACTTCCTAACATCTTGTCGAAGATTTGGCCAATAGAAATACTTTTGCAGTACTACCACTATTTTCTCAACCCCGAAATGCCCAGCGGCCTGACTGTAGTGCACTTCCCAAATCATCTTGGCTCACTTGCTTGAAGGAACACAAAGGTGTCCTAGGTGGCATAACAGGGCATCTTGGAGGTGAAAATATGGAACTTGTTGACCCTCCAAGAGCATCTGGTATGTGTGGCCAAACTCTAGGTCACTTTTGTAGAGAAGTCACCAATCAGAAGTCTCATTTCCACAAGAGTTGAGAACGGTGGTTAACGCCATGATCGGTGGTCGGCTGAGACAATCTGCGACATTATTGGTGCTACCCTTCTTATAGTACTTGATATTCAAATGGAACTATTGTAGGTATGTGGACCACTTTTGATGGCAGTCATTCCGCAACTTCCCTTGCATCTGTATGAACTGTAGGGATCGGTGGTCTATGTGGATGGCTATTTCCTTGCCCAAAATGTAATGCTTCCATTGTCGACAAGCCTACACAATGGAATACCTCTCTTTTTCATAAGTGGGATACTTCCGGATTGTGTATGAAAGTGTCTCGCTGTGATATGCCACTGGATGCCCCTATTGAGTAAGGACTTCCCCAATAGCATAGTCAGAGGCATCTATCTTGATCTCAAATGGTTGTTGCAAGTCTGGTATAGTGAGAATTGGTGTAGATTAGAGGTGATGTTTCAACTATGTGAATGCCTTCTATTGAGATTCAAACCAAAAGAATTTTGCTTTCGCTCCTCCCTTGGTGACTTGACTCAAGGGCCAAGTGATATGAGAGAATCCCAACACAAACCTGCGGTAGAAATTGGCAAGACCCAGAAAGCTACGGAGCTTTATCAGAGTGGATGGGGTTGGCCAATCCAAAATGACATGGATCTTGGCTGGATCCACATGCACCCCTTGTTCATTAATAATGTATCCCAGATACTGAACCTGGGTCATGCCAAAAGTGCATTCCTCCAAAGTGGCACACAGCTTGTGTTGTCACAATGTTTGGAGAACCTGTCGGATGTGGTGGACGTGCTCTTCCCAACTCTGGCTAAAGATCAGGATGTCATCCAAGTATACCACTACAAATGAGTTGGTGAATGGCCGCAAGATGTCATCCATCAGCCTCATGAAGTTTGAAGGAGCATTTGTCAACCCAAAAGGCATAACCAACCATTCAAAAAGGCCCTCCTTGGCTTTGAAGGCAATATTCCACACATCGGAGGGTTCGATTGGTACCTAGTGATAGTCGGAATTCAAGTCGATCTTGTTGAAATATTTTCCCCCCTTCAATTGGTCCAGAAGGTCATCAATATGTGGGATCGGATACCTATTTTAGACAGTGATCTTGTTCAGTGACCTGTAGTCATTACAGAGTCTCCATGTCCCATCCTTCTTCTGTACCAACATAATCAAGCTCCCACAGGGCGATGAACTCAGACGGATGTGACCTTTCTACAATAGCTCTTGAATCTGCCTCTTGATTTCATTGTTCTCTAGAACAGAGTGCCGATAGATTGGTCCATTGGGAAGTAGCACACCTAGGGTTAGATTGATGGAGTGCTTGACCTAACAGTGGAGAGGCACCCTGGTGGGGGAGGTGAAGATGTCCTTGTACTCCTCCACAACCTTTTCCATCTATTGTTTTTGTATGGAGGGGCCATGTCTGGAGGTCATGGCCACCATCGTCTTCTTTCCTTAAGAGTGTATCATCAGGAAAACAAATTTCCTGGTTTTGGAAATGAGCTTACTGCATTGTTTTGCAGTAACCAAAGAGATTGCGGTAGGGGGTGCTACCTCCGGTATCATGTACAACTTATTTCCCAAAGTAACAATCACAGCACAAGGCCTTGACTCATACATAGCATGTCACTTCCATAAGTATGGTTGGCCTAATAATACATCACAAACATCAAGGGGAGCAACATCACATAATACCTCATCCATGAAGGGCTTGATGTTGTATGGAAGGTGGCACTGCTGGCTCACACAAAGATCCCATCCTTGGTGAAGCCACCCGATGGGTGTACGGTTGTGGATGTGCTATGGTCGGTAAACCCAGCCACTTCGCGAACTCTACCGAAATGAGGTTCTTTTGGCTCCCGCTGTCAACAATGAACTGTAGCGGGGAACCCTTTACCCAAATCTGGGAGAGGAAGAGGCGCTTCTCCTCCTCTGGATCTTCGGGTTCCTCCTTCTAGATCTTTGTGGTGGCAACGGTGGCATTGGGCTCTGCATCGATAATATTCTTCCCTTTTTCATTCCCTTTGTCAGGTTCTGACTCAGGGTCATAACATCCATCTGATTCCAAAGCCTTTAGCTCGACCACCAGTGACTGCTTGGCCCGACACTCACTTGTGTTGTGAGTGGAGCTCTTACGAAACCCACACCACTTTTCCTTGTCCTTCTTTGGCTTCACAGTGTTTTTCTTTTGTTACAGCTTTGGAGGGTTGTCCTGGGCCACCCTGCCTTGTCTTTTTCCTTTGTTATGTGGTTTGGGGGCACCTTTCCCTTCCTTCGGATTCACAAATCCAAAGTCTCGCTTCTTTTGTTTAAACTTTTTCTTGATATTGACTGCATATCAGTATGCAATGCCAATCTATTTGATGTCCAGGAATTCCATCTCGTCCTGGATGCACTTGTGTAGGCAGCCAATGTACTTGAGAACCAAATGCTTCTTAGAATCCTTGATACCCAACATCGTGCGAAGGGTATGAAAAACATTGGTAAACTCCTCACATCTTGGTCCCTTCCCTATCACAACGTTGTCCAGTTTATGTATTTATCCTCACAGCTCCTGACAGGGTAGTACTGCTCCTTGATGGCATCCTGGAATGAGTTCCAAGTGGGCACAGCTGAAAATAGTGAGTTCGTACTTTCATCCTTCTACTCATAGTATGTTTCCCACTAATCCTTGATGTGGGGGGCTGCTTTGAGAAGTGCAAAGGTGATATTTTCCCAGCTGGAAAAATCATGAACAGAAAAATATCCTTCTAGCAGATTTAATCATTTATCTACATCGTCTGCATCTATGTGACCCTCAAATATGGGAATGTCAAAGATAACTTGTACCTTAAAAGGTGTGGCGCTTCCAGAGTAGCTGCTGGAAGTAGATGCGTCACCCCTGGGTAGCCACTGAAGGATCTGGGAAAAGTTGTCCATCATTACGTTCCTTTGTCGCTCGAGGACTTCCTAGAGCAAGATTTTGATAGGATCTCCTACCCCCTCATCTTTCTTTTCATCCGCCATGGGAGGCCATCAGGATTTGCGAGGTTGGTCTTACAAAGGTTCGACCAGTTCAAGCCCTAACTCCTTATATCCTGACCTCGTTGGGGACATGCAAAGAAAAACAGAGAAAGAGCAAACCCCCCTAATACCACTAATTCGGATTTAAAAAGGAATGCAACAAATTACAGATATAACCATAAATACAAAGATGCAGTAGAAATAACACTTCATTTCATTAATATCAAATACTGAAATATGCTTACAAATAGAATGGAAATAAGGCTAGCTCAAGCGATGGTATCTTATATCTAAGAAGAGATGTGGTGGCTACATGCCTCTAAACTGTGTTACAATGAGGGTCAAGGGCCTTTTTATTATTGAACAATAAGAGAAAACCCTAAACAACCAAAACCCTAACCCGAGGAGATGTAACACCAAGAGTTTATGGGCCCCGTTGGGGTGAGTTGGACAACCAACTTCCAGGGGTCGCAACTTGGTCATATTACCTTCATTTTTCACACATGATAACCTGTTGTAAAGATCTCTCTAAGGACTATGGCGAAAAAGATGATTTTAGTCAAAAAATCATTGGCAGTAGATTGCTAAAAAAATGTCGTTTAGGGCCTCAAAATGGCTCCAGAAGTTTAGGACCCGGAAAAACTACTAAAAATAGTCAACTATGCTACAATTAAGGAAACTAAAAAACTGAAAGAAACAATGGTGGGCGTCCAAGTGGAATTGGTAGGTGGCCACTAATATCCACCTGGATCAAACTGCTGAAATAGTGACTATTACAGCGAATGTTATAACAATAGATGTCGTAATAGAATATGTTGTAACAATTGATGGGGTAGAAAATCCATTTCATATTGCTTGTCAAAGCTTGAAAGTGGGCAGAAAAAGAGGTATTTCTACCACCCAACACTACACCAACACTTGGGGATCAAGAAAACAAATTGAGAAGCACAAACATAGGTAACAGCGGATTGAGAAGAAAATGTTGTAACATCACATGTTGTAACAAAAAATGTTGCAACAACTAATGCCATAACAGATGTTGTAACAATCTTCCATTTCATCTTTCTTGTCAAAGCTTGAAACTGGGAAGCCAAAGTGGTGTTTCTTAGAAACTTTGCATTCTTTTATTCTTCTTCTAAATGCATATGATTTTGTTTAACCCTATGCTTTAAACCTAAAATTTCTTTATGTTCTTCTCTCCATACTAAAACATCAATTTTAAATGTTGTAATCACAAATAAGTAGGCCAATTGAATTCATTCATTAATTTCTCCAAAAACTAGTTCACATTGCATCTATAGATCTATCATCACCTGCCCCACTTGTCTGATTGTTTTAGGAGTAATAAGGGTCTAATAGAGATGGAATAGTGTGCATACTTGTGTTGTAGTTTTGAATGTCAGAAGAATTTTGTTTTCAAAATCACCAAGTTGTGTGCTAACCACACTCCCCATAGGACTAGAAAGGGAAGTGTCCTATAGAGTTCCAACATAGGCCTAAATCATAAATGTTCCTATTCTAATAGGCATGTCCCTACATATCTGCTTGATTCATTCAATATATATATCAAATGTTTTATACCTCAATACACCCTTCATCCTACCATATGGAAAATAATTGCTAAGACAAGTGTTATGACTCAAGATCATCCCTAGTGCTAGCATTCATCTTCATTTCTTCTCTAAGGTTTACATCACAAGCTTTAGGTCTTCCTCTATTGCATCACTCAAGCACTAAGAACTCTCCATGACAATTACATAGATGGAATAATGAGTATCGTCTAGACAAAGACATTCTCTTCTCTCTGTACAGAGTAGGTGAGGGAGGCAAACATTGGTAAAGTGGATTAATTAAAAAGGAAATTTAACTTAATGCACAAGATAAGGTCTCCAAGTGAAATTCTCTCTCCAAGGTATACACATCAAGAGACCAATCCTCAGGTGGTGTACTTTATAAGCATGGGTTGCAACTGTCAAGTGATCTTCATTGCAAGGATTTTTCCTTTCCAAGAAAATCATCCCATGCTCCTCAACACATGTATCTTGGGTCCATAATCAATTCCATGTAATGTTCTCTCAACCTAAGCATCTATAATCAATCCCATGTAATCTTTTTTTTTCTATGGGTTATGTATTACATGGTCTTACATGACTCCTTTGGCCTAGGGTATTTTCAAAGGACTTGGTAAAGCCATGATTAGATATTGATTTATAAGGACTTCATCATAGTGAAATGTTGGTGATTTATAAGGGTGCTATGACCGATGGGAGCACAAAAGAACTCAAGCTACACATAAATAAAAAAACTCAACACAAGAAATGAAAATTGACATATTAACATAACAATATCCAAGTAAGTTATTGAAAGTCAACTAATGATACCTTATTCTCCATCCAGATAACAAAATCGGACCACATTATGTCTTGTATCATATCAAATTCCAATTGTGATGGATAATGGCCATATTGTTTCTCCTGTCAAAACATGGCAGGTGGGCAAGTTAAAGTAATTAATATCCAATCATTTACTTTTTTGTACAAAATTAAAAAAATATATATAATTTCAGATATTAAATATACTTATAAATTTACATGTTAAGTCTTCGAAACCTATTTGGCCACTGTGATGTGTGGCATAATATTTTACAACCCTGGACTTCGAATCCTTGTCCTTAAACATACAATAATTCAATTTAATTATGCACCAGTAAAATATAAGAATCATTTAATGAATTTAAAATAATCTTATGACCAAATTTAAATACCTTTATGCTCTCCTCATCAGACTTCCTCCATGCATCTTCTCTATCATATGCTTTCACTAGCTCTTTCCATACTTTCACGCTTACATCAATTGGCCTTATTTTGGCCCTTAGCACTGTAGGAATTTGTTTTATCTTTTTCATTTGGTTGCAACGAAATCTCTTGTAGATTTGAGTCATTTGTTTTTTTACTTGCTTTGCTGACCAACATGTCCCAAATTCAGTCTGCATGTCATGGATTACTTCCTTTTGAAGGTGCATGGATATCTTCAATAATGGAATATGGAGATTCTCTTTGAAGCCTTGAAGGCACAATTCCTTCAACCTACGATTAAACACTTTCCTGACATATTTCATTCTAATTTCCCCATAGACAACATCATATTATACCTGAGTTTCATATGTACCAATGAAAAATGCATAAGTACCTGTACCAGTGGTGGAAGCAATTTTTGTCCCAGGAGTGGATGGGACATTGTTCATCTATGTTCCTTGTTCCACATTCTTAGAGGTTATTGTCATTAATTTTTTCCTATATCTTTTGCTCGATCCAGTAGTTGATGGGGAATCAATCGATTCCCTTTGATAGGGTTACTTTGGTTGGTCTATTTCAGTGTCTTTAGTACGTTCTTCCATGTATTTGGAAAGCATGGACAAGTCCATACCTTCTAGTTTATTCATTGTTTCTACTCACAATATAGTATCCACTGCCTCTTTCAATTTCTCACTGTCATGTACCTATATATGTATAATAAATTTATTATTTAAAAATTAGAAATAAAAAAATAAACCCTAATTTCTTCTTTATATTTTTGAAATTGAAAACTAAAAAATACAATTCAAGCAAGCAATGGAAACATGTGCAAATATATAAATTGAGCATGAAATACCTCATTCTCATAATAATCAGATCCCTTTGCTTGTTTCCCTCTACTATTTCTTGTCATATGTTTGCATCCTAGGGCATTTGTTTTCCTCCACGCAATGGAAAATCCCTTCTCTTTTCTCCCTACGTTTTTTCCTTCCCTCTACTATTTTAAACAACAGTAGTGCAAAATAGATGGACAGGGTTTTGATTTTCATCTCTAGTAGGGGGTGAATGAGATGCACAAATCGATTTCATGACTGCTAGAAGTCAAGTCACACCCACAAATAAAAAAGATGATTGAAATCCATAATAGGGGAGAAGTGGTTCGTCAATATCTATTCCCACCATCAACCAAGATCCAATTGATTAGTTATTTTCTTTCATAGCCTCAACGAATTACTCCAACCGTGGTCCACTCCAAGTCTACACATAACTTCAAATCTCTCTCGATTTGCAATTGGTGAGTACTATAATGGAAATATGGTGAATGTATTATATATTTCTGGTTGAATAGTCAGGATACACAATATTTTTATCCATTATGTGCGTCAATTATAGATTGGTGGGTTTCTTTTTTTTGTTGCTCTAATTTGTATTCGTTGTCATATTTTCACTTTGCAATGTCGATGTGGGAGGCTTCCATGTTATTGTCATTTTTTATGAGGTTTAATTAAATATCAATATTGGATGTGTAATGTGAATATGCACATGGGATAAGCTGAAATGGTGGTTGGTGTTGTTATCACTCAGGTTGTCCCTAAAGCTCCTTGAAGGGATACAGCCGAGGTAACCACAAACCAATCTTTGGACTGCAGGTCCTAGCCTACCAGTAGTCAGAGAGGGCTCTCTCTTAATGATTTAGCTTTGTTGATGATGATTTTAGGCTAGTTATTGAGTTCAAGGGGTTTTGTTTAAGTTTTGGTGGGAAGGATGATGCTTCCAAGTAGAGAGGCATGCATAGTGTGAAAGTTTCAAACCATTGGGCGTGGAGTCAAGGAGTTGGACTGCTGGTGTGTTTTCTTGGTTACAAGAGAAATATGGAGCAAGATAGTTACACATGAAACAACATTCAAGCTAAATGGGGATGGATTGAAGGCTAAGGAATGGGAGGCAATTAAGAATGTCTCATTCAGCATAACAGAGGGAAGGTGAATGAGCTCTATCTAGGAGCAGTAAAGAATCCCTAGATAACTGTCAAACATGGGTGAATTGGGGAAATATGAGCCAAAGGGAATTCATATTCATTACCAGTTCAGATGAAAACTAAAGAAACAGCATAAATTGAGCGTAGAGTGCAGTTAAACAGAGTCTAAGCTATTCATTTTTCCTGCTATTTTAGATGGTGACATATATATGGTATGAGCATATATCAATGGAAAACAAAGGTAGGAAACACTTATTGAATCATGTTGCAACACAAGAATTCTGTATTCACTCTTCAACCATTAAACAAACAGCAAACAATCCTTCCTCCAATCTTTTCAGTAGTTTTGATTAAGGAAAACATCAAGTATACAGTGCGAGTCTCTAGAGGAGCGATACAACCAACCAACCCTTTAAACAGTGAATTAGGGTGGTTTATATAGAGAAAAATATGCAAAAATATCTATTACAGCTGACCTAAAACAAGTCTGAGAGAAACGAGTTTTTTAACCTAATCTTGTCCTGAAATTAATGCAAGAAAATATCTTTGAGCTGCACTGGAGGCAGTTGTATCAAAATGAGTTAATACGGTGTCCTCGGTGGCTCAGTGCAGTGAGGCAGTTCCACTGCTTTTACGTAGCTTTCATGTGCACTAATCTCGATCCGATGAGCTTTAAATGGCCTCACCGCCTTCTTTGACTTTGCTTTGGGGGTCTTTAATGTTCACCTGCTTTGGTTTTGCCAACCTGATACTCTTTGCCGCTTCGCTGATACTCTTTGATTTAATCAGGGCTTCATCTTTCATCTGATACTCTTTCACAATTGAATCGGGCCGTTTTCTCTCCCTTGCTGTGTTTGAAACTGTCAAATCGCCCCTCTTCTGCCCTTTCAAGGCAAAAAATGGCTGCTGCAAATAATGCTTTTCATATTCTCTAGAATGATATCGGCGCTGGCTGATTTGAATATGAATATAAATGAAGAAATCCTGTTGCCTCCGCGGATTTTCGGGCTTGCTGGTAGCCGAGCCATGAGAGGGCTTCCATTTTGGCAAATTTTCCTTAGCGATGAGCGATTAATCGCGCATCGAAAACTGCCTCGGTTTTTCATTCCGGGCATCCTGTGCTACAAATTTCGCGCTTTACGCCCTTTTTGGTGATGACGTCAGCGGTGGGTCCTAGTACAGCAGTGACGTGGCAGGGTGACATCAGCAGTGTGACATGGTAGTATGGCAGGGTGAGGTGGTGGCAGTGACACGTAACAGTGGGGGGGCAAAGCAGAGGTGATGTGGCGCTGACCTAGTGTTGTCATCAGGGGAGGAGAGACAGAAGGCGGTTTGTGGTTTTATCGGACCGTCTCCTGTACGAGAGCGGTATTTGTCAGAGGGGCTCTGATGCAATCAAAGGCGGACACGCATCTCTGGTACGGTGGAGAAACTGCTGGCCTATCGGAGGCTAACTGTCGAGTGACGGGGCGGCTCTGAAATTGTCAAGGGCCGTTGGATCTGGGAGGGCGGATCGGAGGGCTGACGGAGAGCGGAGTTGGCAGTAAGTTTATGTGGGGGGGGCCCACGCGAATATTAAATTAATATTTATATGGCGGGGGTCCAAAAAACTTTGGGTTTGTGGGTTTTTTGTGGGTTTTACATAGTTTGTGCATCGGGGGTATAGTTTAATCAAAACATTAAAACCAAACCCGAAAGTGTGAGCGCGAGGGGGTAAAAATGGTGAAATATTATGGGTAAAGGGATGAGGAAAGAGGTTATTAACTTTAACCAAATGTTAAGTTAATGCCAGGGTTAGGATGCGGATGGGTTAATAGTAGCCCCAGGTGGACTATCATTTCCCAAAACTATATATACATAGCTATAATGCTATAAGGTGGGATATGTATTATTTTTTTTTGGAATTTTATATAATAGGGGATAAGGAGATGATCTAGGGAGCTAGATAGTAGAGTTAGGAGTTAATATGAATTTGTGAGGTGAAGTGTAGGGGAGAGGCTAAGCTTGGGAGCTGAAACTTAGACATAGGAAGTGAATGGACTATGGAGACATGATTTTTACACAAGAAATGTGGCTTCTTTTCACTGAAGAAAGTGAAAGCCTGACTTGGTATTTTACAAAAATGAAGTGATAACAGGATTGGTTGGGTAGATCCCAAGGTCCTCAAGGGGATGTTAGTGAGTGATTTGGGGAATAAGAAGAAGGGGGAGTTAGACATGCCTCACTTGAGCTCCTTCATATGGAAATTGCTTTGTACCTGTGATCTGAATAGATATAACACTTGAAAACATGAAATGGATCACATAGCTTGATTCTGCAACCACAAAACTACCTACCCGACCTACTCACCTAGCATTTTCTCTTCTTTTTGGTTTGGGTGCACTTGAACTAGCAAACCCAGCTTTTCATTCTTTTCTTCTTGCTATCCTCCTATCTAAATCTACACTTATTGCATCCAGGGGCTCAGATTAAGCTGTTGAGCACCCTTGTTTCTCTACCTATCTACAAATCTGCCAAGGTTAAGCTGTTTGGACAGATATTCATTCTCTATATTCTACAACAAGAAATTGAAACCTAGGGAAGCCAAGATTAAGCTGTTTGGCCTTCCCTTAACTAAAAAACTCATCAAAAATAGAATAACTCATCAAAATTTGGAATACAGCAGTGGCATTTAGACTGGCATACTTTCATGGCCTCTTCTTTGGCCTCTTTTTGGAAATATGGAACCTTGCAGTATGAAAGATGACATATTTGGCACTTTCAACTATCAATCATGAAATATGAACACCTGTTGCAACAAGAGGCTAATAGTGGCTCCAATTGGGGATGGATTTTCCTTGTGAAAAGCTAAGAACAGCAGGTCAGACTGCCTTGATCTTTTATTGTTGTTGCCCTTGTGCTGGCTGTCAAATGATGGAAACTTTGAAACCTGAACACAGCATTCTCATAAACTGAATTTTTATGCAAGAGCAACACCGCCTGCTTTCTTCTGTGTGCTCTACCATTACATGCACCTCTACCTTTGAAATAAACACAGCATAGGGGAACAAAACTGGAGCACTTCCCTTGATTCTGTCTTGAAAAGGGTGCTGATGTAAACTAAAAATCCTCTTTTCTTTTGATACTATTGACTGAAAAAACTGCCTGCTCTTTTGCTGAGATTAATGAAATGATAGAGATCTGAATGGAGGACTTGCTTTGTTTCTGCCTTAAAAGAACTTTGCTGCGCTGTTCCATTATTCGGCCTACTGTAAAAACAAAGTGCTGAAAATACAAGTATTTATGTACAAATATAATACAACTGTGTTGTGTTCAACAACAAGGGTCATGATAATGCTTTAACATTCGGCCATTAACAGGGCCTTCTTCTACTGTGCCACCCTCTACAGATTTGAGGAAATAAGTGTTATTGCCCTGCACAGCGCTGATAACAAATTGACCTTTCCATAGAAAATCAAATTTTGCATGTTTGCCCTTGTCTTCTCTTCGTGAGTCCCACCTTAGAACTTTGTTGCCAACACAGAAATCCTCAGCCTTAGCTCTCTTATCAAACATCCTTTTGAGCTTCTCTTGCAAAATTTGAGTTCTGTTATAGACCTGCTCTCTGGTTTGCTCAAGATGAATGGTCTAATTTATTCTTCGTTGAATATTATTTGGTTCTGCCTGAACCTCTTGTAACAGCTTCATAATGGAAATGCCCAAAGAAGATGGAAACCTGGCCTCCATGCCATACACCAGCTCATAAGGGCTCATCCCAATGGATTTCTTTGTTGAAAGTCTGTCTGCCCATAGGGCATTTTTGAGCTTTCTATGCCAGTTCTTCTTGTTTTCTTCTAAGATCTTCTTGATAATACTAATCAAGCTCTTATTAGATGACTCGGCCAAACCATTACCTTGAGGGTAATAGGCTGTGGAATGGCCCAAGGTAATGTGAAATTTATGGCAAAAATTGATCATCTTTTTGGATTTGAAGGCAGCGGCATTGTCAGTAATGATCTTCTTAGGGCAGCCAAATCTAGAAAGGATATTGCACTCAAGGAATTGGATAATGGTGGTATCATTGGCTTGCCTACATGGGATGGCCTCAATCCACTTAGTGAAGTAGTCAGTGGCTGTTAAAATCCACTTGTGCTGGCCTGAGGAAGAGGGATGGATTTCTCCAATGAAGTCAAGACCCCATTGTTGAAAAGGTTTCTCAGTTGAGATGGGCTTAAGGGGCAAGGGCAGCAGCTTTCTTTTGCCCTCAAAGATTTGGCATTTGTGACATGAGATAGCATACTTCTTTACATCTGCAAACAGAGAGGGCCAATAGAAACCAGCCCTTAAAATTTTATCAACGGTGGACTTCCAATATAGATGTCCTCCACAGTCCCCTGCATGGAATTCTTTCATGACATTGTTAGTTTCATTCATAGTTAAACAATTAAGCAATATGCCTTCATGATTTTTCCAAAATAATGCACCATCTAAGACACAAAACTTTAAAGCTTTCATTTTCAAAAATCTTTTCTTGGTTCTAGATAATCCTGGGGGAGTAAACAGGTTTAACAATACAAAGCATATATCAACATACCATGGGGATTGCAAAAAGGTTTCACTGATCTGTGGAGTCGCCAGCTCCTATTCATTGTCCAGTTGGTTAATGTCTAAGGCTTAAAAATTTGTTTCAGACATCAGTTTGGCTAAACCTTGTCCCTTTATTAGCTTGGTTGGTTTTATTTCTATGTCATATTCAAGGATGTTTGCAATCCACTTACCTCTTTTGCCTTCTAACCCCTCTTGGGTTAATATGTCTTTTACGATAGCATTTGGGACATAGGCAATCACATGTGAATATAAAATGTAAACTCGGAAATCTTTGATTGCTTTAACCAGGGCATAGACCTGCTTCTCCATGATTTGGTACTTCAAAGGGGCATCTCTTAAGGCTCGGCTGAAAAAGGCAATTGGCTTTTCAGCTCCTTGATCATCCTTTTGCAAAAGGACAGCAGCTATGGTGCGATCAGATGCAAATGAGAATATGATGAAGTCCCTATCAAATTGAGGACTTGTGAGGACTGGAGCTTGGGTTAATGCAGCTTTGATACTCTCAAAGGCTTGTTTGATTTCAAGAGACCATTTTACCTTGGCATCCTTTTTTAACATGTTGCTTAACAGTCTTATCAGTTCAGCTAGATTTGGGATAAATTTCCTTAGGAAATTGATCTTTCCAAGGAACGCTTGCAATTCTTTTATGTTTCTTGGATATGGGATTTGGAGGATGGCTTGGATTCTTTCAGGATCAATTCTAATCCCACCCTTTGATATGATATGGCCAAGAAGTTTGCCTTCTTCAAGGCCAAAGAGAGACTTCTTGGGGTTCAAGGAAATACCATATTTCCTACATGTCATGAATATTTGCCTCAAATGTTTTAGGTGCTCTTGATTAGATTTGGAGAAAGGGGTTAAGTCATCAAGGTAGACCACTAGGAAATCATGTATTTCCTTGGCAAATGCAATATCCATTGCCCTTTGAAAGGTAGCACCAGCGTTTTTAAGTCCGAAAGGCATCTTCACATACTTAAATGTTCCCCACGGTGTGGTAAAGGTTGTCTTGTCTTGGTCATCCGGGTGAACCAGTATTTGATTGAAACCTGAAAATCCATCTAGCAAAGAGATTCTAGATGACCCCACTACTCTTTGTAGAATGTGATCCATTTTGGGCAATGGGTAGTGGTCTTTTAGGGAGACTTGGTTTAAATTTCTTAGGTCTACACATAGCCT
This sequence comes from Pinus tabuliformis, assembly GCA_031772625.1. NCBI lineage: Eukaryota > Viridiplantae > Streptophyta > Pinopsida > Pinales > Pinaceae > Pinus > Pinus tabuliformis. Next base: position 723,300,539 of record CM062811.1, read on the forward strand.
AATCTCACCTATCTTCTTTCTTGTGGGAACAAGATTGGATACCCATTCAGAAAATCTGATGGGTGCTATGATACCTGCTTCAAACATTCTCTTTACTTCCTTCTCAATCAAGGGAAGAAGCATAGGATTGATTCTCCTTAGTTTCTGTTTGAAGGGCTTTTGGTTTGGTTTTAAGGGAATGGTGTGTTGGATTACTAAGGTGTCATAGGACTTCAAGTCCTCATAACTCCAAGCAAATACATCTTGGAATTCTTTGAACAAATCCACATACTTTGGTTTTTGATCAGGTGGCATATTTTTGGATAATTTAATCATTTTGGGCTTCTCTACTGTCCCAATGTTCTATTCTTCTATGGCAGTGTTTAAAGGCTGCATTTTTGGCTTTTTGGGAACATCATTTGCATCGAACATATCTTCTAATGGAGTAAGGCCAGTAGGGAGAAAGTTATCCTTTAGATCAATGATCTCGGCCTCTGTTTTGGCTATTTCCTCCAAATGCATCTGTTTTAGCTCTTCTATGTTTGCATTGTCAAAAACAGTTGGGTTTAGCATTTGTTTGGCTATTATAGCTGTTACAGCCCGTTGATTTTCATTTTTTTGCTGTTGTTCATCCGTCATAGCATCCATGTCAATGTTAATATTTGAAAACTCATGCTCAAGAGTGAGGAAATTGTTAATCTGGGCATCATTTTCGAACACTTGCCAATCTTTAACATTATTTGGGACAGCAGGCCTATGTTTTATCTCAGCAGTGAAATGATGATTTGGCTCAAAGGGAAGCTTGCATGTACTAGCAAAAGTGGCTAGGCTGTGCGCATGAATGTTATGATTTCTTGAAATCTTGGCAAGATTGGATTCAGTGAATGCATTAAGTATATCAGTGGAAGCAGTCCTATAGGCCCGCATTCTATTGTCATTGGTAACAAAGTTGCCTTTCATTTTTTGTATGATTAAATCAGAGTCACCTTGAATGGACACTTTTGCAACTCCTAGAGCTTTGAGCAGTTTAAGGCCTAAAAGGAGAGCCTCATACTCTGCCATGTTATTGGTGCATTTGAAATTCAATCTATAGGCATGGACTTCTGCATGATTGTTATGTGTATTGTGAATCCATACACCTGCCCCTGCTCCTAACTTGTTAACAGAGCCATCAAACTCTAAATACCATGTGATTTCTTGCTTGTGGTTAGTATTAAGAGTTTCAGCCATTTTAGGATTAGGCAAATTTAAAATTTCTATTTGGGGAGGTTCCTCTTGTATGCTGGTTGCATTGGTTGCTTTGACAGTCTCATAAGTATGGGCAACCGATTCTTCATTGATGTCGGTTTCTTGTTCTAAAGCCAAAGGCTTGTCATCAGTTGGAGGACTTGTTTCATCATTAAACAAAATAAAAGAATCCATATCAGAATGGATTGAGTAAATAGGAAAATTTTCAGGCTTTTCCTCACTACTTACCACATATTTCATGAGTGTTTCTCTATATAGTCTCTTTGGTTGCCCAAAGACAGATATAGTGGCATAAGAGAGGTCTAATTGGAGAGATCCTTGGAGTTTTTCTCCCCATGATCTTGATAAGAGCATGCCATACTTTGGTGGAATGTCAGCAACCACCACATCCATGAGGATTGTCTTGTTGGGATATTGGACTAAGGAGACACACAAGTCTTTGATGAGGCCTAAACACTTGACTTGACTTGAGTCAAAGGAGAATAGATCTTTGTACGGCCTAGTGACTTCAAGGTTTAACTTTTCCATTACAGCTTTGGGCATAAGATTATGTGAGGCACCTGAGTCAAACATAGCATTGTGTAAAACTTTATCATGTATGTGCAGACTGACATAAAAGGGTAGAACAGATCCATATGTTGATTTTCCATTAACTTCTGGACCGAACAGCAGTTCAGGCTGATCATCAAGAACATTCACATCATCCTGGTTCTCTAGGATTTGCAGCGATCTTTTGATCTGCTGCCTATAGATATCATGTTTGGCAAGTTCAGATAAAGGGACGGATATCTTAAGTTTGCCAATCTTTGCTTCTAAGTTAAATGGTTTCTTCAATGGAGTCTTTGTGTTGGCAGTAGTAGATTTCCCCTTTTCAAGTGTATTTTCTGCACTATCCTCTTGATTATCAGAGTTATGGTGAGTGATACCTTGCGGTATTTCTGTTTTGGGAAGGTTTTTAGGAGTGTTATTCAAATCTTCTTTTGAGGAAGAAGGTGGCAAAGGCTGATCATTAGAGGGTTGCATGTGTGTGACATCCTCTACAGTCACTTGATGCGGGTTTGGGATAGTGATATCAGCAGTTTCTATGAGGGCAGCCTTTTCTTTGATCTTCTTCGACTGCTTGGTATCATTTGGTTTAACCTTTTTGGGCACATTTATGGTTCTTGTTCTCAGCTTATACTATTTGTGGACCTCATAAACAGCTGAATCATAACCCTGTTTAAAGTCAAAAGACTCACCAGAATTAGTCTGAAATTGATTTATCTCATGGTCATCTTGGTCTTCTTGGGTTAGGAAAATTTGTTGCTAACCTTTCAAATTTATCAATTTCATGTGAGTGTCCTCTATGGGCTCACTAGATGTAGATGCTTCAGCATAATTTTCATGAAAAGGAGGCCTTATATCATGGTCTGGGCTAGACCTACCAGCATTTGTGTTCTGAGTTTTCCTGAAATTGGGGTTCCTTATGGTACTAGGCTGTTGTCCTTCCCATGATGATTTCCTCACAACACTCTCTACTCTGTCTCCCATCCTGTGCATGCCAGTGATAATAGCATCCAGCTTTTGATCCAAGGCTGAGGGTTCCTCTTTAAAGGTGGTTCTTCTCTCAGTTCTAGCTCTGTTTCTTTTGGCAATGAGATTTGCCTCTACGCTAACCGCAACATTTTGCATGTCTGCAAGGCTTTGAGGTGCTCTTTCCCTTAACTGGTAAGCCATGTCAGTATCAAAACCATCAGGGAATTTATATAAAGCAAGATCAGGTGGAGGTCTTAAGTTCTGTGGTATTGCATTATAAACATTATTAAATCTTGCACAATAGTCTAAGACAGACTCTTGAGGGCCTCTTTTGATGGTGTCATATTCAGATAATATGTGCAAGGGGTCTTTCTTTTTCTCCCATCTGTTGATAAATGACTGGTATAAGGCTTCTGGGTTTGCTATGGAATTGGCTGTAAGTGCTCTAAACCAAGTCCTGACATCACCTGTCAAACTTTGGACAAAAATCTTCATTCTTACGCTATCGTCGTCTATCTCGTAGTTCTCAAAATAGTCTTGCATCTTCTTTGTATGCTGAAGGGCTGTGTAGGCACTTGTGCTGTCAAAATAAGTTATTTTGGTCTGGTAATCCTGAGGCATAGCCCCTGGATTTGCAGGCAAGTGCAGGGGTGCATATCTATTAGCCATATTCACAGGGATAAGTAGAACAACAGGAACAACTGGAACAGCTGTAACAACAGTGGTGATAGTGGTATTATGTGCAGTGAATGGAGGTGTGGAAGGAGTGCTTTGAGAGGTGGATGATGAACAAGGGGAAGAAGGGGTTGAACGAATTAAAACTTTGACAGGGGTTGGAACACAGCTTGGCTGAATTATTTCAGGACTAGAATCAACAAAATCCTCTATGCGCTCTAGTTTCCTGAGATTCCTTGGGATTAAATTCGGATTTTCAAAAGCGGCTGGGGGATTTGGGTCTGGATTTGACCTTTTATAACGAGTTTTCCTCTTTGGAGCCAGCTTCCGAATTTGTTTTTGGTATTTTCTATGAATGTTTTTAGAATTAGCAAGGAACTGATCAAAATTTGGAATAGCTGTCTACAGCTTAAAACTAGCATGAAGATTGACTTAACCAGCTTTTATTTACTCCTGTAAATGCAAAGCAAGAACAGTTTCAAAGGCTTCCTCGCTGACATTCAAGCTTCATCTGTAGTTTTAAGGAATATACAGCAATAGGAAAATTGATTCTTCCCCAGTGGAGTCGTCATTATGTTATCACTCAGGTTGTCCCTAAAGCTCCTTGAAGGGATACGGCCGATGTAACCACAAACCAATCTTTGGACTGTAGGTCCTAGCCTACCAGCAGTCAGAGAGGGCTCTCTCTTAATGATTTAGCTTTATTGATGATGATTTTAGGCTAGTTATTGAGTTCAAGGGGTTTTGTTTAAGTTTTGGTGGGAAGGATGATGCTTCCAAGTAGAGAGGCATGCATAATGTGAAAGTTTCAAACCATTGGGCGTGGAGTCAAGGAGTTGGACTGCTGGTGCGTTTTCTTGGTTACAAGAGAAATATGGAGCAAGATAGTTACACATGAAACAAAATTCAAGCTAAATGGGGATGGATTGAAGGCTAAGGAATGGGAGGCAATTAAGAATCTCTCATTCAGCTTAACAGAGGGAAGGTGAATGAGCTCTATCTAGGAGCAGTAAAGAATCCCTAGATAACTGTCAAACATGGGTGAATTGGGGAAATATGAGCCAAAGGGAATTCATATTCATTACCAGTTCAGATGAAAACATAAAGAAACAGCAGAAATTGAGCGTAGAGTGCAGTTAAACAGAGTCTAAGCTATTCATTTTTCCTGCTATTTTAGATGGTGACATATATATGGTATGAGCATATATCAATGGAAAATAGAGGTAGGAAACACTTATTGAATCATGTTGCAACACAAGAATTCTGTATTCACTCTTCAACCATTAAACAAATAGCAAACAGTCCTTCCTCCAAGCTTTTCAGCAGTCTTTGATTAAGGAAAACATCAAGTATACAGTGCGAGTCTCTAGAGGAGCGATACAACCAACCAACCCTTTAAACAGTGAATTAGGGTGGTTTATATAGAGAAAAATATGCAAAAATATCTATTACAGCCGACCTAAAACAAGTCTGAGAGAAACGAGTTTTTTAACCTAATCATGTCTTGAAATTAATGCAAGAAAATATCTTTGAGCTGTGCTAGAGGCAGCTGTATCAAAATGAGTTAATACGGTGTCCTCGGTGGCTCGGTGCAGTGACGCGGTTCCACTGCTTTTAGGTAGCTTTAATGTGCACTAATCTCGATCTGATGAGCTTTGACTTTGCTTTGGGGGCCTTTAATGTTCAACTGCTTTGGTCTTGCCGACCTGATACTCTTTGCCGCTTCGCTGATACTCTTTGATTTAATCAGGGCTTCATCTTTCATCTGATACTCTTTCACAATTGAATCGGGCTGTTTTCTCTCCCTTGCTGTGTTTGAAACTATCAAATCGCCCCTCTTCTGCCCTTTCAAGGCAAAAAATGGCTGCTGTAAATAATGCTTTTCATGGTCTCTGGAATGATATCGGCGCTGGCCGATTTGAATATGAATATAAATGAAGAAATCCTGTTGCCTCCATGGATTTTTGGGCCTGCTGGTAGCCGAGCCATGAGAGGGCTTCCATTTTGGCCAATTTTCCTTAAACTGCCTCGGTTTTTCATTCCGGGCATCCTGTGCTGCAAATTTCGCGCTTTGCGCCCTTTTTGGTGATGACGTCAGCATGACATCAGCAATGGGTCCTGGTACGGCAGTGACGTGGTAGGGTGACATCAGCAGGGTGATGTGGCAGTATGGCAGGCTGAGGTGGCGACAGTGACACGTAACAGTGGGGGGGCGAAGCAGAGGTGATGTGGCGCTGGCTTAGTGCTGTCATCAGGGGAGGAGAGACAGAAGGCGGTTTGTGGTTTTATCGGACCGCCTCCTGTACGAGAGCGGTATTTGTCAGAGGGGCTCTGATGCAATCAAAGGCGGACACACGTCTCTGTTACGGTGGAGAAACCGCTAGCCTATCGGAGGCTAACTGTCAAGTGACGGGGCGGCTCCGAAATCGCCAAGGGCCGTTGGATCTGGGAGGGCGGATTGGAGGGCTGACAGAGAGCGGAGTTGGCGGTAAGTTATGTGGGGGGGCCCCGCGCGAATATTAAATTAATATTTATATGGCGGGGTTCCAAAAAACTTTGGGTTTGTGGGTTTTTTGTGGGTTTTACATAGTTTGTGTGCCGGGGGTATACTTTAATCAAAACATTAAAACCAAACCCGAAAGTGTGAGCGCGAGGGGGTAAAAATGGTGAAATATTATGGGTAAAGGGGTGAGGAAAGAGGTTATTAACTTTAACCAAATGTTAAGTTAATCCCAGGGTTAGGACGCGGATGGGTTAATAGTAGCCCCAGGTGGACTATCATTTCCCAAAACTATATATACATAGCTATAATGCTATAAGGTGGGATATGTATTATTTTTTTTTGGAATTTTATATAATAGGGGATAAGGAGATGATCTAGGGAGCTAGATAGTAGAGTTAGGAGTTAATATGAATTTTTGAGGTGAAGTGTAGGGGAGAGGCTAAGCTTGGGAGCTGAAACTTAGACATAGGAAGTGAATGGACTGTGGAGACATGATTTTTACACAAGAAATGTGGCTTCTTTTCACTGAAGAAAGTCAAAGCCTGACTTGGTATTTTACAAAAATGAAGTGATAACAGGATTGGTTGGGTAGATCCCAAGGTCCTCAAGGGGATGTTAGTGAGTGATTTGGGGAATAAGAAGAAGGGGGAGATAGACATGCCTCGCTTGAGCTCCTTCATATGGAAATTGCTTTGTACCTGTGATCTGAATAGATATAACACTTGAAAACATGAAATGGATCACATAGCTTGATTCTGCAACCACAAAACTACCTACCCAGCCTACTCACCTAGCATTTTCTCTTCTTTTTGGTTTGGGTGCACTTGAGCTAGCAAACCCAGCTTTTCATTCTTTTATTCTTGCTGTCCTCCTATCTAAATCTACACTTATTGCATCCAGGGGCTCAGATTAAGCTGTTGAGCACCCTTGTTTCTCTACCTATCTACAAATCTGCTAAGGTTAAGCTGTTTGGACAGATATTCATTCTCTATATTCTACAACAAGAAATTGAAACCTAGGGAAGCCAAGATTAAGCTGTTTGGCCTTCCCTTAACTAAAAAACTCATCAAAATTTGGAACACAGCATTGGCATTTAGACTGGCACACTTTCATGGCCTCTTCTTTGGCCTCTTTCTAGAAATATGGAACCTTGCAGCATGAAAGATGACATATTTGGAACTTTCAACTGTCAATCATGAAATATGAACACCTGTTGCAACAGGAGGCTAACAGGTGTAAAGCCCTAAAAATTATGTTTTGACCCTACAATGAAGGGTGTTTTATGTCACATTTTCCTAGCCCACTAATGAATTTAGCGTGATTTCAAACTTTATAATTTTATTTCAATATATAATGACTCATAATGTAACAATCCACTAGTTATAGTCACATAATCACATTTTCACCTTTAAAGGTTGTGTTGCTTAGTGATTATGTATACATGTGACATAAACATTTTCAATCCTGACAAACACCCTTTACTTCTTTATAGGGTGGATGGTGGTGCTAAAAATATATCTCATCCAAAATTTAACTTATACTGATTACTATATTATGTATTGAGTTCATTTAGAAGACTTAAAAATCAATATTTGAAAATAGTATATTCTCTAACATATAGGGTCAAAGGATTTTTTTTAAATATATAAAAATGTAGATATTTTGTGGTTTAAAATTGTGGATGAAGGATTTGAATTAAGTTAAATGAAAATATGAAAAAAAAAAAAAATAGTCCGTTAGTTTTCATAATTATCATCTAATAATTATAAGAGTTATCATGTCACCATATTGGGAGCTGAAATTAACAAAAAATATTATATATTGAAAATAGGGGCATTTTAGTTAGAAAGGTGCAATGAAAACCAGTTGAACTTAAATCGATTGTGCATTTAGAAAATTGGATGGAGAAACAGCAGTGCATAGATGTTATGTGACTAATTTCATTGTTTTGTTTTACAATATCTAGAGGAGGCCATGGTCAGAGGAAGTGGACAGTGTAGACCTACTAAATCAACTAGAGGAAAGTGAATGGCCATAGAATCAGATACAAAATCTGTAGATACAATAAATTTAAGAAGAAAGAGCAACCTCAACCAAAGGAGGATGGTTTTTATGAATTCACAAATGCTACAACATAGACAAGATAAATTTATATAAAGTATGTTGTTGTTTTCTTCAAATCCAAAACATGATATTGATATGTCAAATATATGAGTAAAGTGAGGTTTTGTGCTGGATAGCATATTGGTTGAAATGATATAATTGGTGCACTAAACATCACTGATTATGTTATGTATTATAGGCACAAGAGGAGGCCATGGAAACAAATCTTGTCATATTAAATAAGGACACAACGGATGTCATGGGACATCAGGCAATTATCAAATTTTGACTTAACTTAGGCATCATTTTGTGATACATCCATCCGTTTTCAAAGTATTATGAACATTTATAGTGTATTATCCAATCTTGAAATAAATTAATGCATTTTTTTTATATTTCAGATGGAGAGTGGAACAAGTGCACAGCCTAAGCATTCAACAAGAAAAAGAAAAAAACATATGTGTGCGGGTGGACCTAAAACTGTTAAATCATGCAGAACACAATGGGTGGAAGAGGATATGATAATGGATACTTCAGCTGCAACAAGTAATTGCACTGAATAATAGGTTGTTCAAGACTATAGTACATGGGATGGGATTTGTTAAGTGATATTTGATTATATTTCTTTGAAATTGATACATTTATGATTTATCCAATTCTTGCCAAACATTAAATAATGGTTTCGTTTGTCGATAGTTAGAAGATGATGATGAGAGAACGGCTACTAATACCCAAGTTGATCCAACTAGGCTATTAATATTTGGACGGGTGATCCAAACCATCCTTTAAACCATATGAGGGCGAAAAGAGAATATTTAAAGTGAACTCTACCACCTGAGAAATCTGAAAAGCTGATGAGATTCACATACATTGATGACTGCAATATGTTACCTAGTGGCCTTAATGATGATGGTCATGATAGTGAAAATGCAGTGCATAAAGAGGGATTGAATGAAATGCTTACATGTTTCTATGGAGATGGAAACAATGATGACAATAATGATCAAATGGTTGATAGTAATCATGACAACAGGGGTAATTACCACCAATGTAATGCTCATGATAACAACCTACTAAAAGATGCCATCAAGTAAGCAGCAAATACACCCATGTTCAAATCGGGTGCAAATAGAACCTAAAAATTGGCATGCACATTAATATTATTAGAAATCAAGTCACTATTCAGTTGGTCGGACAAAGGATTCACCGCCCTATTGAAGTGAGTTCAAATCTATTTCCTACAATGCATTGTTAATTGGTTTACGCAGTTAGTAAACATTCATCAACTTCATTTATATTTCTTTTAGGAGTTTTTAAAACCATATATTGTGTATGAATAGTCGTAATATATATTGGCATACCAAACATTTTCATCATAAGTCAAAGATTCAATTGATCTAATCTTTAACAATATTACAGGGCACTAAAAACTAAAATATTTCCTAATGATAATGTGTTTACATCAACTTGCAAAGAGGCTTGTCAGTTTTTGGTTGAGTTTGGGGTTGAATATAAGAAAATTCATTCATGTAAAAATGATTGCATTTTATATATAGATGAATATCAAGACAAAGTAGAATGCCATGTATGCAAAGAGAAGATATATCGTATGGATGTACAAGGTCCTACAGTTCTAAAGAAGGTTTTATGTCACATGTCAATTATACCTAGACTTCAACGAATGCTTTTTGCAAGTCACTTGCACAATTGATAGACTGGCATGCAAAGAATAGGAGTAAATATGGATTCATGCGAATTTTGGCTGACTCCAAAGAATTGAAACACATAAAGGAAAATTGGCTAACTAAATTCAAAGATGAAGCCCATTGATGGAGTGTGTCCATTCTCTTTCATGAGCTAAAATTATAGTGTTTGCCCAATCAAATTGATAGTATACAATATTCCCCCATGGATGAGTGTTAGAAAGTAGTTCCTTATGTTGACTTTCATTGTTACAGGAAAATATTGAGTTAAAAACATGGATGTTTATCTTGTACCTTTTATTAATGAGATGAAACTGCTCTGGAAAGGCATAAGAATGTTTGGCATATCACCTCCTCCATGAAATAGCTCCTTCATGTTGTATGGTGTGTTATGTTGGACTATTAATGATTTCCTAGGATGTGCTTGTTGTTCCGATAAGATTAACAAATTTACCTATTTACACTCATAATTTATTGTCATCCAACTTTCATACTTGGTTTTGTACTATTATTTTGATGTTATTAACCTTACTGAATTGCAACGCTTCAAACAAAGGGAATATTTTCATGTCATTTGCAGAACAAATTCAAGTGTGGTATTCTAAATATCTTCATAAATTTATTTATGCAAACAATAGGGTTTTTCTACCACTTGATCATAGGTTTAGAAACCACAATAAGAATCAATTTGATGGAAAATTTGAAAATAGAGGCTCTCCCATGATTATGGGTCCAGCTAATTGGCTTAAGAAGTATGAAGATGTTAAATTGAAAGCTTGACAATATTTTTTTGATGGGGGTTATTCTATTCAAGAACCAGAACAAGTGGTAATTAATATTCAAGAACGGATGAAAAGGAAATACATATTTTATGAGCTCCCATATTGGAATAATCTATTAATATCTCACATATTAGATCACTTGCACATCTTCAAAAATGTCCCAAATTCAATTTTTCGTCATATAACAAGAAAAGAGAAGGACACGTTCCCTTTCGCGTACCAAATTTGATAGAAAACATTTGTGGCCAAACAAGGAAAATGAAAAATATGCAGAAGCTACATGGATTTTGAAAAAGAAAGATCTAAACAAACTAAAAAATGGCATATGTTCAATAATTACACCTATTGTCTATGGGTCATCATTAAATAAATCTTTTACAGTTGATGGACATATCGCAGGGTTTAAAACACATGATTTTCATAATTTTATGAAGGTATTATATATCCTAATTTAAAATTTATTGGTCAAATTGACTAGGTACTAAATATATTTTGATATTCTATTGCGTGAAAAAACTAACTAATGATGATCTTTAATAAATGTGTTCGACAACATATCATGACATTTGAAATTAGGGGGAATCCATGTCTTACCATTGACTTGAGGAATGCCATAAGTCAATTATCAGTATTTGCAAGGTATGCGGTATGGAATGTTCATGTGTGAGAGACATAGAGATATTGTATTGCATTTTAATTTTTGCCTAAAGGTTCATACTAATTTAGTATTCTTATATTAGGTGGGTGATATCCAAGGAGATACACAAATGTGAAGTGCCAAAATGGAAGAAGGAAATTGCAAAAATTGTATGTGTATTTGAGAAGGTGCTCCCTACAAGTTTCATGGACCAAAAAGTTCATTTACTTATACACATAGTCGATGACATGGAATTTTTAGGTGTCATATCGATGAGGTGGATGTTTCTTTGAGAGGTATATGAAAACTCTAAAAAGCTATGTTCAACAAAAGGCACATCTAGAGGGTTGCATGGATTAAGGGTATTTATTGAATGAAGCATTTTTCTTCCTGTGTGAATTCCTTGGTAAGGATTTAGAAGATGGGCCACAATTCTCGGATGAAGAATGAGCATTAGATATTATTGATGGAGAAAAATCACAATCTAATGGTGTTCAAGTAGAAATTAGTAAGTAAACTCATGAAAAATGTGGTTGTTTTTATTGTGATGATAAATTTACTATGTAATTTATTTTTCAAATTAACAACATGGCCTTTGGAGTTTGAAATAAGAATTTTGACATGTAATAGGTGTAGACGAAATTGCTATACTCAACAAGTTCATTTTGTACCACACGGATTGTATGAACAAATGGATTTATTTGTATGATAAAAGAAACAAGAAGTGTTAGAATCAAGGAGATAATTTAAGAGGTCGAACCCAAGGAATACCACATTTCCTATTGATATGCAAGGGGAATGGGAAAAAAATTGCACACTAGAATGGGTTTTTGAACAAATTCAAAATCAAATAGAAGATGTAGGTATAGATTCAAACATAACATAAGATGAAATCAACATGTCTACAGGATGTTGTTATGAAACCAACTCAAGAAAATATAGAAGAGATAGATCAACGCCTTAGAATTCAGCCTCTTCGAGGGGGCAACCTCCTTTACATTACATAAATGAACAATTCTTGGATGATTCAAATGAAAAAACCTCCTTTCTATATATAGGAGTCTAAGGAGTCACAATATAACCCAGCCGACCTAACAATAATAATATAAAGCCACAAAAATAACAATAGAGGGATTCCATGGGGCACAGTAATAACAATATGGGGACAATAGGGGCACAACAATATTAATAAAGGGTACAACTACAATAGTAATGGGGTACCTCTCCTTAAAAAAGTGTTGTCCTCAACGCTTGAGTAGTTCTGGATACTTCTGTATAAAATTCTCATCCTCCCATGTGGAATCTTCAACAGATAAGTTCTTCCACTTTATAAGATACTCTGAAATTGATCGATTTCGTAGCTATCGAGTTCTTGTTTCTGTGACTACTTCTGGTTCCAATATAATTTTCCTTCCTCGTCAAGTTCTGGCAATATTGTTTGAACTGGGAGCTTGTCACCTATAACCTTCTTTAAACATGAAACATGGAAAACTGGGTGCAATCGAGAAGCTGCAGGAAGATCCAATTTGTATGCCATAGTACCAATCTTTTGCAACACCTTGTATGGACCACAATACTTTGGTGATAATTTATTATCCTTCTTAGCTTGCTTGAGGGACATTTGTTATATGGTTGTAGCTGTAGGAATACCCAATCACCTACATCAAAACTTCTTTCACTGTGATGTTGATATGCCTATTGTTTCATTCTATTCTGTGCCAACACGAGGTTATCCTTTAAGAGTTGGAGGACTTGTTGTTGATGTTTGATGTGATGTTCCACTGCTTGAACCTTAGAGTTTTCTCTTAAATATGATGTGATGGATGGTGGCTGATACCCATAAAGTGCCATAAATGGGGTCATTTTTGTTGCTGTATGGAAGGAAGTGTTATACCACCATTCAGCCAGAGGCAACCATTTGACCCAATGTGTCTGTTTATCAGATACAAAGCAACGAAGATATCCTTCCAAACATTTGTTTACTATCTCAGTTTTCCCATCAGATTGAGGATGATAAGATGATCTATGAGCTAACTGAGTACCAAGACAAGAAAATAATTCTGTCCAAAAATTTCCAGTGAAAATGGGATCTCTGTCACTTACAATAATCTTTGGGTTTCCATGTAGCTTTTGAATTGTTTCCATAAATGCAGCAGAAACTGTACTGGCTTTAAATGGATGTGATAATGCATAAAATTGTGCATACTTGGTAAGTCTGTCAACTACCACCATGATGACACTCTTTCCCTCAGACTTGCGTAAACCTATGATAAAATCCATTGAAACCTCCTCCCAATGTTGGCTTGGAATGGATAAAGGTTGTAATAGACCTGGTGCCTTAATTGTTTCCACTTTATTTTGTGGGCAAACCAAACATTCCGCCACAAACTTTTGAATATTTAATTTAAGGCCATCCCAAAAAAATTCCTTCTTAACCCTGTGGTAAGTTTTTAAAAATCCTGAGTGCCCTCCTAAGGGAGAAGTGTGCAATTCCATAAGAATCTTTTGTTTTAGGTGGGAATTCTTATAGAGGTATAAGTGATCTTTGTGCCATAACGAATCATTTTGCCAGCTAAATGTATCAGACGTACTGGAATCTTGTTGTAACTTTCGAATAAGTTCCCACACTTCTTCGTCATTCTTCCATTCCTCCCTTGCTTCGTTTATCCAATCTGGTTGGATAATAGAAATGGCACACAACAATGCTTCCACATCCTCATCCTTTCTTGAGAGTGCATCTGCCACCACATTTTGCTTCCCTTTTTTTTAGATGATTTCAAAGTCATAACCCAACATCTTTGTGACCCACTTTTGTTACTCTTCAGAGGATAATCTTTGTTCTAAAAAGTATTTAAGGCTATCATGATATTTTTTACCTTAAATTGTCTTCCCATTAGGTAGGGTCGCCATTTCTTAAGTGCATGGAGTATTTCCAACATTTCCTTCTCATAAATAGCTTTGTGTAAAAACTTTCCCTTGATTGGATGACTTTCAAAAGCAATGGGTCTTTCATCTTGTATTAAAACAGCACCAATTCCATTTCCTGAAGCATCACATTCCACAATAAAGGTTTTTGTGAAGTCTGGTGTAGCTAAGACTGGTGCTTGGCACATTGCCTCTTTAAGATGTTCGAAGGCCTTTGTTGCTTCTGGAGTCCATGAAAATGCATCTTTCTTTAATAATGTTGTTAGAGGTGCTGCTATTCTCCCATAATTCTTAACAAACTTGTGATAATACCCTATCAACCCGAATAATCCTTGCAAATGCTTTATGGATGTGGGGATTTTCCATTCCTTAATGGCTTTAATTTTGCTAGGGTCTACCTTAACCCCTTCATGAGATACAATATGACCCAGATATTCCACCTCTTGTACTCCAAAGAAAAATTTCGATCTTTTTGCATATAATTGTTTCTCCTCCAATAGTTGTAGCACCCTGTCAACATGTTCAACATGATCCTTCCAAGACTTGTTGTAGATTAGTATATCATCAAAAAATACCAACACAAATTTTCTAAGGAATGGTTTGAAAATTGAATTCATCGAACCTTGAAATGTTGAAGGTGCATTGGTAAGGCCAAAAGGCATGACCAAAAATTCATAATGACCCTCATGAGTTCTAAATTTTGTTTTCGGAATGTCTTCAATCTTCATTCTGATTTGATGATATCCTGAACGAAGATCCAACTTGGTGAAGTAAATTGATCCATGCAATTCATCCAGTAATTCATCAATGATAGGAATGGGAAACTTATCTTTAATAGTGAGCTTGTTGAGCTCCCTATAATCCAGATACATGCGCCATGATCCATCCTTCTTGTGCACCAATACTACTGGAGTAGAGAAAGAACTTTGACTCAGTTGAATTATACCACCCTCTAGAATTTCTGCAACCATACGTTCAATTTCACTCTTTTGGGCATAGGGATATCTGTACGGCCTGATGTTTGGAGGAACACTTACTGGAATCAAATGAATAGCATGATCATGATCACGAATAGGTGGGAGACCTTTGGGAGTCTCAAATACCTTGGACTGATTGTCCAAGACTTTTTGGAGATCTTGAGAAATAGATGATTCCAATGTGGAAACATCTAGCGAACATAATTGTGCAATTACACCTCTTTGTTCCTTTTTTGGAAGCTTTGTCATACCGTTAGAGCTAATTATCTTTCCCGGTTTCCCTGCACTACCCCTTTATTCAATTTCATTTCCTTCCACAAAAAATTTCATGAAAAGTTCTTGAAAATTAAAAGCTATTGTTCCTAAGGTTTGTAGCCATTGGACTCCTAGTACAACATCAGCACGTCCCATTGGAATGGAAAGCATTGGGCTAGTCAATACATATTCTCCCATGGATAGCTTGATATTATGGCACTTTCCAGAGCAATTTATTATTCCTCCATTTGCAACCATCACTTGACACTCTGGTGCTAGATATAAGAAGCAATTCAATTCTTTTGCTACCTTACAATGAATAAAATTGTGGGTACTTCCTAAATCAATCAACACTATTACCTTTTTCTTCTTGATTTGTCCTTCTATCTTGATAGTTTGAGGAGTGGTAATTCCTGCCAATGCATTACAAGATATGGTCGGATTCATTTCTTCCTTATCTAGGCTTTGTTCCTGGAGTATATCCTCTTCTGTTGACCTTTCTTGCTCCTTTTCTTCTTCCTCTTCCCAATCTATGTAGAATAATTTCTTCTCAGCACACTTATGACCTTTAGTGTATTTGCTATCACAACTGTAACAAAGCCCTTTCGATCTTTTTTCTTCCAATTGTTGTGGTGTTAACCTTATAGGTTGTGGAAGACTAGGGGCAACAACACTTCCATCTTTATAGTTGTGAGTGGTATGCTTCCTGGTTGCCATACTTTTGCTTTCCATTTTTCTTGCTAACCTGAATGCCTTCTCTAATGAATCAGGTTCCTAAAGGCGAACATCATGTTGGATATTATCCTTTAAAGTCCCTATGAACACATCAATCCTATGCTCCTTTGGAATATTTTTTACCCTTATGTTCAATTTTTGGAACTCCTCACTGTGCTCCATTATTGAACCCTTTTGTTTGAGACTTATCAACTGGCTAAAAAAAGTGTTGCTTTTTGTATCCTCATAATGTGTTATCAATTCTTCCGTAAAAATTGCCCAAGTGATAATTTGTTTACGAGAGCAAAGCCATTGATACCATAAAAATTGATTCGGTTCCAAATATAAAGTTGCAATACGTATCTTTTGTGTGTTTTGCACATTATTGAGATCGAAAAATTGCTCCGTTTGTAATATCCATGTTGCGAGATCCTTGCCATCAAACTTCCTCATATCGATTTTTGGAATATGGTGGGTCTTCGATCCAACATTAGAGTCTTGAAATCATGATTAACATTTCTTTTTTTCTCATCATGAGTTTCCTTTACTACGCTTTCACCATTAGTAAGCATTTCTTGCAAAAACATTTTCAAATTTGTCTTCAAATCTATCTTCAAATCTTCCATGCTTGTCTTTAAACAATCCATCTTAGCTTCCACGCCTTTCTTTAATCCATCCATCTTAGCTTCTACATCTTTCTTTAAACCATCCATCTTAGATTCTGTTGCTTTTTGTGCAAGTGACACTTGTTGCACTTGGTCTCGTAATTTTGATATATCATGTTGCATTTCTTCCTCTTCTTCATGAGTCATGCTAAAGCTTTCAGGTTTCCTACTAGGTGTTTGCATTTTCTTTCCTTGGGGCATCAATTACCGATAATAATGCTTTACTATGCCCTTTTTATTCCTTCAAACTAATTTTTGAAACCAAGCTTATGCAAAAATTTTAAAAAAACTACACACCTTTTTTCACTTTGTAGGAGCTTGATATTGAATATGATGTATCTCTGTAATTTCGGATCACCTAGTTCTAAAATTTCGACCCACAGTAGCCCTATGCATCCTCTTTCCAATGCCACAAGTCTGATCCAAATTGGGTTCTTGAGTGAAGAGTTATGCCAAATCTCCCACAGTGACCTGATTATAGACTAGTTCAGTAGAGCGAACTTGTACGATGTGCCACGAATCATTGTTTCGACCTTTGGCTCTAAAAAATATATAAAAGAAACTACAATCCATCCTCTTTCTATACCTTTTTACAAAATTTCAATCTAATGCTCAAAGAGAAAGTTATGACGATTTTTCCCAGGTCACCTGTTTGGAATGTAATTCAGGAGTCTGCAAAAAGACCAACTTCCTCAGATCATATCTCTGCAAATATAGTGAAAAAAGCTCTGAAAATCAGACCCAAGATTGAGCACGACATCTTCTCAAATGGGTTTTTTTTAGCTTCTGAAACGTCGCAAAAAAAAAGTTACAGTGAAAATTCCACGATGACCTGTTTGGAGCAGTGAAAGCCTAGAATCCAAAGCTCTGATACCAAATGTTATGAAACCAACTCAAGAAAAGATAGAAAAGATAGATCAACGCCTTAGAATTTAGCCTCTTCGAGGGGGCAACCTCCTTTACATTACATAAATGAACAATTCTTGGATGATTCAAATGACAAAACCTCCTTTCTATATATAGGAGTCTAAGGAGTCACAATATAACCCAACCAACCTAACAATAATAATATAAAGCCACAAAAATAACAATAGAGGGATTCCATGGGGCATAGTAATAACAATATGGGGACAATAGGGGCACAAAAATATTAATAAGGGGTACAACGACAATAGTAATGGGGTAATCACTAGTATTATAGGGACCCAACAGATGTGAAAGAAAGGCATGATTGGAATTTTATAGAAAGTTGTGTCCTTACAGTTTTGACACTATTAACTATCTTAATATTCGTCATTATATTTGTTTTAACCAAAATAAATGGTCTTTCATGGGCAATGAAATATCCAACAATCTCGGCATATGGTCGACATTATCGTGTAGAATGTGTAGATGGAAAGAGACAATCCTTCAATTGTGGCATCATGGTTGAGTTCAAGCAATCTATCCGATCAAGCTCAAAAGATAAGAATATTATTGAAGGGAATCTACAATATGTTCAGAAAATACAAGAAATTATTGAGTTGGATTACCGCTCTTTTAAATGTTTTATTTTAAGTGTAGATGGTATGGAGAATTTGACAGGATAGGAAGACATGATAACCATAATGGATTTTTTTCTATAGATTCCTCAAAGTTCCTACCGGAGGATAAGGAGTCTTATGTTCTACTAATTCATTGTGAACATGTATTTCTTTAATTCAAAGAACTAGAAGTGGTACTGATCAATAATCTATTAATACATTGTTTATTGCGAATATATACATGTGTTTATTAATCAATAAAACATCTAATGAAGATATTATGGACCTGAAATGGATATTTGTCATACATTATGATCCAAGATTAAGGTATGTATTTGATGATGCATTAGTGGATACTAAGCAAAACAATGATGGTCAACAAAATGAGAGAGAGGGATTAGAGAACATCGAATAAATTGACATCCATGATGATGTTGAAGATGGTTATGTTCAGGCACAAGAAGACATCAATACAAAGTTACATGATGTTACAAAAGACAACGATATGGATGGTATAAAAACGGATGATCCAAATACATATGGTAGCAATATGGATGATCTGCAGTCATATTTCAATGATGATGAACATGATGCAAGTCAAGACGAGGATGATGATAATATTAACTACTTGAAATATCATATGAACATTGACAATGATACAGTGGATGAGATTGTTGTAGACAATGATGTTAATGATAAAAAACTCTAAATTTTCAGAATTATTTGTAATCCGTGTTTAAAAAAAGATGATTCTTATAGTCTAAACTTTGAAACGCTTCAATATTATTGTTCCAATATAAATTACCTATTGCAATATCATTAAATTGTTCAAGATATGGTATGAATTATTGGTAGAAATAATTAGGATTACTTGAATGCTTCTTCCATTCATTTTGTATCAACATATGTTCTAAGAAATAAAAGTTAATAAAATATTAATGCCTGTATCTGACAATGATTTTAAGAAGAAACTTTGTTAACTTCATTATTTTTATATTGTTTTCATTTTAATGTTGCTCAACCCGCTCTTACATTTATTTATCGATCCAAGTAGGCTTTAATTTTTACAAGACTATCACACAAAGTCTATGTTAAGGCAGATGATGACTAGTATAAAATAATCTCAACCCAAAGTCATTTCACACACACTCTCAGCAATCAACAAAGTTATTACACACTCCACACAGATTCAATGCAAAGAAATACTACAAAATAAGCTACTTTGTCATTCAACCACTCTCACAGCACTCTTGAAAACCATCACTCGTTCAATCTGCACACATAAAAGGAAGTTCAATCCAAACCGTAACTACAAAGAAAATAATTCACTAACACACTAAACTAAGGGACCAGTCTAGGAATTAAGTTGTCACACCATCCAAAGTTTACTGTAATTAATTAAATTACACATAATTGACTATAACAGTAGTAGTTCCTCATATCTAGGTGACCTAAGGGTGATCGCCCTGGCAGAATGATAGTTGCATGCACGTGCAAGTTGTCCTTCAACTCATGGAAAACACCTTGCCTCATTACTCCACCCATCCCCTATCCTCAAAATGTGTGGAACACACTTTCGATCAAGGCTTTTTATCCCAGAGTGATCTAGCATCCCTACTATTCTTCCTCTAGTTGCCTACCCCCATGATTTTCACTGCTCCCTCTGACCTCATCCTTATGCCTCACTTTCCCTACATCACACTCATGAGGAATTATAGAGGGAGAGGTCATTTCCCAGGTCAATATAGAGGTCGTGGACGATCCCCAACCACCTTGTATGACACCACCATAACCACTTTATTTGACCATAACATACTTGATTGCATTCGCATAAAGGTGGTGGCCATTGAAGAAGAGGAGACCCACCTATTGGGAATAATATTGAAAGGGGGGGGGGGGGGGGGGGGGTGAATCAAAATTTAAAAATAAATAAATTTTTCCATTTCATCATCAGATTTATATATGCTACTTCAGCAAAGGGAACTTGCGTGTGCATGCAGTTGTTCTTAAGGAAGCCAACATATATCCAATGAACTTATGATTCAATTAATTCATCATATGTTGATCTTTAATCAATGCATCAATACTTTATTAATCATTCAATAGTAACCATGTGCAGTAATAATAGAATAAACCATCACACATAAGCAACACACATGAACACCAACATTTAAGGTGGAAACCCAATGCGAGAGAAAAACCTCCTCTTATTGTCGTCTCTGTCTTCTTTTAATATAAGAAAAACTTGTTTACAATCTTGTATTGGCACAGACTCATACCAGTATGCAGCCACCCACCTGTAGAAGGCTACAACATTCTCTTGTTCCCCAGCTTCTACTTGAAGAGTGCTCCAATCCTCTGTCTCTTATACTGGCCGATATGTTTATCAGTATGTAGGGTTCAGACTACAGAAGGCCCCAACCTTCACTCGTTCTCCAGCTGCTACTGGAAGGGAGATCCAACCCCCTGGCTCTTGTACTAGCCGATATGTTTACCACTACATAAGCATTGGCCTACTGAAGGCTATTACCTTCAATCTTCCTCCAGGGACCACGTTTCATAAATTTTTAGATTGGATACTCATAGTACACAACAAAACAATATGAAGGCCAGGTTTCATCAAATTTTCACATTGGATCCATTAGTAACATTGAAGCTCAAACTCAATAATAACTGCATCAACCAACAATCAGTCAATCTGAACAGTCAGATCAATGTCACAAAGACACTATGTTGAACCCAAAAACTTGCATCAACAACCAGAACCAACTATAACTTCAAACATCATATGTTATAATGTATACGCTACTTCTAAGTGTCAAACTAGCATGTATACATGCCTTCACCAAGGCGAAAAAGCGTATAGATCTACAAATAATAACTTACAACTTTGCAGCTCATCTAGACTTCAAACATACCCAAATCATACCATTTAAAGAATAAAACATGTATTATCATTCAGATCTAGCCCATCCATTATCAGACCACATAATGATAATCCATTTTAGGTCTTATGATCCTAATCCATCATTAAACACTCAGGTGCATACTTAGTCCAGATCAAGCAAAGAATCAGAAACCCATAACATGCATAATTTATTTTGATCTAACACTTCATACAATATTCATTACTTGCACACATAGCCCTTTAATCTTCTCCTTCTTATATACTTAGATCCTTTTTCAATACTCAGACCAAAACCATAGTTATGCTGCTGGTATTCTTTGATGGTATCAATATACTTTGTCGCGCTCATTACCATGGGTCAATACCATGGTAGGAACCCCTGGTATTATTTAATCTTAGTTTTCCATCCCATACACGCTTTTCCTTCTATGAAAGTGCGTGCATTCGTATACTCTTTTTTTGTTCTGTGTACCCATTTGTATACGCTACTTAGACTAGGTGAACCAGCATATACTCCTTAATACATTCTCTTTCTACAATCTCTGGAGTCTGATCTGTAATCCTTTTTTGTTGACATGTTTCACTATGAACTACCATCATACATCATATATGTGTGTTGCCATCAAGGACAACACCTGTACCATAATTCCAACAATCTACCCCTTTGGACTTGATGGCAACCATATTGGTGTTTATTACGTCAAGCTGTAGAACCCGTTAGATATATCAAACAACACCAAGATACTCTTCCCCTTTGACATTGAGGGCAAAGGGCAGACCAAGATATTCCCCCCCTTAGAGATGCACTATGTTGTCTATGCTCCCCCAGAGCACATGCAGAGTCTACAAAGATATTTTTCAATATAATAACATGACTCTATAACTCAACTATGTGAGTATGACCTTCCTATCACCAATGACTCGTACATACATCAATCACCCAACCAAGTGGGGATATACCAAATTTTCATACATGACTGAAAAGATATCACATCATCCTTCCCATGCATAGTGGGTTTACAAATTACATCATAGGTCTTTATATGACCTTTACATCAAATGATATACATGACATTTATAACAAGGACTAATGATCTAAATAAGACCACAATAGTCATCAGGAGCTATCATACACCATATAATATCTTCACCAGAAGCATCTGTTAGCAGCATCAAAATCAACAACTTGTATATGTCCTTCATCAAAAGAGTTAATAAAAAAAACTATGTGGATCAAGCAATATAAGTATCATCTGAGATTTCATCATAGGCCACCTATGTATAAGCATCATTATGTACTAAGGTATTCTAAATCAAAACATAATGCCAACAATACATTATTATAAGCATAGCATATGCTCCCTCTGAACCTATGCCAACTATTCACTGTCAGATCTGATCATTGCATTTGTCAATAAGAATCATCAGGGTATCACCATCAACTAGTTATCAATCAAGTCATTAATAACTTATGAGGGCCAAAATCACTTCTACATATCATCAACAAACTGTAATCATCATCAATCATAACTGAAAAAGATAATTGATAATTGGCTAAACCATATCAGACACCTTTTCTTGAGTCTGTCCCACTGCTTCTTCATAAAACTAACATATACACGACTGTACAGCTTCTAACTCACGTATATATGTGACTTGTCTTCATGATAACTGCGTATGAGAATTAGAACGCTGAAATTTCACACTTTCAGCTCCTCCTCAATCTTCTCTGTCTATATATTGATCTATGTGTTGGGGCCTTCATTTAATTTTGAAAAGGTTTTGACCAATTTTGGTTGACCGAAGGATGAGAAGGAAGCGGGTGGCAGCAATAGTTAGCTTGCGGAAGAGTCAACTGGACAGCAAGGCAAGAACATCTACTTGCGCAAGAGTTGTGGGAAGGTGGCAGTGGAGGACAAAGGATGCCGAGTGGGTGGGAAGGTGAAAGAGAAGTCGAGCAAGAACTATCAGTTCAGGCAGCAGAAAGGAATATAAAAGTAGAGGGCCAGAAAAGAAGAGGGGTTGGCTAGTGAATGGGATAGTTGGCAAGGTTGTTGGAGCTGGCGAGCAGATATCTGGTTGCAGTAGATGGGTAGCAGGACGCAGGAGTCCATGTGAGCTAGGCTCTTAGGGTCGAGATCAAACTCATGGATCTAATCCAAGTATTCCTTGTAGTTTCTTGTGGCGAATGCCAAAGACATGTTGTACTATTTTATTGTTAAGTTAATAGAAAGAAAGCTAGACTGGTTGCAAATCACGATGTGTATGGATCCCCTAGTGTGATGAGTTTCTAAAGAATTTAAATTTTCCATCAAATGCATGTATTTAGTAGTTCTTGTGTATTATTTGTCATAATGTGTCTCTGTTTCGCATGTAATGGATAAACATTTTTTATTAGATGATGCCTCAGTTGGTGTTCCCTTGACCCCATGCTAAACCTTTCTTACTTCCGGTTGCAGCATGCCTCAGGTGAGACTCCTTACCCTTAGGGTAAGTTGAAAATGCGGTGTTGTCCTAGACAACACCAGACCATTGTTAGCCCTTTGTGCCCGAACCCAGGGTCTTTTCTCCCTAATGACTCTTTTGTGCCAACAAATGGTTCCGTTGCCGGGACCTGAAGTTACGAGAACTGGTTTTGAACATGGTGTCGAGTATATTCAAGAGAGAGATCAAGGATTGGTGGAAACATAAAGTAGATCGAATTGTAGTAGAGCAAGCTTCCCGTAGAAATCAACCGATTAGCAAGATAAGTGAGTGGATTTTATATGCCGATGGTACCAATGATCAGTATGAGATTTTCTGGTGAACTGCAGGCGCTCGGATGACCAACTGTTCCATTCCTCCATTTCTCTGCAGTTGTCTCCATCTGCTGGTGGTTACTTGTTTTCCAGCATGGGCGATGTCATGGATATTGAGGAGCTTGATTACTCCGAGGACCCTTTTCCCGACCAAGTGATTTTTGGTAACCCTAACTGTTGGGTAGCAGAAGCCCCACGCAATGGTCATGGGGCACAAAACCTGAAATTTTGGGTAAATATACGGTAAAGACTCTGCAAGATGCGCCAAGCGCGAGTTGTAATAACTTGAGTCAAAGGGTAGTCTACCCAAAAACAATGTAAAGAAATATAAGTTGAGTCAACCCGCCCATGGATCGCAGTCCATGGAAATGTATAAATAGAGCGAGGCTCCATGGGTAGAGGGAGCTTAGTTTTTGGGATGTAATCTTGGATCTAATATGTAATGAGTTTTTGAGAAGGAAAGTTTTGAAGCGTCTATAAGTCCGAGTCGAGGGTTTGGGGTAGTAGATAGAGGCTCTGCAATTGTGTGCACAGAGGCCTAGAAGAGTCCATAGCTGTGTGCATGGACCCCTGCAACTGAGTGCGCAGGGTAGATCTAGATGTATTGGTAAGGAAGTTGAATAAAGATAAGTTGTTTCTGAAATTCTGTGTTAAATCTGAATTCTCACGGATCTGACTTTTGTATGTTTACTGTAACTGTTTGATCTATGTGCATATTCTTATAACTACATGAATCTGTGTCTATTCTAAGTGCACAAACTGGTTAACTCTAATAAATGTTTGCTTAAAGACCACAATAAATAGATTGGAAACATAAACAGCGCAATAATAAGTAGTAAGGATTATTTTGGGTTTGGATCTACGGGAAACAGAGCAACGCGAAGCTGACGAATGGTGCACGAAACCTCCAAAGCACATCTAGACATCCCAAGGGTGTGAAAACTTGGTTCCAACACCCTCCCATGCTACCTCGGGGGAGACCTTAGTCCCCGCTCCACAGGTTGTTGCCGAAAGGGCCGGTAGCTGCGAGATTTGTTTGGCTAAATAATTCTTCTGAACCTGGGTCAAGCCCATGTAAGCCAACAAATGGTTCTGTTGCCGGGACTAGGATCTGCCTAAGGGCTGTCTGATCTTGGAACGTTGGAACCTTACAAAGAAAGAGATTGAAGAGTGGTAGGATCTGAAGCTCCACAAGTTCGCAGTTTAGGAAAACAAAAACCCGTGGATTGGTGAGCTCCAGTATTGCAGTAATAATGCTGCAACTCCTGGGGCTTCCTTCTTTACTTTTATCAACCCGGTAGTTTGTAACAAACTTGGAAGCGACGGTGTTGTATGCACAAGTACTAGCTCTTACTGTAGGTTGTCACTTGGTCAACTAGCGCAAGATCACTAGGAGCTTAAGCCAACTTCTATGGATTCTTAGAAGAATATTTTAATTGTGATGAAAGAAAACTAACTCTACAAGGACTATTCTACTTGTAGAAAGAGAAGGAAAACTGAAATGTAACACAAACCATAGCAAACCCTAATTTACCTGCTAACCCTACTTTTGCAGGAAAAGAGATGAAAACTGATGAAATGAGTGCCATTGACTACTGAAAAGGTAAATTGAATTTATTCAAGCTACTTCTGAAAAGAAATGAGAATAAAACATCTTTTTGTGCTTTTGAGTGTTTTTATTGAAATTATTATGCTTGTGATTTATCTGGTTGTGATTGTGCAGAGTTTTGGTGGCGAAGGAAGGTGGAGTTGGATTTTGCAGAGGTGGAGGAAGGTGTTGAGAGTTTCTAAGAAGCCCCTAGTACCCTTTTAAAGACTTCCATTGCAATCAGATTTCGAAAAACCACTTACAGGGGATTCTATAGGAAGCTACAGGGGATCTACAGGAGGATCTACAGGAGGAGGCAGAGAGCTATTTTTGGAGTTTTGAAGGTGGAAAAATGATGGGAAATGGTAACTGAAGGCTAGATGAAGGTGTTGAGGTGTCTGGAGCTTGTCAAGGAAGATCAAGAAAGAACAGGATGGTTGGATTTGTTCAAATGGCAAGAAAGAAGCTTATGGAGAAAAACGCAGAAATTAGGGCAGATTGGTGAAATGTTGCGAATGACTTGGGAAATCTATGAGAAGTGAGATGGTGCTGGCTGTTTTATGGATGTATGGTGAGTTGAGGTGTCCTGCAAGAGATCTTCACATCTACTTACGAAAACTGATCAAAGAAAGAACTAACTACTATGAAAATAGAAATTCTTCTAGCTTGACCTAATTTCTGAACTACAAATAGGAAATGCTGAATAGTAACCATGAACAGAAAAGCATGCAACGAGATCTATTGGAAAAGAACAAGAAATGATCTTGGCAACTGAATCTAAATCAACATATCAATCCTTCCAAATCAAGTCATAACACTAGCAGTTGCATGGAAGAGCAAAAACTATGTTTTTAGTGGCAGCAGAAGTGCCTTGACCTCAAATCATAGTCTCAGGAAGGGAGAAAGGAGATCAAGGCCTGCTGCGTGCCTTTTTGAATCTTATTTTTTCACTATAGTAACCTACTTGAGCAACTGAAACACAAAAAAACCTATGCAAACCATCAAAAGCAACCTAATCTAACAAAGTAAAATGAATCTATGTAATAGAAATTAACTCATGAACTGAAGCAAAAACATATAAGTACAGAGTAGGAGGTGTTGGGTAGCTTGGGTTGGGCCCTAACCCAAGAGCTTCAGCCCTCTAAAAGAGATCAGTGCTAGCTCAAAAACTATTTCATCTTCATTATCAAAAATAACAGTCACATTACATAAACTGTTCTCAAAAGGAACTTGAAAATAAGTTGAACAATGTGCTGCACAAAAGTGTGAAAATCCTACTAATGACTGGCTAACCTACTAAGGCTCTAAACCTCCGTATTTATATAAATGGAGTCCTCCAACAATCCTCCTAAAATCAAGGAGCTCAGCTTCCTAGAACTGGAGATAAACAACAGTCCTTCTTTACTTGCTCGACTGCCCCTTGGAATCATCAATGTGGACCTTTGTGCTCTGAGTTGTTGATGGAGGATTCGAGGAAAGGGGTAATAAATGAAGGAGACACCCCCCTACAAATCCTCTTCCCTATTTTCCTCGAGTTTTGGCTTCCATTTGCTCATAAATCCCTTGACTTTGTCCAAAATTGACCAAAAAATCTGCATAAGGCACACATTAGACTACATGGCAAAATGACTAACCCAGTTCACTCTATTAGCATAAATATATTCAAAAACATGTAATAAACTAATGAGAATGGTGGATTAAGTCAAAATAAGAGGCAAAATGAGCCCATATAATTACCCATTTCTAGGGCTCATTGGTGGGCTCCAGTATTGTAGCAATAATGCTACAACTCCTGGACCTCCCTTCTTTAATTTTATCAACCCGGTAGTTTGTAACAAACTTGGAAGCGACGGTGCTGTATGCACAAGTACTAGCTCTTGCCACAGCTGTCACTTGGTCAGCTGGCACAAGTCTGCTAGGGGCTCAAGCCAACTTCTATGAGCTCTTAGAAGAAGCTTTTTAACTGATGGACGAAAGCTAACTCAAAGGAATCTAATCTACTTGCGGAAAGAAACTGAAAGCCAAAAAGAAACACAAACCCTAGCAAACCCTAATTCTACCAGCGAGTCCTACCGATGCAAAGGAGAGCATGCAACCTACCGAAAGAGGTGCCATTACTTCTAAGAAGGTAAAATGCATGTGTCTAAGTTACCACTATCTGAAGAAAACATCTTTTTGTAATTTTGTTTAAGTTATTCGAATTATCATGCATGTGCTTCTAACTAGCTTTTCACTGTGCAGGGATGGATCAAGGGATGAAATGCTTTGGGAAAGGTTGGGATGGTACAGAGAGGGTCTAAGGGATACCTAACATTCTCTCTAAGAGTTTCACAAAGTCTGGATGACATGCAACCGTGTTTATGAACTTCTACAGGAAGTCTGCAGGGGTTTCTACAGGAAGGTTTGTGATTCTTCTACAAGATGTTTCGAAATGGGATTTTTGAGGATGGGTGATTGATGGAAGATGCATGGATGGTTATGGAGGTAGGATGGGGGTCTGAAGTGACTCAGGAACTGATGGATGGGGTGGTGAGATGATATGTGGAAGGCTGATTTGGCTTTAAGGTAGTTGAGACAACAATGGAGAAGAAGGTAGGGTTACGTGGCAAAAGAGTAGATGGGAGATGAGGAAACAGACTTGGTGATGGAGGAGCTGATCTGGACGAGGCTCAGATGAATGAGGAGGTGATAGAGATGCCCTGCATAGTGTTTACAACTGGACCAACAAAGACATGCAAGAAAACAAAGATCTAGTTATAAAACCTATGACCTAGTTACTTCACTCTAATCTGACCTAACAGCAAAAGGAAATGAACAGAAGTTTATTTGCAGTGAAACTATGTGAAACAAATATGAAACTAAGTGATTATAAACCTAAACATGCATCCAAACTGATATCGAGTTCTGCAAATGAGATTCAAACACTAATGATTGCATGGTGAAGCAAAGAAAGTGTTTTTGTTGGCAGCAAGGTTACATTGGTCCCAGCTCATTATCCCACTGAGGGAGAGGTGAGATCCAAGGTACTTGATGGCCTTTTTGTAGAGATTTTCCTTGTCAATATCCTATCAATATATGCTAACATAAACAGCTACTTTAACCATCAACAGAAATCTAAATAATGAAGCAAGATGTAAGTCTAAAGAGCATATTTTATTTTAAGAACACAGCAAACACATAAAGATAAACACATAAAGATACTGAGCGCTTGAGATGGGCCCAACCCCAAGAGCTACAGCCTCCCAAGAGAGATTTAGAGCTGGTGCAAAGCTAGATTCATCTTTATTAATCAAGAATGAAAAGTTACATCAAAACTGTCCACAAGGAGAGCTTGAGAATGAGCTGAAAGCAAAGCTAATCTATTGCATAAAAATCGAACTACAAAATGACTACAACAAGACTATGCAATGACTAATCTACCAGCTACAAAATGACTAACCACTAGCTAACCAAGATGAGGCCCTAAGCCTTCTTATTTATACAAATTGAGGACCCAACAGTCCTCCTAAAATTTAGGGACTTGGCTGCCCAAGACTTGTAGTTAACAGCAGTCCTACTTGACTTGCTTGGCTGCCCTTGTGCTCATTGATTTGGTGGCCTTTGAACTCTGAGCTGATGGTGGAGAATTCAAGGTAAGGGCCCATAAATGAGGGGGACACCTTCCTACAAATCCTCTAGCTTGTTCTCTCACGAATTTGGCTGCCAAGTGCTCATTAAGACCTTCCATTTTGTCTCCAAGTTGACCAAAAAGGCTACACAAAGCACCCATTAGACTTGTTGGCATAATGACTAACCAAATTCACTCTATTAACATAAAAATAATAAAAAACATGCAATAAACAAATGCGAATGGTGGACTAAGCCAAATTAGGAGGTTGAATGAGCCCAAATAATTGTACATTTTTGGGGCTCATCATCACCCCCCTACTGAAAGTGTTGCTCGTCCTCTGAGCAACCAATCTCTCTCCTTATCTTTGATGGCCCTGGTGGCTTCTTTGGCTAACATCTCGGACGATTCCTCCTTTGGCTTCCCTCTTTTCAAACTTCCTGTAGAAACAGTTCGTTGGCTTCCTGTAGAAACAGTCCTCTCTCTTCCTGTAGAAACAGTCTGCTAACTTCCTCTGATTTTGCTTGCTTGGCTGGGGGTGCCTTCTCCTTGAACTGTGTTGTGGCTGTCTTGGGTGTGTCCCTACTTGTTTTTTTTTTCTCTGACCAGTTTTCTGTATCCTTACTTGGCTCTAGCTACTACACTTCAATTTCAATTGGCGGAACACTGATTCAGACGTGCGCTCTAATTTTATGATACAAAGATTGATCCCAAATCAGGACCTTTCTGTTTCCTTGAGAACAATGTGTGTGGATTTGCACTTAATTTTAGCAATCATAAAGTATAAAGCGAGCTATTGCATCTAACCCAGCTTCCTTGTAGTAAGCTGCAAGTTGATCCTGGATGTCATGCCAGGATCCATCAAGAAAAGCTAAATCCATCAAAAATGCAGCCTGGTCAAGAGCCACCTGAGCAGGTGCCTTCCCCTTTTGAATATCCTCACGCCTTCCCTCATCTGTAACTCTTTCTCTCATGTATTCAATTTGTTCGTCTCCCCAGCCTGCAATTTTAGCAACTTCCTCATATCTGTAGCCTATTGTCCAACACGGTAATTTTAATGCTACTTTGGAAGCATCCTTAGCTTCAAGCTTACGACCAATGTTCAGAAAAAAACTCTGCATTAAACACAAATGGTTGACCAAATCCAGGAAAGTGCTTCCTATTCACGTAAAGCTCTCCTGTCACCAATGCAGAAACCTGGTCGCCTCTTTCCAAATGACCCAATGCAATACGCTCAAATACATCTGGAAACAATGCAACCTTCTTTGTCAAATAAACATCAAGATTTCCAATTTTAGATTCAGCTACATCCCCTTGTTTATACAATTTCTTGCCAGCATCTCCTGAAGCAGCATAAAGGCTATTTGCTTCGTCCTCATAGCCATTCCAATCTTCTTCTACTAGAATCCTAGGAATATATTGATCCACATGCAATAATTCAAGAGCTTCATTTTCAATTTAAAATCAGTGGCTTACAGTCTTAGCTAAACGTGACACACCATACTTCTGAACTCGTACAACGGGCATCTCCATGCCTTCTGGACTGGTTGGCCATCTTAGAAGAGCTGTGAAAGCACCTGATTGGTCTTCTGACAGTGGTATTTGCAAGAGGAATTATACCCCGTCTAGCATAAGGAGGGACAATTTTTTCACCCTTGGCCATATGATAATTGTCCATCTTTCTTCAAGCTCCAAACTTGATGAAGAACCTTAGGCTTCTCTACTCTGGAAGTCTCTGCTGCACTTTCCTGTAGAAGACCCCACCCGTTTCCTGTAGAGTGTGATTCTGCCTTTGAGTGAGCCCGATGCACGAGTGAAATTCGAGAACAGGCCGCAAAGCTCCATGGAGGTTGATGGGTTAACCGATTGTGGGAGCAGAGGATGCATACTTCAGCTAAGAATGTCACAAATGCAAATTAATCAGCGGATGGTGAGAGTCGGCCGAGCAATTCTTTAATTACGGCATGATTTGTGGTGAGGGAGTGAAGTGGCCAAGTGTACGTGGCCACATGCAACTAGAAGTTTTGTTCCTGAACTCTGTGTTTTCCCCCTGTAATCACTGCCGTGAATTGAACTGAAGTTTAAACAACCAACACTCCTTGTTGCTTTAATTTTCACGTAAGTCAGCTATCCACGTGTACTGCGTGACTTCCAGCTGAGTGCTAGAGAAGAAAATCGGTTGAACCTTGCTAATCCGCGGCTTAATTCCACCATTCCATCAATTCATGCAGTTTTCAAATTAAATTTATGCAATAGAAGAATGAGATCAGTCACATACCTCGAAGTTGAATGGTTGCCGTGAGCTGTTGTGGCCTGTCATTGCTGCATGCATTGGTTTTTCTGATTGCATGTGGCTTGGCTGCTAATCTTTGATTGTTTTTTTCTTGTGCAGGTGTCCTCTGGCCGGATCTGAGCTGCATGCAATTGTTTCCACACTCAAATCTGCACGTTCAAGCTACTGCTGCTGCATTGTCACAGAACCAGAACTTGTTTTCGCCATTTCTCCCAAACGGCAAAGCGGATCGATTTGAAACTTTCTGAGCATGTTCCTATCATCATTATGCATCTCCCATAGCAAAATCGTGATCAATGGATGCACGGATTTCGAGAAAAATGGAAAATGGCTGAAGATTTCAGAGCTCGATTTCTCGGAAACTGTGCATCGGAATCGGCTGAAACTGCTTGGGTAGGCTACTATCACCCATGTGCATCTCCCCATGAAACAGGTTTTAAAATGGATGCACGGATATGGAGAAAATTCAAAAATGGCTGATGGTGATGGAGGCTGATTTCTTGGAAACCGTGCATCGGAATTGCATGAAACTACTCAGGCATGTTGTCATCAACCTTGTACAATTCCCCATAAAACGGTTTGTCAAATGGATGCATGGTTTTCAAGTTATGGCATAAACAAATTCTGCTCTATGTGTTTTTGCTTCAAGGCACTTTGCATTTTGGTTGCATGGTATGACAAATGAATTTTGGCTGTGATGCAGGTATGGAGATGATGGAGGAGGAGTTGGAAGATTGCATGAGGGCTTCTGAACCCTTGAGGAAGCTACCATGCTTGCCAAACCACTTTTTGAAATGCATGCCTAGTTTCCCACAATTTCTACAGGAAGTTCCTGTAGAAGCACAATGAGAAGCACAAGGAGGTGAAAAAAATGATGGATAAAGGCAAGGGATGGACACACAAGTGCTTGTAGGCCTAATCAACAGATTCCCACCGTTAGATTCACTTTTGAAATTGGATTTGGCTCGTCCAAAGGTCCTACAGGATGTTTCCTGTAGAAATACAAAGCTTCCTGTAGAAGGCACAAGAAAAATTACTTTGACCTTGATTTGAGTGCTCCTCCTGTCATGAAACGTCCTTCTTGCAACCTGCAATGTCATTGCTGCAACATGAAATTATTCAATGGAGATTAGCTTTATTTTTCTTTTTCTTTTTTTCTCTTTTTTTTTTGAAAAACAACTAGGGCGCCTCATGGAGGTTTTCACCCTAATTGCCTGCCCTGGGCGCCTCCAAGGGAGGTTTTCACCCAGAGATCTTATTCTCTTTTCTCTTTTTTCCCAACCCATTGACCATCTCATGGAGGTTTTCAATCAATGAGCCAATCTAAGGCGCCTCCAAGGAGGTTTTCACCTTAGATTTTTATTTTTCTCTTATTTTCATTTTTTTCTCTTTTTTCTTTTTTTTCCTACCCTACCCTACTTGAAAAACAAAATCATTTTCAAGTATAAGAATACTTCCAATGGAGCCATGTGCACATCGAGATTAGAGAAAAAATGATGTGAAGGCTCGAAATGCATGCTTGGACAAGTATCCAGATCTCAGAGACCAAATGATCTGGCGTTGAAGGGATCAAACAAAACTAAGGGAGAAAGTACTGCTGCAACTTAGTGACCTTCTGAAACCATATCTCAATATAGCTTTGATATCCTTGGTTCTTTTGCTGATCTGGATCATTCTTCATGTCACCTTCTATCATGACCTTCTGATCTTCCTCTTTTTGTTGATCTTTCTCTTGAGTACATGGAGGATCTGATGATAACCATGAGGGAACTCTCTTGATCTCTGATTCTGATCTCTTCTCTTCATCAAGTGCAGCCCATGGTTCTTTGATCTCCTCTTTGGAATCTTCTTTTGCTTTTGGTCCTTCAATGTTTTCAATAGATTCTCTCTTTTGCAACACTCTTCCTGAGCTTTGGTGAACATCATTGAGCTCAAAAGGAGTCATTTGGATATGTTGTGCCTCAGATTTGCAATGGGGTTGAGCTGCTCCATTGTGTGGTTTTGGAAATGGTATGGGTAGTTGAGTGGAGGTGTGAAATTGAGATGGAGATGGATGGCATTGTGGTTGGGTAGGCATTTGGGGTTGCCTTGCTGGAGGAGGAGGCGATGGTTGTGGATGAGCAGGTGGTGGAGGAAAATGAACGGGATGAGAGTTGTACTGGGGCCTCCACTCCTGATAAGGTGCATTCCACTGAGGCTGTGGCTGAGCATAAGAGTGAAACGAATGAGCAGCTAGTTGGGCATAATATGGATCTATGAAGGAATAAGGAGGAGGTGTGAACCAGGAAGGATGAGCAGGGGGACCCCAAGAAGGCATGAAGGTGGCTTGGTAAGGGTCATAATAGGTCTTGGGTGTCCCTTGTAGTTCCTGCTGGTAGGGTATGGGTCCATGTGGCCTCCTTTGGTTCATATAACAGAGTGATTCAGTGGCTCCCTTGGCTCTCTGATATGTAGCTTTGATTCTGGGCAAGGAAGGGCACTGATCTGTAGGATGGTATTCTTCACAGATGAAACACACTTCTAGAGGGTGAATTGGACATTCGTTCCTAGGATGCTTTCTAGTGCACCTAGGACAAAAAATGGCCAAAGCCCTCTTGGCTTCTTCTTGCTTCTTTTGGATCCGCAAGGTATCCAGTTGCATGGCAAGAAACTGCCTCATATCACTCTTGAAATCTTCGATCTGATTTGCAAATTCATCTTTGGACAAGGGACTGCTCCCAACATTTCTGCTTGTAGCCATTTGCTTCAGAGGAATGTTTCTTCTTCTTCTCCCCTAGAGGTTCTTCAGATATGTCTTGATGTCCACCCAGGGGTTCTTTCATCATAGCCATCGAAGAAGAACGTTGGCTGTGTGAAGCAGTGGGGGTGTTGTGCAATCATTTTTCTAACTTATCTCTACTCCTACAAAGCATGAAATGAAATCTTTTTGGTTGATTTTTTTGTTTTTTCTACTTCTACCTGCAAAACTAAAATAGATTGAACTGCAACTAACTATCTTGCTGAAATGAAAATGCGGAATTGAAATGAAAGCAGGAAAGGACTAATCTATTTTGCTCAAATGAAATTGCAGGAATGAAATGCTAGGCTACGCTTGCGAAATTGAAAGGCTAATCTACGCTTGCAGAAATGAAATTGCGGAATTGAAATGCTAATCTATGAAAGCAGGAAATGCTAATCTATGAAAGCAGGAAATGTCTATGCTACTTTTGCAGAATGGAAATGAAATAAACTACTTAGCAGAAAGTTGTAGTAGAAAATAGAAGAATAGCAACAATCACCAATACTCTGCCGCTTCCCCGGCAACGGCGCCAAAAAGATGGTGGGTTCCAGTATTGTAGCAATAATGCTACAACTCCTGGACCTCCCTTCTTTAATTTTATCAACCCGGTAGTTCGTAACAAACTTGGAAGCGACGGTGTTGTATGCACAAGTACTAGCTCTTGCCGCAGCTGTCACTTGGTCAGCTGGCACAAGTCCGCTAGGGGCTCAAGCCAACTTCTATGAGCTCTTAGAAGAAGCTTTTTAACTGATGGACGAAAGCTAACTCAAAGGAATCTAATCTACTTGCGGAAAGAAACTGAAAGCCAAAAAGAAACACAAACCCTAGCAAACCCTAATTCTACCAGCTAGTCCTACCGATGCAAAGGAGAGCATGCAACCTACCGAAAGAGGTGCCATTACTTCTAATAAGGTAAAATGCATGTGTCTAAGTTACCACTATCTGAAGAAAACATCTTTTTGTATTTTTGTTTAAGTTATTCGAATTATCATGCATGTGCTTCTAACTATCTTTTCACTATGCAGGGATGGATCAAGGGATGAAATGCTTTGGGAAAGGTTGGGATGGTACAAAGAGGGTCTAAGGGATACCTGACATTCTCTCTAAGAGTTTCACAAAGTCTGGATGACATGCAACCGTGTTTATGAACTTCTACAGGAAGTCTGCAGGGGTTTCTACAGGAAGGTCTGTGATTCTTCTACAGGATGTTTCGAAATGGGATTTTTGAGGATGGGTGATTGATGGAAGATGCATGGATGGTTATGGAGGTAGGATGGGGGTCTGAAGTGACTCAGGAACTGATGGATGGGGTGGTGAGATGATATGTGGAAGGCTGATTTGGCTTTAAGGTAGTTGAGACAACAATGGAGAAGAAGGTAGGGTTACGTGGCAAAAGAGCAGATGGGAGATGAGGAAACAGACTTGGTGATGGAAGAGCTGATCTGGACGAGGCTCAGATGAACAAGGAGGTGATAGAGATGCCCTGCATAGTGTTTACAACTGGACCAACAAAGACATGCAAGAAAACAAAGATCTAGTTATAAAACCTATGACTTAGTTACTTCACTCTAATCTGACCTAACAACAAAAGGAAATGAACAGAAGTTTATTTGTAGTGAAACTATGTGAAACAACTATGAAACTAAGTGATTATAAACCTAAACATGCATCCAAACTGATATCGAGTTCTGCAAATGAGATTCAAACACTAATGATTGCATGGTGAAGCAAAGAAAGTGTTTTTGTTGGCAGCAAGGTTACATTGGTCCCAGCTCATTATCCCACTGAGGGAGAGGTGAGATCCAAGGTACTTGATGGCCTTTTTGTAGAGCTTTTCCTTGTCAATATCCTATCAATATATGCTAACATAAACAGCTACTTGTGGAGCGATAAAAAGGTGTCTTTTAAACTCCTAATTACCTCACATTAATTGTCAACCCAGGGACGACTTTTTATTTCAAGAGTGTACTCAGTCTGAGGCGGCTATTTACTCAAGAGTAATGTTTAGTAGTGCAACGTTCAGAGAACACAAGAGTAGACGGATGCTAAACTATGACTAAATTACTTCAAAAGGACAAAATCACACAAGACAGCTTATCAGTCAAGGGTGCGGAAGCGATAACCCATCCCTCTAGAAACTGATGGAAAAGAAATTAGAGCATGGACCAAAGTTCTGGGAGCTAGGCAGCGATTGCTGAGGCTCACGACAGCCTTAGACCTTCTCTCACACCAAAACAGCAAATGCAAGTAAATGGAACAGCAGAAAGTAAATGGAACAACAATCCAATAAACTAAATCATTCACTCAAACAACCATCAATTGAGGATACAGTAGCAATAACTCATTCCTCTGGATATTGATGCAATTGAAATCAAACACACAACATTAAATAACCAATTGGAAAGTGCAAAGAATTAAATCAATCGTATTGCTACAACTCGATGAAAATGAAACAATTGTGCTAATTAAAAGAATGCTGAAAGGTAAGCTTAAATAATTGCAGAAAGTAAATAAATAACAACGCTAAGTATTAGAACTGAATAGCCAAACTTATATAACTGTAATGAACAGAAAATTGTTAAATTATTGGAGTGATCAGCGCAGCTTTGAAGATGAAATGAACAGCGCAACAACATGCTGACAAAAAGCAGTGAGCTCTGTTAAGAAGGAAATGAACAGCAACGCAATTTAAGTACAGTATATAAAACATATCAGTTCATTCAGTCTGGAAATACCAATCAGTAAAATTACATGATTACGATAAGTAGAAATAAAATCAAACCATCACACAATAAAGATCATGAAATAATGGTACAAGAACGGCAAGTGAATCCACTGGGGTTGGGCCCGTAACCACCAGCGATCACTGCCGGTAGTGCTTCAGAAGATGCGAAGGAATAATAACTCTGCTTATATATTGATCATCAAATTGAACAGCATTATATTGAGTGGTGCCTTCTCAGCAGTGAGAGTCTGCAAATAAAATTACAGTTCAACATAATACTCGTTCCATCTCTCCCCCTATCCTATCACTCTTGAATCTCTAATTCTACATCCTCAATTCCATCATTCGAATCCCAAAAGTCCTTCTGAAGTCATCCTGAAGCCATCCTCTCTCTGATCTTTGTTTTCATTTAAATAGAGAAAGATCAGAGAGCAGTTACAACATAGATAAGTACAACATGATTTCTTTTACAAAATTGGGTTGATTCTAACCAGATGATCAACAAGAAAATATATTTCCTTTCATCTCTCAACAAAAGCAAGACGAATTTGGGTTTGCAGCTAAAGTTTGGAGGACGGCCGCAACTGCAAATCTGAGAAAATCATGCTCAAAGAATCCTACGTTTCTCTCTGTACAAGCCGAATTTGGGCAAACCATTTTTTACTAAAGTTAATTGGGCCCGTTCTGGACAAAACCCATGTTCCGGATTTCTCAAATTCATCTTCATTTTCTCAGAATCGCAACCGCAAAACTGTCACTCCTTAAACCAGCGAATTTCTGAGTTGGCAGATTTAAAAATCAAATCTTCAATCTGGAAGTTACCTTGGAGGCTAAAAATGGTGAATAATGTTATAACCAACTTATTAGAACTATCATTGGTAAAATAATGCATAATCATCAATTTATTAGAAATAAAGGAGAATAAATAATATAAGAGCATAAATCATCATAAAATGGATTTATATAATAAATTATAATAAATGACATGATGAAGAATGGTAGAAATGGGTGGAATAAACGTTCACAAGTGACAATAATAATGGCATATTAATGACCCAACACTACTTTAACCATCAACAGAAATCTAAATAATGAAGCAAGATGTAAGTCTAAAGAGCAGATTTTATTTTAAGAACACAGCAAACACATAAAGATAAACAAGGGAGATACTGAGCGCTTGAGATGGGCCCAACCCCAAGAGCTACAGCCTCCCAAGAGAGATTTAGAGCTGGTGCAAAGCTGGATTCATCTTTATTAATCAAGAATGAAAAGTTACATCAAAATTGTCCACAAGGAGAGCTTGAGAATGAGCTGAAAGCAAAGCTAATCTATTGCATAAAAATCGAACTACAAAATGACTACAACAAGACTATGCAATGACTAATCTACCAGCTACAAAATGACTAACCACTAGCTAACCAAGATGAGGCCCTAAGCCTTCTTATTTATACAAATTGAGGACCCAACAGTCCTCCTAAAATCTAGGGACTTGGCTGCCCAAGAGTTGTAGTTAACAGCAGTCCTACTTGACTTGCTTGGCTGCCCTTGTGCTCATTGATTTGGTGGCCTTTGAACTCCGAGCTGATGGTGGAGAATTCGAGGTAAGGGCCCATAAATGAGGGGGACACCTTCCTACAAATCCTCTAGCTTGTTCTCCCACGAATTTGGCTGCCAAGTGCTCATTAAGACCTTCCATTTTGTCTCCAAGTTGACCAAAAAGGCTACACAAAGCACCCATTAGACTTGTTGGCATAATGACTAACCAAATTCACTCTATTAACATAAAAATAATCAAAAACATGCAATAAACAAATGCGAATGGTGGACTAAGCCAAATTAGGAGGTTGAATGAGCCCAAATAATTGTACATTTTTGGGGCTCATCACTCATCATCACCCCCTACTGAATGGGTTGCTCATCCTCTGAGCAACTAATATAACTCTTCATCCTTGATGGCTCTAACAGATTCGCTAACATCACATGCCTCTGATGTGATATCTTCCTCTTTATCATGGAAACCTACCTTCCTATCCACCTCTTCCCACTGTTTCTCTTCTTTATCCTCTTTTACTCCTTCCAGCATTCCTAGCAGCAGTGGAGGACTGAATTTAAGGCCAATCCAATTGGCCTTCAAACTTTGCATTGAGTGCTTATACAAGGCCACTCTCCCCATGGCTTCCCTCATCCTGTTTGGGGAGTGATACTCCCTGATCCTTAGGTTGTGTGGCAATGTATTCCACCTTCTCATGCAGACATGAATGCAATCATCTCCAAACAATCTCTCCATGTCCTCGAAGTGAGCAATAGCCTGGGCGTGCTTATCAACATAGTCTGGGACAACTTGAGGATTAGCTGCAAGGTGTTGGTGGGCATAGATGAGAGCCAAGGGGTCTGCTGGTTCTGCTCTAACCATCAGGGGTTTATTCAACTCTTTTTCCATCATTTTCTGGATCTCTACTGCCCTTTTCTCTTCATGGCTCATCCAAGATTCCATAACCATCAGCTGCAAGTCTCCCAATGCAACATTTGGATCCCATAAGTTCATGTCAGTAAGTGCCAGGTTGTGCAAGTAAAACTCTGCTAGCTTCGCTTTATCCTCAACTGAACTATGATCACATAGATGCATGAATTGGCCATAATCCTAAAAAGGTATTGTGCCCCTCTGGGCTAGTGTCTTAATCTGAAATTGGAGCCACTAATCCTTGAGGTACACTGCATATGATTTGGCTGGTTGCCTGCACTGTAATGCCTCCATAGCCTAGCTGGCCATGCAGACTAACTGGGCTTCCTTTTCGTGTAGCTGCCTTCTTAAAATCAACACCTCATTTTCTACCTGGGATTCCCTTTCCTGTTGTTGTTTTATCAATGTCTCACTGCCTGGGGTTCCTCTTTTTGTTGTTGTCTTTTTGCTACCTCACTGTCTGCCTAGGGTTCCTCTTCCTATTCTTGTTTCTTTAAGATTCACAGCTCATTTCCTCCTTGAGGTTCCCTTTCTTGCAACTACTTCTTCAACATTTCATTTTTTGCTTCTAATTGAGCTCTTCTAATGCTTTCTGTATGCCTGACCATGCTCAATTCTTTGCCCATCTCTCTCAACCTATTTTCCATGTGCTTAATGTCTTCCACCCATTTTGATTTTGCAATCTGCATCCATGTATGGGTCCTGACTCTTTCCTTTTCCAGCTCCAAGAAAAGAGGAACTACAAACTTTTGTGGGATGATCTTCCCACCTTCCAGAAGGTTGTAGTAAGAGCTTAAGTTAGGCTGAGGTCCAAACTCTGGTATCTCTTTTGCTTTGTCTTCCTCCTTGGTCTGTTCTTCTGCCTTCTTTTCAAGTTTTTCAGTCTCTTTAAGCTTTGCCAATGTCTCCTGTAGAGAGGTCTATGCCTCCCATAGGACCGTTTTGGAGTCCATTAGTTTGATCCTTTCTTTCCAAGTAGAGGTCTTAGGACTTCCTCTCTCATAAGTGATGGGGTTTTTGGAGGGAGATTCCTCCTTTGTTACAGTAGGCACATCCTCAATGATGATGGGCTCCTTTGAAGGTGGCTGAGGCTTCCCCATCTTGATTTTGGTGCTCTTTCAAGCTTTGAAGTACATAGATGGTTGTTTCTT
The DNA here is from genome assembly GCA_031772625.1 of Pinus tabuliformis. Classification (NCBI taxonomy): domain Eukaryota; kingdom Viridiplantae; phylum Streptophyta; class Pinopsida; order Pinales; family Pinaceae; genus Pinus; species Pinus tabuliformis. The sequence continues at coordinate 723,341,053 of CM062811.1, forward strand.
CCTTTTTCTTTTGGGCTTGGCTAGAGTACTAAGTGCAGCAAGAACAGTTGTTGCTTCTCTTGCTAGTGTCTTAGGAGACACTTCTTCTCGTTGTGTTTCTTTTTCTTCTTCTATTGTTTTGCCTGTTTCTATTGGTTTTGTGTCTGTTGTCTCTGACTCTGTTTTCTCCTCTGCTTGTTTAGTTTCTGCCTTTCCTGTGGCAGCCTTTTTCTGAACTATCTTAGGCTTCTTCTTTTTAGTTCTTGTCCTCTTCTTTTTCTCAGCTGTGGTTTTACCCTTTTCTGCTTTTGATGTTGTCTTCTTCTCTGCTTTACACTTATCTTTAGTGGTCTCATGTTTCTCCTCTCCTCTCTATTTTTCTTCTTCTGTGTGGGGTTCTTATTCTTCCAATTGAATGTTCTGTTCTTGTTCATGGATTCCCTTCTCAGCTTCATCTTTTTGGTCCTCCTCTTCACTTCCAGATGGACTAAGGTCATCAGTGAGAGTTTTTATATCATCTTCTTTGGTCATGTTCCTGAAAATCTCCTAGGCTATAGGGATTGTGTAAGTGTGGAGGACATCCTCCACCAGCAATTTAATTAGCCCATGGTGAGCCAGTTGGTCTGGAACCCCTGCATTCAATTTGGTGCTACACTCTATTAAGGATTGGAGGAGAAAGTATGGAAGACTGAGTTTTCTGGATGCAGGAAGGTCCATGCCATTTCTTAGTTCATGTAATAATATGAAATGATACCCATAAATGATGTTTTATTTTCCTTCACAGGAGATATACTTCATGATCTGATAGCTGAACTCACCCCATGGATGAGGTATACTTGTCCTCTTGATCCCATTCTTATCCTCCACAGGATGTTCATTAGGATGGAAAAAGGCCTTCTTAGCAACTTGACCTAGTGGTTTTTCTTCTTTGCTCCAGGGGAGCCAAAGTGGGAGACCAGTGACCCTATTGATGAATTCCGGTGTGAGTTCTATGGTTAAACCCCTGAAACTGACGGTGGCATGGATTTTTGAATGAGGTTTGAAAAACAATAAAAATTCCTCTGTGACTTCCTCATCATACCCATGAAATTTTTCGAAGAAAGGCATCCAATTTTCCCTGGTAAAGAGGGCTACCACTTCTGGATGTTCATGTAGCTTAGTTGAATTCAGAGGCTCCTTCCTCATAAAAGCCCCTATCATGATGTTCAGAGACTGCTGAAATGTTTCAGGTGAGGAGGAATGCAACAAATTTCAAACCCGAAAACAGAGGAATAGCTGAGGGTTTTTTCTAGAACTAGAGAGAGAGTTTTTCGGGTTCTTCCTTTTTAACAAAAACAAATTTCAACTTGCCTTCCCTTCAAACTCTGTTCTCAAACTTGATTTACTTCTTGGGCTGGTTGAGGGAAACAATATTTCGAAGAAAAAACAGAGAGTATACAAGACAGTGTTTTTTTCCTTTCACAAAACAAGCAGACTACCCAATGCATATTCACTTTTTTTACAGGCTTAATTTTCTATGGTTGCATCATTTCTTTACACAGGAGAATACCACAGAGGTGAAAAAGACAGTTTTTCAGTGCAGAGAGCAAATGGAGAAAATGTATATTTTTTTAAACACAGGTAGACTCTGTTCTCATTTTTCCTTTATTTTTAACTCACCACTTCACTTCAAATCCCACCACCTTTTGTAGATATATGAAATGCAGAGTGGGTTTTACTGAGCCTACCTTTTTGAGCTTGAATTTGGCATAAGAATCCTGAATTTTCCTCTGTGAAGCTACTCACTAGCCCTGCTGTAGAAGGGCTCCTGTAGGACTGTGTTTCCACTCCTGTAGAGCCCGATAAGCGGAAGGGTTCTGAAACTGGCAGAGAGTGACTATTTTGAGATTCTGAAGGTGGTAGGTAGGTTGCTACAGCCGCGAGCTCATCGATACAAATGCAAACAAAGGTGGTGGAGGCGGTCAACTACAGCGTACTTAAGCTTACGGGCATGTTCTGCAGTGACGAGGTAAGGTGGCAGGAAGGGTACGTTATTCCCATCCAGACCGTTGGTCCCTACTTCATTGCCATTATGAATCTTCATGCCACATGCCTACAATCACTTCCATCATTCCCATTATACGCCACCACCACTACATGTTTTGAGTTTTCTTTCTCGAGTTGACTAAACACACATGTCGATTGCACCCACTAAGCACTATTTGAACTGGACGAGGTGCTGTTCGAACTAGACAATGGGTGCTATTTGAACTGGATGAGGGTGGCCAGTTAGCTAGCCACCAATCTCATTTATTCACAACCATCTCACTGTCCATGCAATTTTTAAATTATACTCATGCAACAGAGGAACAAGTTTACTCACTTACCTATTAGTCGCTATCATGATGTTGCATGCTCAGACTTTGGCGTCCTGTTCATGGATCGCTGTTATTGGCACCCGTGGCTTCTGAATTGGTGGCTCAGCTACCTTGTACTGATGAGCTTTAATCAAGTCTGGCTCCCTGTGCATTTGATACACCTATGGCTACACTGACCCTGCCTCTGGAGCTCGATTTTTAAGGGGATCAGCTATTACAGGAATCCTACAGGATTTCCTGTAACTGCTTCTCCCTCTAAAATTTCCAGCTAAAGCAGGGACTAGAGAGATAGCTGAGGAAGGTTCTGAAGGAAAAGGAAAAGCAGCTGGTATGCACTAGGTAAGAGTTAATTTCAGGATGCTGCTGTTTTATTCTTCATTTTTTTTTTTTTTTTTAAACAAAAGAAACAGGATTTCTGTGTTTTTTGTGCAGGGAAGAAAGAAGCGAGTAGAAATGTGGTGGTGCAGGTGTGGAATGGTGAGTTAGGAGGATGAATGGTGGCAGGGGGGTCCACAAGTCTTCAAAACAAGTTTTTAGCCCTTTGATCCTTTTCTGGACTTGATTTCGAGCTTTCTGTGGTTTCTACAGGAGCCTCCTGTAGAATGCACGGAGCTTCTTGTAGGATGCATAATTTCCAGAATAAGTGGGACCAGGGACTGGGAAAAGACAATGGCGATGGAGAAATGATCTATCAGAGGTGTATTCATCTTGGCCATGTCCCTTTTTCTTCTGTGGCCCTCCTGCAACCTGCAATGCATTCAAAAAAGTTAATTTCATGTTCCTGATTTTTCTTTTTTCTTTTTTCTTTTTTTGTGAGACAGTTGGGGCACCTCCAGGAGGTTTTCACCCTCACTGCCTGCCCTGGGTGCCTCCAAGGGGAGGTTTTCACCCAGGGATCTTTTATTTTTTTTCTTTTCTGTTTTTTTGTTTCTTTTTCTTTTTTTTTTTTTTTTTTATTTTAGGGTGTGGGTGGAGTGGAGGCAGAGATTTGCTCCACTACCAACACTGTCTTACTCAGATTCTCAATGAATTCTTGCTTGGAGAGGGGCTTCCTGTAGATCTTCAACCTATGCCCATTAGCAAGCATGGGGATGGCTTCTTCATCGATGGTCCTGATCAAAACTAAACCATTGTCATTGCACCTTTCTACCATGTACGGTCCCAACCATCTTGTCCTCAGTTTGCCCTTGAAATCTTTATATCTTTAATCATACAGCAGCACCCAATCTCCTTCCTAGAATTGTTTCTCTTTGAGGTATCTATCATGCCATATTTTCCTTTGAAGTTGGACTACCTCTGAGTGGAGAAGGGCCTGCAATCTTTGTTCATCCAATCCATTTAGCTGAAGTAACCTTTTCTTTTGTGCATGGCTGAGATCTAGGTCCAACTGAGCTGCCATCCTTAGTGTGTTATATTTGAATTCTATTGACAGTAAAGCTTTCTTCTTATAGACCAACTCATAGGGTGTGAACCTTGTGCTAGTCTTCTAGGTGGTGTTATAGGCCCAGGTGGCCTCAACCAATCGATCTGCCCAATCTTTCCTACTGCTGCTCACTACCTTGGCCAAAATCCCTTCCAAAGCTCTATTAGTGACTTCCACCTGTCCATTTGCTTGCGGATGATAAGGGGTGGAAGTTCTGTGCTTAATTTTCTGATGTGTGAGCAGGTCTTCAATCAGATTAGAGGTAAACTGACTACCTTGATCTGTGACTAATTCTCTCGGATATCCAAACTTGTAGAAGATATTCTCTCTCAAAAACTCAGCTACTTTTTCTTCTGTTGTTTCCTTGATTGCCTTTGTTTTTTCCCATTTTGTCAGATAATCAGTTCACACAATGATGTAATATTTCTGCTTTGAAGGAGGGTTGACAGGACCCACAAAGTCCATGCCCCACTTCTCAAATGGCTCGAAAGTCACTTGAGGTTGCAGGGGCATCTCATCCCTTGGAGTAGGTTTCCCCATCCTTTGACATTGGTCACATTGGCTGATATATCTCCTTACATCTTGATGAAGAGTGGGCTAATAGTAACCCACTTGCAAGATTTTGAAGGCAGTCCTCTTTGCTGCAAAATGGCCCCCACCAAGCCCATCATGATAGGTTAGGAGAATGTCAAAAACTTCCTCCTCCCTAACACATCTCCTCAAAATATGATCTGGGCCAAGTTTGAAGAGATTGCCCCCAAGCCAGGTGAAAGAGGCACTTTTTCTCACGATCTTGATCTTCTATTTTGAGGACAGGTGTGGCGGGAACTGTGCTGAAACCAGGTAATTTGCTATATCAGCAAACCATGGAGAGAGTACTGAGATAGCAAATAGGTGTTCATCTAGCATTTGATCATCCACCATTCCTTCTTCACCTACAGCCAGATCTATTCTAAACAAAAAATCAGCAACAACATTTTCCTTACCCGGCTTATCAACAATGGTTAAATCAAATTGCTGCAATAAAAGTAACCATCTAATAGTACGAGCATTTACATCTGGTTTATTCATTAAATACCTAATTGCAGCATGATCAGTGTGTACAAATGTTTGATAGCCGGTGATGTAGTGTCTAAACTTATTTAGGGAATGAACTACAGTTAGGAGCTCCTTTTTGGTTACAGTGTAGTTTAATTCTGCCTTCGACAAGTTTTTACTTACAAAATATATGGCATAAGGTAGCTTCTCATCAATTTTCCTTAAGGCTGCTCCTATCTTTTTGTTCGAGGCATCTGTATGAATGTGGAAAGGTAGGGCCTAGTTTGGACCTCTCAAAATTGGGGCAGTCACCAATTTAGTTTTCATGGTATCCAGAGCCTCTTGACAGTTGTCAGTCCATATGAACTCGACATCTTTTCCCAAAAGACCAAACAATGGAGAGGCTAGCTTACTAAAATCCTTAATGAATCTTCTATAATACTCTACTAAACCTAGGAAACTTCGAACATCTCTTACCTTTTGAGGAGGTGGGACCCTTTGGATGATGGCAATTTTGTTGGGGTCCACTTGTAATCCTTGCTGAGAGATTGCATGACCTAGTACGGTCCCTTCGATCATCAAGAATTCACATTTTTCAAGACTGAAGGACAGGTTCATTTCAATGCACTTGTCCAAAACTTTTCCCAAGTTAGACAAAGCTTCCTGGAAGTTAGAACCATAAGGGGTGAAGTCATCCATATAGATTTCCACTGCATCATGAACCAGTTCAGCAAATATACTCAATATTGCTCTCTGGAAAGTGGTGGGAGCATTGCACAATCCAAAAGGAAGGACCTAGTATGCAAAGGTGCCCCAAGGACAAGTGAAAGTGGTCTTATCTTGGTCTTCTGGGCTGATTTGGATCTGGTTGTATCTGCTAAACCCATCTAGGAAGGAGAAAAACTTCTTCACTGCAAGGCCATCTAACACTTGATCTATGAAAGGAAAAGGAAAATGGTCCTTCTTGGTCACCTTGTTTAGTTCCTGATAATCAACATAGATTCTCCACTTCCCAATTTTCTTTGGCACTAGCACCAAAGGAGAGACCCATTCACTGTCAGAGATAGGGTAGATGAATCCTACATCTAGTAACTTTTGTAGTTCTTCTTTGACAATGTCCTTAAGGGCTGGATTCATCCTCCTTTGAGGTAGTCTAACTGGTTTGCAATCTTCCTTAATGTAAATGTGATGGGTGTAGACTGAGGGGTGCACTCCCTTCATCTCCTTATAGCTCCAAGAAAAAGCATCCAAGTGGTTTCTCAATAAGCTACACAGTTCTTTCACCTGAGAGGTGGATAGGGATGAGTTGATCTTCAAGGTTCTGTCTGGGCTGAATTCCACATTCTTAACTCGGAGAGAGGTTGGATTAGCCACACAGAGATCAACTAAAGGATTGGCTTGGGTTTCTTCCACTAGCTCTTCTAATGGCAACCCACTGGGGGGTGGATTCTGAATCAAGTTCTCAATGAGATCATCCTAAGTTTGTGGGCCCCCCATGGTATCTTCTACTGCACACAGTGGTGCAAAATAGACTTCATCCTCATCTTCCTCCTCCAACCAGAGAGGTAAATCGTGTTCGAACAAAGGTTGGGCAAGAGGATATAAGACTAGCTGCTTGGACATGTGCCCATTCTTTATTTTCATGTTCCCAGCTAGACAACTAATGTAGGCATCTACGGTAGCCAACCAAGGTCTTCCCAGGATGAGAGGATACCCAGTGAGTTTTGCCTTCGGTTGGAGAACCAGGAAATCAATAGGGTACTCCCAAGAATCGATGGAGACCATTACATCTTCCACAATCCCTTAAAGGGTCACAGTGGAGCATCTGTTAACTATAGTACTGTTGTGGTCTTTCTCAAGGAGCCCTGAAGGTTGAGCTTGAACATAGTGTCCTTGGTCATCACATTAATGGCAGCCCCTAGATCAATCAGGGTATGGGGAATTATGGTGCCATTGATGTGGACATCGACTACAGGACTTCTAGGGCCTAGATATTTCAGACAAATTACCTGCCCCAACATCAGGTCGGACAATTGTCCTATGACATTGATAGTTGGAGCATCTCTCTTGCGCCTGCCTAGGTGCCTCAAGCACTTCTCCTTGATCATTTTGTTGTATATAAACACATCATTTATGGCTTGGATAAGTGGTGTCTTTACACATAATTGTTTCAATTCTCCTAGAAGTTCAGTCTCTTCTGGGGTAGGCTGTGTTGTGCCGGTTAATCTCTTGGGAAAGGGTGGAGTGGCTTTTGGTTCACTTTCCTCTTTTTCTTCCTCATCCTCCTTAGGGGGAGGTTGGTTAACTGGGAGAACCTTCCCAGATCGGAGGTTAATCTCCTGAATCTCCACAGCATAGGTCAAGCATGCTGTTTCTCCACTATATACCTATTGGGCCTGTCTATTATTTGGGTTCGGGTTCGGTTGAGCAGGTATTTGGGGTTGCCTTAGTGGAGCAAGAGGCAGTGGTTGTGGTTGAACAGGTGGTGGAGGAAAAAGAGCGGGAGGAGAGTTGTACTAGGGCCTCCACCCCTGATGAGGTGCATTCCACTGAGGATGTGGCTGAGCATAAGAGTGAAATGAATGGGCAGCTAGTTGATCATGGTATTGAGATGGATATGACCAAGGAGGGGGTGTGGACTAGGAAGGATGAGCAAGGGGACCCCAAGAAGCCATGGAAGTGGCTTGATTAGGGTTGTAATATGTCTGGGATGTCCCTTGCATTCCCTGCTGGTAAGGTCTGGGCCCATGTGGCATCCTTTGGTTCATGAAATAGAGTGGTTCAGTGGCTCCTTCGGCCCCCTGGTATGCAGCTTTAAGTCTGGGCAAGGAAGGACACTAATTCGTAGAATGGTCTTCTTCACAGACGGAACACACTTCTATAGAGTTCAATGGACATTGGTTCCTAGAATGCATTCTGGTACACCTAGAAAAAAAAATGGCTAAAGCCCTCTCAGTTTCCCTAGAATGGCTTCTAAACACGGTCTTTATGTCATCATAAGGTAGTTGGTAGATGTCCCCCCCAACCAACAAATGGAGGGTATCTAGAAGGTCTTCCGAGACCCCTCTGAGCAGGACCAACTTCAGAGATTCAGGGTCAAGTGTGCACCTGGCCCTTTTATAAATGAGTTGAAACCTCTCTTCATATTCTTCTAAGGATTCATCGCTTCCCATGGTCATTTGAAAAATCTCTTCCTTGGTATCCTTTGACCTACAATAGTCCTGGTATTTGTTATTAAAGGCTTGTTGCATCTAAGCCCAAGTTATGATGTTGTTGCTAGGTAACCCCATGAACTAGCGTAATGCTGCATCCTTGAGGGTAGAAGGAACCAGTTTCAACTTCTACTCATCTTTTGCATAGTCATAGGTCTGACAGATAACAACAAATTCAAACAAAAAGGTATCACGATCTTCGGTAGTCAAACAATGGAAGTGAGGTAAGGCTGAGGGACTTATGTTTTTCATTTTAGTGTCCCCATTGGTCTCTCAGATAGGAAAGGTACCCTCTACTCTTTCCCCATTTCCTCTAACGTTTCTGTTTTCAGCCATGGTCTCAAGAAGAATGGTTTCTTGCTCTTCTTCTGCAATAGGATCTTCGTATATCTCTGGTGGTTCACCTATAGGTTCTTCTGGATCACTGCCACCGAAGAAGAGAGGAGGGTGACTTAGTGATGTGGTGGGGGTGTTGGGTAGGAATTTTCCTGAATTCTCTCTGTTCCTATGAGGCATGAAAGGAAATCTCTTTTTGAGTGATTTTTGTTTTTTTTCTGCTTGTACCTGCAAAACTGAAATAGCTTGAACAACAAATTGCAACTACTAAAATGAACTTGTAGAAATGAAATTGCAGAATTGAAATGAAAGGAAGGAAATGACTAATCTACTTTGCTGGAATGGAAATTGCAGAATTGAAACGAAAATAGGAAATGCCTAATCTACTCTTGCTGAAATGGAAATTGCAGAATTAAAATGAAACCAAGAAATGACTAATCTACTCTTGTTGAAATGGAAATTGCAGAATTGAAATGAAAGCAGGAAATGACTAATCTACTCTTGCTGAAATGGAAATTGCAGAATTGAAATGAAAGCCAGTAATGACTAATCTACTCTTGCTGAAATGGAAATTGCAGAATTGAAATGAAACAACTACTCTACTTTTGCTGAAATAAACTACTTAGTAGAATATTGTAGTAGAAAATAGAAGAAAAGTAGTAATCAAAAAATACTCTAACGCTTCCCTGGCAACGGAGCCAAAAAGATGGTGAGCTCCAGTATTGCAAAAATAATGCTACAACTCTTGGAGCTTCCTTCTTTACTTTTATCAACCTGGTAGTTCGTAACAAACTTGGAAGCGACGGTGTTGTATGTACAAGTACTAGCTCTTACTACAGGCTGTCACTTAGTCAGTTGGCACAAGATCACTAAGAGCTTAAGCCAACTTCTATGGATTCTCAGAAGAAGATTTTAACTGTGATGAAAAAAAGCTAACTCTACAAGAACTATTCTACCTACAGAAAGAGAAGGAAAACTGAAATGTAACACAAACCCTAATTTACCTGCTAACCCTACTTTTGCAGGAAAAGAGATGAAAACTGATGAAATGAGTGCCATTGACTACTGAAAAGGTAAATTGCATTTATTCAAGCTACTTCTGAAAAGAAATGAGAAGAAAACATCTTTTTGTGCTTTTGAGTGTTTTTATGTGAAATTATTATGCTTGTGATTTATTTGGTTGTGATTGTGCAGAGGTTTGGTGGCGAAGGAAGGTGGAGTTGGCTTTTGCAGAGGTGGAGGAAGGTGTGGAGAGGTCCTAAGAAGCCCCTAGTACCCTTCTGAAGACTTCCATTGCTATCGGATTTCAAAAAACCACTTATAGGGGATTCTACAGGAGGCTGCAAGGGATCTACAAGGGGATCTATAGGAGGAGGCCTAGAGCTATTTTTGGAGTTGTGAAGGTGGAAAAATGATAGTAAAGGGTAACTAAAGGCTATATGAAGGTGTTGAGGTATCTAGAGCTTGTCAAGGAAGATCAAGAAAGAACGGGATGGTTGGATTTGTTCAAATCGCAAGAAAGAAGCTTATGGAGAAGCACGCAGAAATTAGGGCAGATTGGCGAAATGTTGTGAATGACTTGGGAAATCTATGAGAAGTGAGCTAGTGCTAGCCGTTTTATGGATGTATGGTGAGCTGAGGTGTCCTACAAGAGATCTGCACATCTACTTACGAAAACTGATCAAAGAAAGAACTAACTACTATGAAAATAGAAATTATTCTAGCTTGACCTAATTTCTGACCTACAAATAGGAAATGCTGAATAGTAACCGTGAAAAGAAAAGCATGCAACGAGATATATTGGAAAATAACAAGAAATGATATTGGCAACTGAATCTAAATCAAAATATCAATCCTTCCAAATCAAGTCATCACACTAGCAGCTGCATGGAAGAGCAAAAACTGTGTTTTTGGTGGCAGCAAAAGTGCCTTGACCTCAAATCATAGTCTCAGGAAGGGAGAAAGGAGATCAAGGCCTGTTGTTGGCCTTTTTGAATCTTATTCTGTCACTGTAGTAACCTACTTGAGCAACTGAAACACAAAAAAAACTATGCAAACCATCAAAAGCAACCTAATCTAACAAAGTAAAATGAATCTATGTAATAGAAATTAACTCATGAACTGAAGCAAAAACATATAAGTACAGAGTAGGAGGTGTTGGGAAGCTTTGGTTGGGCCCTAACCCAAGAGCTTTAGCCCTCTAAAAGAGATCAGTGCTAGCTCAAAAATTGTTTCATCTTCATTATCAAAAATAGTAGTCACATTACATAAATTGTTCTCAAAAGGAACTCGAAAATAAGCTGAACAATGTGCTGCACAAAAGTGCGAAAATCCTACTAATGACTGGCTAACCTACTTAGGCTCTAAACCTCCTTATTTATACAAATGGAGTCCTCCAACAATCCTCCTAAAATCAAGGAGCTCGGCTTCCTAGAACTGGAGATAAACAGTAGTTCTTCTTTACTTGCTCGGCTGCCCCTTGGAATCATCAATATGGACCTTTGTGCTCCAAGTTTCTGATGGAGGATTCGAGGAAAGGGATCATAAATGAAGGAGACACCCCACCTACAAGTCATATTCCCTATTTTCCTCGAGTTTTGGCTACCATTTGCTCATAAATCCCTTGACTTTGTCCAAAATTGACCAAAAAATCTGCATAAGGCACACATTAGACTACATGGCAAAATGACTAACCCAATTCACTCTATTAGCATAAATATATTCAGAAACATGCAATAAACTAATGAGAATTGGGGATTAAGTTGAAATAAGAGGTAGAATGAGCCCATATAATTACCCGTTCCTGGGGCTCATCATGGATATTGGAGGAAGATTGGTTGGACTGCTATATATACATAGATCTTCACGAGGTCTTCTTCGCGACATTTCGAGTAGAGTTGTACAATTGGATCACGAGGTTGGCTGACAGCATGGGAAGGTGCAGATTAGATCAACCTATTGTGTGGACTCTGGAACTGGTGCGCAGGCTAGAAGCCACCGAAGATAAAATCGCGTGCGCAGTAGATCATTGGCTGGATCGGGTAATAGGAGGATTTATCACTAAGTTCGCGATAGATACAACTGTGAGCTATAGTGAAGTAGAAAGGTGATTTCTTCAAGGACCGTGGGGTAAGTATATCAAATCATTGAATACGTGGACTAAGATGTTGTGCGAAAAATGGATTATGGGCGTTTATTGATGTCTGGAGTAACGTGGAGGAGAAGAGGTTACCGCAGAATGGGAGGGGCAGAGAACATTCCTTTGATTTCTATTTCACAGGAAAGTGACGAGGAGCTCATGAGGTTCTCACCAAGAAGTGTGGTCCGATTGATCAAGGAGCACTTCCCACTAATACCACCTCCGTCCACGCCACCACCCACTTCACCTACATCAAATCTGTCCATACCAACACCAACCCCATCTCCAAACCCACCACCACCAAAAGTTGGGATGGCGAGCGCAGTAAAGCTGCCGATATTTAAGGGTGTAGGAAATGAGGAACCAGGCCAGTTTTGGTTTGTGATAAAGTTTGTGTGGGATGCTCAAGGCATAACAGATGAAAATATCAAAAAGGCTACCCTAGTTAGTGCACTGTAGGACCGCGCGTTGACGTGGTACATAAAATACTCAACCGATCATCCAACTGAGGGGATAGCAACAATCCAGGAGGCGCTAAACAAAGAGTTTGGCTGACCAAAATTAGAAACACAGTCAGTTATTGGGTTCAAGGAGATCGCAATGTTGCCTGGTGAAACCCCGTGGGATCTAGACCAGAGGTTGAAAAGCACTATTCGTGAGGCTAACATGACATTGACGGATGCGCAACATTACGCGTGGTTTGTGGCATCATTGACACCACATCTAAGGATGGCTCTGTCACAACAAAAGATCTCAACCCAAGCTGAGGCACTGGAGACAGCAATGAGGTTGCATGAAACCCCAATATTGGATCTAGGGTTGGGAGTTTGGCAAATCCATGTGCAACTTCAAAACCTGAGTTTAGAAATGCAAAGCTTGAAGCAAGAAAGGGTTCCCCGACAAGAGGCATGTGCGGAGGTAGGTTGTATTAAATGTAAGAGTCAAGGACATGATAAGGACCACTGTCCTGTCTTCACGAACTATCTGGCGGGGGGAGGCCCGATGCCATTAAGAGTGGAGGTACAAGTAGGACCAAGTGCCGCACCTGCACTCTGGTGCGCAATTTGTCAAGTGGGTGGAAAACACGCAACAGATAACTGTCACCTACTGCAGAAGTATACTCAAACCCCGCAGCAGCTGTATTGTAACTTTTGTTGATCAGTGGGTCACGATGAGCGGACGTGTCGAAGTTATGACTTAATGATGGAAAAAACTCTAGGTTACCGAGTGCAGACTGAAGCGCGAGGGGGATTCCAAGGATGCGGCTGAGGAAGAGGAATGGGGCCCGGGCGAGGCCACAGACAGCTGATCTGCTACAACTATGGAGGACCAAGACACTACGCTCGTGACTGTACTAACCCAACTAGGATCTCTTGCCCCTATTATGAGCAGTTCGATCATGAAATGGCCGATTGTCCAACGTTAATTGCCCAGATGCGCGAGAAGGGAGTGTTACAACCTACCCCAACTCAAAATGTCCAGATGATGCAATCAGAACTACGTGAAGTGGACCCTAGTATAAATATGGTATCGAAGAGTGACGCAGGAGGTGATGCACGAAAAAAACTTTCAGAAGACGGGACGAGGCATGACGCACCTACAGAGGAACCTGAACCGGAACAAAGGATGCAAACGTCTAAGGAAGCTCCAAAGAGCTTCACAGAAGTCTCTACTCCAGGTAGGAGGGACCAAACGGAGCCAAGGTTGGACCCCTCCATGATTACTACCTTTCTCGAAACTTGCATGAAGCTACTGCGCGATAGTCAAACCGTTAAGGGACTACATGAGCTAATCACTAGGTGCGCTAGATTGGGCGAGCCATGCGTAGTCCAAAAAATAGGAAGACATTCTCTATGTACCAGACGAGAAATGAGAATGACAGTGAAAATTGGTGAATATGAAATGGATCAGGTCATCCTGGACTTAGGCTCGGATGTGAACGTATTGCCTAAGCAAACCTAGGAATGCTTGGGCAAGCCAGCATTGCAATGGTCCCCGATTCAACTAAGGATGGCCAACCAACAAAAGATCTTACCAATGGGCCGACTGTAAGAGGTGACCGTGGACATCAAAGGCGTAAGTACGCAGACCGATTTTGAGGTAATAGAAATTGCTGATGACAATAATCCTTACCCTGCCTTGCTAGGGATTGATTGGGCCACGGACATGAACATGATCATTAATTTAAAGAGATGGAAGATAACATTCGAAAAGAAGTCACTGCGGGTAGTAGTTCCATTGCACCTAATGGAAGGAGAGCACTACACCGAACCAGTGCGTGACGAGGAGAGTAACGATGAACTGGATTGCATCTATCAGATAACATCACAAGACCAGGATCAAATTCATCCCACAGATGATGGAAGAATCTCATGAGAACGCGAGAGCACGTGCACAGTGGATTCAGATGAGGAGACTGAGCGATGGCAAAACCGATTGCAAGAAGTTACAACACTTGATTGTAATATGATGATTCGATCACTGCACTACATGCCCACAGAAGAAAGACAATGGCCAGCGAAGAACAACGCAATGAATGAGGGGCAGCTTGTCAAGCCTGACACCTTATTCATAGCACAGGAGCAACCTGGTGCGGCGGAAGATGCACCGCGCTCACTCAGATGAAGGGTGCAGATGCTGAGATGCAGGAGACGGTTCCAGGTACTGATTGGAGGACATGCACGATAGCCTCGTTGGTACAGAGCAGTCATCCATCAACAACGAAGGGTATGGGTGCACATTGCGCAACCATCAACCCAACCGGAGCTGCACGGTATGAGGGTTCACAGGGCCGGGCAAGGAACTCTCTCTACGATCAGTACCTCTACAGACCATAACAACATCCGTGAAAGGATTCAACAACTATGGGCAGCCATTTGGCATTGCAAAATACAACTTTGTAAGTTAGAAGAAACGGGGGCCAGACTCTGAGAAAAATGTGCGAGGCTGGATGAAGAAATTTATAAGCTGCAAGTAAAAGTCACCCACATGGGCTACGTGAAGGAACTAATGAAGGGATCGGACATGTCTAGCTCTCCTACACTACTGCACCAAGCTACGACCCCGCTAGCATGGTTGCGATTGCACCCTGAAGTACCACAACGCAAACCATTATTAGAATCAAAGGAAAGCAAAGGGTGCCCGCAGCCCAGGCTAGTTGGGAAATAGAAGACCCGCACGATGGGTGCGGCCACCTGACTATCTGTAGGAGGCCCAGTCCCAGTGCCCCATGCAGTTGAAAGAGGGCGTGACACTATAAAATAGGCTATCCAAAAGCTGCGTGAAATGACTACAGCGCGCATACTGGAAACGTTCCTCCGTACCTGGGGATCCGCTGTCGCGGGGAAAGGATGGAAAGAGACTATTGCAAGTACTGTTCATGATATGATGGCCCATTTGAGACACATTGGAGCAGGCGGCGAGTAATTAAGGTAGAAGAGTAACCACCAAAATCGCATTTATGAGTTGCAGCAAGGGCAAATAGCCAATTTTAGATTTGAAATCATATATAATCATAGTAAGGGTCACAACACCCCGCTTTATCATTCCACAAGAAAGATGCCCTGGGTCCGAGCTGAGCGCAAGATGAATGCCAAGCAATTAGAAGAAAGTCTGTGGTTTCAGGCATTGCCAAGACATTATCAGGAACCAATCCTCAAATCGACAAACCCTACCACAGAGAGCCCACAGAAAGCCATGCTGCAGACACCCGAGCTCCCTAACTCACCCCGGATGTCGCAGACCAGAAGGATCCCCAGATTCCTGAACCAGTAAGGCGGTCGCCACGACACCTACACTTTAGCAAGTTCACAATGGAGGAAAAGGGTAAAACTATCACAATTGATAGCAACAAGGAAGAAGAGGGTTCTCCAACATATGTCGAAGAAATAAACCCTGAAGAGGATCCCATCCAGCCAGTATGACGACCCAAGTATGTGTCTCCAAGCAAGGGAAAGGCAAAGATACCTACAAATATAGATGAAGTCAACACTATACTCATTACCCCGTCCCTTCCAAAAGAAGTCCCCATGGAAAATTCGGTGGTTGGCTGTATTGCGACAATGAAATTCAAAGACTGGGACCTGGCAGATACAGCAAAATTTCCCCACTTGGTGACGAACACACTGCTGGAGTACAGTGCAAAAGGGATGGTGACAACACTACAGCCAAAGGAGTGGCTGTGAAAGGTGGAAAAAGTCGGGTTGCCCTGTCTCTTATCTATTCCCCACTTTCTTCAGCCCCCTATCACAATATTGTTCGTAAGGCAGTTGCTCTGTTTGGTCCATGACAACATATTATGGGTCAGCAAACATGTCCGCATCACAACTGAACTTGTTCATCAGGTTTCACAGCTTCCTTGTGCGGGAAGAGACCCCCAGGAAATTGTTGATAGAAGTGGCGATGTCATGATGATATACAACCTGAAAAAGAAGTATAAGCTCAAGAAGGGGCAGTGACGATACATCATTGATAGCATTTCAGATAATGCAGTCCATGTCGCCACCTAGTTGCTAGTAGGGAAAGTGATGCGGAAATGTCATGGCACTGAGGTTCCAGTAGTAGTCATTACACTCACTGCGGAATGCACAGCTGGAGAACGGTTTAATTGGTCACAGTTCCTGTGTGAAGAGTTCCTGACCAATTGCCGAGAAGTCTAGGAGGAGGGTAAGACCTTCCATTATGCGTGGCTGCTCCTATCCATTATGTTGGTCACCACTGACTTACCCGAAGATAGCCAGTTTCCTGTCTTGGACCAGGATTGGCTAGAAGCCGCTAGATATGCTTCCCTTTGGGCGACAAGGGACGCTGGACGAATCCAGAACATCAAAATCTTTTGGATACTGATGGACACGAATGTGCGCTAATGGATTAACAAGCAACCCCGCCTGTCCAACGAGATCTATGAAAGCATGAAGCATATTGTTGAGTTTAAAGAAGACATGCATTGTATCTATGTCAGGGCGCGCAAGGACCCAGCCCGCACATGGACCTTGCTCCCCTTTGTTGCCATTAATGATGCTGTCGACGCGCTTGTGGATACCTGGCCACCGGCATGGCGCGGACCAGAGGCAGTAGAGCACAACGAGGCCACTATCCGAAAACAAAAGGAGGAAGTTAAGTGCACCGCACAACAAAAGCGAAATGAATAGCATGCCGCGGAGGTTCAGGCAACCCGGGAGGCGGCACAGGCGGCAACAGGAAAGATACCACCAGGTGAGGCTGTGTTGACAACGGCCAAAAGCAATTAGAAGGCACCCACTAAGACGGCCGCGAAAGAACCACCATCAGCTACCATGGGTGCCTCTTTGAAGCAGCCAGTGCAACTAGAACAGTTGAAGCCATGAAAGAAGGCGAAGGTGTCTAAAGTAGACAGCAAAGTGACCACCTTAACCGAGGGTGACCTAAATGACATAGAAAACATTGTTCGGGACGCCACTCAGGATGCAGTTGACGAGGCCATGTTAGAGCAGCAGAGTGTGTTGGGGGAACTTCGTATGTAGCTACAGGAACTTGGGATAAGGATCGTGCCAATGGGCACCAGCACTACTCAGGGGGTTCCTAGTATGATAGCCATTGTACCATTGCTGAAGGCTCAAATGGCTCATGCCATCGTGATTCCAGCAGGAGCATTGATCACTGCAAATTTGGAGGACCGAGTTGTGCTAGGATGGCTTACAGGGTTGGGACTAAATATGGCTGCCCTACCACAAGAAAGTTTGCAATAGCTCCAGGACAACGCCACAATGGAGCTCTGCACCAGAGAATGCCACACCGAACAAATACTCCGGGAACAGAAAATTAATATAGAACAATTGTGCCTCCAACGGGACGAAGCAGTCACACAGAAGCAATAGGTGGAGCAGTTAGTAGCAAAAGCTTGCTCAAGTTCCCCTAAGCTAGAGATTGGGGTTGAGCTGCCTATTGAGACACGAATACGCAAATTCACTACTAGGTTCCGTCAAGCAAAGGAGGAGGCTGTGCGGATTCAGCTGGAGCTCAGTTTGCAGATCGAGGAATTAAAACTACAGGTTTCGTCGTCGACACCCCAAGAGATCACCGAGCAGTGCAGAAACATCATTACCTTTGGGTGTGAGATGCTCACATGTTAAATGAAGGAATGTACCGACCTATTAACCTAGTCAATTGTTACGCTCACCTCCCTCCAAGAGGATCGAACACTTCAGTGATTGGAAACCAAGGCCAGGGAGCTCCAACAAGCCTACGATGCGATCAAAGGCACAGTGCATACCGTGGCCATTACGCAGTGCTTGGCTAAGATGAGGGAGGCCCAGGACATGAAAATCCAAGCCGATTCCTCCAGACAGAAGGAAGTGGTGATTAAGGCCCGTCCCCAGCCGTGGCTGGATGAGGCATTTGCGGTCTCAACCACCATAGAGCGCAAAGTAGCACACATGGAGACAGAATATGCCACCATGGAGCTAGCAGAGATAGAGATTGATGTGTCAGCAACACGTGTAGAACAGATACAGCGAATGACAGAAGAGTTTGCTACTAGTACAAGTGAAGCATAGAGGCTGCTAACTAATCTCTATGCGAAAATGGCCACACCATCTGAGTGACTCGAGATGAGTCACGATGATTGTGTTGGGAGGCTGTTGGGTAGTAGAAGCCCCCCGCAACAGTCATGGGGCACAAAGCCCAAAATTTTGGGTAAACTAGGGTAAAGACTCTGCAGGATGCGCAGAGCGCGAGTTGTAATAAGTTGATTCAAAGGGTAGTCTGCCCAAAAATAATGTAAAGAAATATAAGTTGAGTCAGCCCGCCCATGGATCGCGGTCCATGGAAATGTATAAATAGAGCGAGGCTCTATGGGTAGAGGGAGATTAGTTTTTGGGATGTAATCTTGGATCTAATATGTAATGGGTTTATGAGAAGGAAAGTTTTGAAGCATCTGTAAGTCCAAGTCGAGGGTTTGCGGTAGTAGATAGAGGCTCTGCAGCTGTGTGCGCAGAAGCCTAGAAGAGTCCACAGCTGTGTGCGCAGACCCCTACAGCTAAGTGTTCAGGGCGGATCTGGATGTATTGGTGAAGAAGTTGAATAAAGATAAGTTGTTTCTGAAATTCTGTGTTAAATCTAAATTCTCATGGATCTGAATTTTGTATGTTTACTGTAACTGTTTGATCTATGTGCATATGCTTATAAATACATGAATCTGTGTCTATTCTAAGTGCACAAACTGGTTAACTCTGATAAATGTTTTCTTAAAGACCACAATAAATAGATTGAAAACATAAACAACACAATAATAAGTAGTAAGGATTATTCTAGGTTTGGATCTGCATGAAACAGAGTAGCACGAAGCTGCGGAATAGTGTGCAAAACCTCTAGACCACATCTAGACATCCGAAGGGTGCAGAAACCTGGTTCCAGCACCCTCCACTGCTACCTCGGGTGAGACCATAGTCTGCACTCCGCGGGCTATTGGCGAAAGGGCCGGTAGCTGCGAGATTTGTTTGGCTAAATAATTCTTCCGAACCTGGGTCAGGCCCATATAAGCCAACACTAACCCTAATCTTCTAGTCACAAGTTCACCTCTTCCATCCGTTTAAGCTCCGTCATGTACTACTCTGGTGGTCACTTTCCCTGGACACAGTGCTTCATCGCTCGTCTTCGGGTCCTTATCAATTGACTCTCCTGCACTTGATTGCCCTCCTTTATCTCTGGGAACCCTACATATCCTCACTGCAATTTCGCCACCATCACCCTCTTTCGAGCTGAACCCTCCAGTGAACCACCTTCGTCCGTCAAGCTCGACTCTATTTCCAGCAAAGCCTGAGGAAACCCCAGCATCTTGCAGTCAAAACCCTCCCATCTCGGCAAATTCTCTGTCGAAATGTTTCGAAATGCCTGCAGTAAAGTTCAAATCAGCAGCTCAACTGCTTCAGGAAGGGGCTATCTCACCAGACCCATTATCGGACCACCCATTAGCGCCGTGAACAGGGAAGCGGAAAACTAAGTGTGTGAAGGCAACTACAAAGGACATCACCATCCGATTTGGCAAAGGTATTGCTATTGGGGAAGTTGTTTATATGGCAAGTACTGTGTTGGTTGGACATGTCCGAGGCAGGGCATACTCAGTAGATAGATTAACCTTGTGGGTGCGAGAAATCTAGGGGAGCATGCTCAAAGATTTTCCAGAGGTGCAGGTACTACCTAGGGGCTGGTTCGCTCTTCATTTCGCCAAAGAAAACTACACAGACCTGGTCCTTGCTAGGTATTGGCATATTGAGATGGCTCTAGTTCTCCTCAAGAGATGGAGCCCCCTTTTTGACCCGGAGCGGGAGCAGATTGGTACGAGACTTCTATGGGTTCACTTGCCTAGACTCCCTCTGTAGTACTGGTGTGAGGAGGTCTTTGTCCGACTCGGAAATGCTCTCAGCACATACCTGGACCATGATAAGATTTTTGTTCAAACCAAGAATCGAACCCTAGCTCACATTCTAGTCCACCTGGACACGCGTGAAGGTTTGGAAGAAAAAATCACCCTTCAATGGGGGAAATACACTCGGGTGTAGATCCTAGAGTATGAAGGAGTCCCCTTTCGTTGTAGAAGATGTCACAAAGTAGGGCACATTTTCAAGGATTGCCCACTAATCAAAAAACTAGAGGATCCTCCGAGTGCACCAACTACATCAAAGGGTCCAGCTGCAACTACTTAGGACTGCACTCTTGTATTGACACCCCAGGCATATGTTCACATCACCACTCCGATGACAGTAGCAGGAGATTGCAGAATGCCATCGCCCTTGACAAGAGCTCGAACAACTGCCGAGGCCACAAAAAATTCAGGTATTCCTCTGTTCTCTCACCCTTTCACATACTCTTGCAGCTTTTTTCTTGATTCATCATCTACCATCAATACTTCTGTAATTCATTGTTCTCTTGCACTTACACCTCCCATCATTGCCACCACTACTCCATCCATACCTTCCTCTCCGTCCAACTCATCCTCTCCATCCACAAATGGGATGAATCCACCCCATAAATACAATCTTCTCTCCCGCTTACACCTTGATAGTCATCCATCTCTCCTCTCAGGATTGGGTCTCTCCCTTCCTGGATCTATCATCGATTCATCCAGGGGGAGGAAATCTCATCTTTCAAAAGCCATTCAAAGGGTTGAGGTAGAGGTTGCCTCTAGTTGACAATCCACTTTGGAAGGGGTTCTTAGAGCACTGAACACCCCGGGCAGGGTTCCCCCATGAAGTGCCTCTCATTTAATTACAGAGGCATGGCTAGTGCCTCCAAAAAACTAGCCATGCGTCGATTATTTGAAGTCGAACCAATTGATATCATCATGCTACAAGAAACCCTGGGTGAGGCCGAAATTATCTCCAGAACACTAGCCTCCCTTAAACCTGGATGGCAATTTTATGCCCTTGATGCTATGGGGCGATCGGGGGGTTTAGCCATAGGGCACAATCCTCGCACCATCAAAGTGTTAGCATCCTAGGGAGGATCTGGGTTTATAGGATTGGATATCTTCTCCGCAGAGCTTGGCCTGAATCTTAGGGTCATCAATATATATGGTCCATGTCAACAGAGAGAGAACTTTTGGCAGCATTTGCTCAATCTCTCGATCGTATCTCCAGACCACATAATTCTCGGGGGTGATCTCAATTTCTCCATCAGATTTGGGGAATCTTGGGGATCCCAAGCTCAAGTGGACACATTATCAAGATTCATGATGAACCTTTTGGAACAGCATAACTTTGCGGATGTCCCCATGAATAAGCCACTCCCCACTTGGAGAAACAGAAGGGTGGGAGAAGCAGCTCTTTCCAGGAGGTTAGATCATTTTTTGATAAAGGTTCCCCTCTTGCATCAATTGCATCAGTATAGACAATAGGTGGGTTCTAGGGGTGTCTCAGATCACTCTCCCATATATCTAGAAATCCTTGGCCCCCATCCAAAACCTAAAGCTCCCTTCAAATTTAATCATGTTTGGCTACAGGACCCTGGATTCATCAATCTAGTCTCGGATTTTTGGAAGGCTAATCCTATTGCAAGACATGAATCTTTAGAAAAGGGGTTTTGTCATAACCTGACCCAGCTAAATCACCTTTCCATCACCTGGGCCAAAGAGAAAAATTAGAGGCAGGAATTCATCTTAACTTAGATTGAGATAGAATTGAGTGCTCTGTCAGATGAACGCAACCTGGGTTTTACATCTGCAAATGAAAAAGCTCACCTGATTGAACTAGAAAATCAAAAGGCAAGGATACTGAAGGAGAGAGAGGAATCATGGCAACTCAAGAGTAGGGCTATCTAATTACAAGCGGGAGATGATAATACAAAATTTTTCCAGAACTATGCAAAAGGTAGAAAAGTTTCTAACACCATTTGGAACCTACCCCTACCTGATGGGGGAGTGGCAGACACCTTCAATAAACTCTCCCACCTTGGCACCTCTCACTTCAAGCATCTTTTTAAATCCCCACCTGGGTCTAATCTTGTAGACATCATCAGTGTTGTTGGTCATTTCCCTCGCTTTGTAAATGATGATGAGGCAAAAGAGCTAAACTCTCCTGTTACTCCTGGCGAGCTTGAAGGGACTTTGAAATGGTTCAAAAAAGACAAAAGTCCTAGACCAGATGGATGGATGATCGAATTTTATCTTGCCTTCTATGATCTCTTGGGGGATGATCTATTAAAAGTTGTGGAAGAATGTAAAACCTATGGCACCATATACAATGTTGTCAATACCACTTTCATTGCCCTTATTCCTAAATCTGATTCCCCCTCCTCTTTCAATGACTTTAGGCCCATCTCTCTTTGCAACTTCCTGTATAAGATCATTGCTAAAATCATTGCTAACCGTATCCGCCCCATCCTCTCTCACCATATAGCTCCTGAACAGTTTGCTTTCCTTAATCATCGTCAGATTCACGAAGCCATTGGTATGGCCCAGGAGGCCATTCATTCAATCCAGACCAAAAAACTAAAAGGAATCATCCTAAAGATCGACCGGGTGAAAGCATTTGATCGAATTAGTTGGCTCTACATCAAGATGCTTCTTATTCACCTTGGCTTCCCCCATGCTTTCATCACTTGGATCATGTCTTGCATCTCCACTCCAACTTTCAGTGTCCTCATCAATGGATCTGCCTCCCATTTTTTTCATGCTGAGCGAGGCCTCAGACAGGGCTGCCCCCTCTCCCCCTTACTCTTTCTAATAGTCATGGATGGTCTCAGCAGACTTCTTGCACAAGCTAAAAGAGATGGCAGACTCTATGGCCTCAAAATAAATGATTTCTGCTATCTTACACATCTCCTTTCTGTGGACGATGTACCCATTTTCCTTGATGGAAGCATTAGAGACTCTGACACTTTCTCAAATATCCTTTCCCTCTTCTCGAAGGCTACTGGCATGCAGGCTAATCAAGGGAAATCCACCATTACATTAGCCCTTACTTCCATCCATGAGTCACAATTTTCTTAGCACCACTTTCCTTATTGTATCCTCCCCCTTGATCATGGCTTCAAATACCTAGGATTTTGGATCAAACCCCTCAGCTAAAAAATAGCAAACTAGGTCTAGCTGGTTACCAAGTTGGAAAAAAAGCTTTCTAATTGGTGTCATAGATACTTATCCAGAGCAGGCAGGCTGCTTCTCATTAAATCCATACTAGAGGCCACTCCTATTTTCTGGATGCTTTGGCATGGATCCCCAAGAATATCCTTGCTCATCTTCAACAGATATGTAGCAGATACCTTTGGAATAGTCAACAAGATAAAAAAAATTTGCTTGGGTCAGTTGGCCCAAGATTGCTTTGCCCAAAAAATGGGGAGGTTGGGGCCTAAAAGACCTAGCTCTATTTACACAAGCCTTGCCTACAAAAATGGGTTGGATATTATTGACTTGGCAAAATATTTGGACCTCTATCTCCTATTACAAGTACATTTGGCCTCTCCAAATCATGGATTGGGTTCGCATGCCTAGCTGGCAAAGAACAGGAATTTCATCAGTTTGGAAGGATCTTTTGCACTCCCTGCCAATCATCCGAAACAATCTGGTCTGGAGAATAAATGATGGATCAAAAGCTCGCATAGGACTGGATCCCTGGACTGGGGGGGGGAAGAAAATTCCAGCTACCGAGAGATCTCATCCAGCTCCTCAATCTACAAGATATAAAGGTCTTTTCACACATAGTTGATCAGATGAACACCACCATTTTCTCACAAGGATGGAAATCTGCCTAACAGCTTGACAGTCCTCCTCAATGGCACTAAGAGTGGCAAGGTTATATAAATGCTCTGAGTGAATCTCACATCAGGATTAAGGAGGGACCTGATGAAATTGTTTGGTGCCTAGCAGAGAATGGAATATATACCCCAGAGGCTGGTTATCTCAGTCTCATATCGCACAAACAACCTGAGCAGACACCTGAGTGGTGGAAGAGCATATGGAAGCTTGGTTCTCCCCCGAGAACAAAAAAATTCTTTTGGTGTGTTCTCAGAAACAAGGTCCCCACAAGGGAATCACTATCACATCGTGCATTCCAAGGCCCTCACTGGTGTGCCTTATGCAAAAAATATTCTGAATCGACAAAACACTTATTTCTTCAATGTGAAACTCAAGGCAATCTCTGGCATATTGTCTCCTCCTCGATTCAACTGTCTCGTAAATGGGAGGGTGAAAATATTTGTCGAGCCTGGGAAAATTGGTGCAATTTGCATTGAGGTACAAAGTAGTTATGCCTCCCCCTACTTATATGCTGGCATATCTAGCTAGCTCGAAACCGGATTATTTTTTATGACAGAGTAGCTAGATGGACGCATATCTCAACCCAGATTATATCTGCCTTCCATGCACTGCCCGAGCCCATCAGACCTCGGCCTAAGAGACCGCATGCCCTTGCACCCATCTCCCTAGGCTTTCTTTAATGGTTCTGCATAGAGCCAAGGATGTGGAGGTGGTTTCATTCTATACCTTACTGATCAGCACTACTTTAAGGTTAAGATGGGGCTCGGATATGGGACAAATAATTTCGCAGAACTTATCACACTTCGCCATTTGCTGCACTTCTCACTTGGTCATGATTGCATGGATCTTAACATATATGGAGACTCAAAAATCATTGTAAATTGGTTCAATAATATTACTGTTTGTCATGCACACACTCTCAGTAATATTCTGGATGAAGTGAACATGTTCAAAGCTCAGTTTAATTCTATTTCTTGTCAACACATTTACAGGGAACATAACTGTAGTGCTGACAGGCTTTCCAAGGAGGCCACGCTACTTCCCCGAGGAGAGTGGATGATATAGGAACAAAGGGGTACAAATGAGTATCGATACTATCACAGGCCATATACTGATTATACTTATCACAGGGCAGAGAGTCCCTAATTTTTGAGTTTTTTTGGTGATCATGCACAGACTATACATATGTATATATTTATTTCAATATGTTATTTTTGTTTTTATCTCCAGACCTTATAGAAAGGACATCGCCCTACGTGGTGAATGTTAATATTGAAGATAGTAGCTATGTTATATAATTTATCAGAACAAACACTGAACACCCTGTGTGGTGAAGAATGATATATGCATCTTTTTTAACAAAACTGAGCACCATCTTTTTGTTATGGCTCATAGAGATGGCCAACGGCCAACGAAGCATATGCCGAAAGGCATCTACTACATGTAATTTTTCAAATATAATGAAAGATTACGATTTTTCCAGTGGAAAAAAAAGAAGTATGAGATTTTTTGGTGCAATTTTCCCGAAGACCTGTACAATTGGTTAAGAAGGCTGAAGGGGAAGAACCAGTCAGGGGGATCGACGACAGTTCGCCACAACTGGACTCTGTCGGATATCACACTACTCCAACAATTAGACAACGATCTAACTAGATTAGCCGATTTTTGGGTAAAGACTACAATGGAAGGATATATAGTCGAATTTGCTACGGAGAGTTATCAGTCTTTCTCAAAGGCAGAAGCTTTATTCAGCTTTGGATTAAGAGGGAGGTTGATGAAGGATGTATCGATGTGGATTAAGATGTTTATGGTAGAAGAAAGATTACTTCCCTTGCCTACCATGGGGATGGTAGCGTAAAACCCCAGTACCAAGGGAAGGACGTAGAGGGGGGAATGCTACCAGTTGAGGAATAGAGATGTTGCTGAAGGGATGGATGTGGAAGAGTTGAAGAAATCTAGAGATGTTAGAGCGCAGAGGAGAGCACTGCTAGTGGATAAGTGGTAGACGAGAGTGATTAAGACTCTGGGGAAGAGGAGGATGGGCCCCTAACAAGTGGAAGTGGTGATGGGAAAACCCTGAGTCAAGGAGGGAGGAGAGGAAGACATTGGGCAAAGCCAGAGTAGTGACGAGAGACGTAGGAGTTAGAGCAATGAACAGGGACCTTCCCTACAGGTTGCAGAAGGTGGATTGCAAGAGCAGAGGTTGAGTGGGAATGGAGAGGAAAGAGAAGAAGGCATGGGTGACACGATGAGGAGACTATTTAATAAAAAAGATCCATCCATTAAGAATCAGCAGCAATATCCCCAAGACAGTGGTGTTTCCCCCGATCTTCCCCTAGTACCTTATTACAATCCGAAGGAATTTGTTATTAACTTAGCCAAGGTGATGCGGATGCAATTAGAACATGTTTTCTCACATACACAAAGAGTGCTCAATTTTTCGTATCCATGGGGAAATATCCTTCAATACATTCCCCAATAACGGCGCTAGAAGATGTTATCACTCCCAGAGACAACCTTGGATTTCTAACGAGACCAATGCCCAGGCACATCTAGGTTCTGTGTGTCTCGTAAGATTCTCAAGAGATTGGAGAAATCACATATACTTCATAAATGTATATGTTTATGTGGAATGGGTTGGTTCATTCATCTAAAGGAGTAAGCCATGGATTTTTGGTGTTTCTTCATGTATACAAATCACAAAAACATATGCATAAAATAGTGGAGGCCGAGTAGGTCAAGGACTTACGTTTAATAAGATTTTGTAGAGTTATGAGAGATGACAAGGAGAAGGAGTAACTCATCATATAGAGATTAAAATGTTAAGAATTCTACACTTATCACATAGAGCTTGATGCATCAAGAATTTCTACACTTACATGAGTTACAGGTAGATATAATGGAAAAAAGAGAGAGAGAATGCTAGGATTCATGAAGTTCAATTTTAAAGATATAATCTCAATAATCCATACTGGCACATGCATTAATAAATCAATACAAATGAATCTATGAGGAAGTATGAAATATTTCTAGCAGCTATGATTGCATGAATTTAGAGAAGAAACATGAACATAATGGGTTTTAAACAGAAGGATAACATACTGTAATACTCGAAGGGGGAATCACCACCATTTCCTTGATATTCTAAAATATTTGTATTATAAAGAAATATAGTTTGAAAATAACATATATTGTTTTCTTTAGGATTTTTGAACCTTTGTGAAGTGTTGCTTCCCCCTATTTATTTGGAGAGGGGGAGCATTGAATTGAACTATAATTATTTGTTTTTATCATTTTTAAGGTGCAAGGATCATAGCATTTGGTATTAGAGATCTTGATCCTAAGGTTTTGTTGCTTCAAATAGGTTATCTAAAATTTTCACTGTAATTGTTTTTGGGTGGTTTTAAATGGTGAAACCTAGAGAAGACTGGGAAGACATCTCGTGAAATCTCTGGTTCAAGTTTCAAATCTTCGCGATATTTTCAGAGATATGGTCCAATGAAGTATGGTTTTTGAATGCTCCTAAATTATGTCTCAAATAGGTTAGTTAGGAATTTTTTCTATATCATTTTTTTATGAGGTTTTAAACTATGAAACTTGGGTGACATTAAGAAAAAATCATGGTGAACCTATTATCCAAGTTACAAATCTTGGTTCACTATATTTTCAAATATATTCTCTAACAAAGTTAGGCTTTTGTATGCTCATGTAACACCCCACTCCACATTTACCCACTTCTACAAGCTCGCCATGGTAAACATGAGCTGAGAGTTACTATGCATGACCCAAATTCCAAGATTTAGTTATGGAAATGGGGCCTGGCTTACTAAACCTTTCCAACACTTACTGCAAGACTGAAGAACTCCTGATCACACCCTTAATAGTCTAATTCTACCGGTGAACTTTTCCCTGAGCAGGAACCACTTTCAACCAGGCTTTACAGCCTAGTTGCACGCATGAAGTCTTATCAATGCAACCAAAGGGCTCCAACCACATGCATAACTCAGCCTTCGTGTGGCTATGGCTGAAAATTCCCTAAACAAAGAGTGTGACCATGAACCCTGTTCCAAATTTTTAGGGATATCGTACAGGACAACTTCCCAAAACTTTCCAGGACCCTGCCAATGATAATTACAAATTTTCATAATCTATTCTTGTTATGAAACCAGCTCACAAAAAGACAGAAAAGATAAATCAACGCCTTAGAATTCAGCCTCTTCGAGGGGGCAACCTCCTTTACATTACACAAATAAATGATTCTTTTATGATTCGAATGACAAAACCTCCTTTCTATATATAGGAGTCTAAGGAGTCACAATATAACCTAGCCGACCTAACAATAATAATATAAAGGCACAAAAATAATAATAGAAGGATTCTATGGGGCACAGTAATAACAATATGGGGACAATAGGGGCACAACAATATTAATAAGGGATATAACTACAATAGTAATGGGGTAATCACTAGTATTATAGGACCTAACATGCCCCTCTCCTTCCAAAAAGTGTTGTCCTCAACGCTTGAGTAGTTCTGGATGCTTCTGTATAAAATTCTCATCCTCCCATGTGTAATCTTCAATGGATAAGTTCTTCCACTTGATGAGATACTGCGAAATTGATCGATTTCGTAGCTGTCGAGTTCTTGTTTCTGTGACTGCTTCCAGTTCCAATATAATTTTTCCTTCCTCGTCAAGTTCTGGCAATATTGTTTGAACTGGGAGCTTGTCGCCTATAACCTTCTTTAAACATGAAACATGGAAAACTGGGTGCACTCGAGAAGCTGCAGGAAGCTCCAATTTGTATGCCATAGTACCAATCTTTTGCAACACCTTGTACGGACCATAATACTTTGGTGATAATTTATTATCCTTCTTAGCCTGCTTGAGGGACATTTGTTTATATGGTTGTAGCCGTAGTAATACCCAATCACCTACATCAAAACTTCTTTCGTTGCGATGTTGATCTACCTTTTGTTTCATTCTATTCTGCGCCAACACGAGGTTATCCTTTAAGAGTTGGAGGACTTGTTGTTGATGCTCGATGTGATGTTCCATTGCTTGAACCTTAGAATTTTCTCTTAAATATGATGTGATGGATGGTGGCTGATATCCATAAAGTGCCATAAATGGGGTCATTTTCGTTGTTGTATGGAAGGAAGTGTTATACCACCATTCAGCCAGAGGCAACCATTTGACCCATTGTGTCTGTTTATCAGATACAAAGCAATGAAGATATCCTTCAAAACATTTATTTACTATCTCAGTTTTCCCATCAGATTGAGGATGATAAGATGAGCTATGAGCTAACTGAGTACCGAGACAAAAAAATAATTCTGTCCAAAAATTTCCAGTGAAAATGGGATCTCTATCACTTACAATAATCTTTGGGTTTCCATGTAGCTTTTGAATTGTTTCCATAAATGCAGTAGAAACTATACTAGCTTTAAAAGGATGTGATAATGCACAAAAGTGTGCATACTTGTCAACTACCACCATGATGACACTCTTTCCCTCAGATTTGGGTAAACCTGTGATAAAATCCATTGAAACCTCCTCCCCAACGTTGGCTTGGAATGGATAAAGGTTGTAATAGACCCGGGGTCTTAATTGTTTCAACTTTATTTTGTTGGCAAACCAAACATTCTGCCACAAACTTTTGAATATCTTATTTAAGGCCATCCCAAAAAAATTCCTTCTTAACCCTGTGGTAAGTTTTTAAAAGTCCTGAGTGCCCTCCTAAGGGAGAAGTGTGCAATTCCATAAGAATCTTTTGTTTGAGTTGGGAATGTATCAGATGTACTGGAATCTTGTTGTAACTTTTGAATAAGTGCTCACACTTCTTCATCATTCTTCCATTCCTCCCTTGCTTCGTTTATCCAATCTAGTTGGATAACAAAAATGGCGCACAACAATGCTTCCACATCCTCATCCTTTCTTGAGAGTGCATCTGCCACCACATTTTTCTTCCCTTTTTTGTAGATGATTTCAAAGTCATAACCCAACATATTTGTGACCCACTTTTGTTGCTCTTCAGAGGATAATCTTTGTTCTAAAAAGTATTTAAGGCTATCATGATCTGTTTTTACCTTGAAGTGTCTTCCCATTAGGTAGGGTCTCCATTTCTTAAGTGCATGTAGTATTGCCAACATTTCCTTCTCATAAATGGCTTTGTGTAAAAACTTTCCCTTGATTGGATGACTTTCAAAAGCAATGGGTCTTTCATCTTGCATTAAAAGAGCACCAATTCCATTTCCTGAAGCATCACATTCCACAATAAAGGTTTTTGTGAAGTCCGGTGTAGCTAAGACCGGTGCTTGGCACATTGCCTCTTTAAGATGTTTGAAGGCCTTTGTTGCTTCTGGAGTCCATGAAAATGCATCTTTCTTCAACAATGTTGTTATAGGTGCTACTATTCTCCCATAATTTTTAACAAACTTGCGATAATACCCTATCAACCCGAGAAATCCTCGCAGATGCTTTATGGATGTGGGGATTTTCCATTCTTAATGGCTTTAATTTTGCTAGGGTCTACCTTAACTCCTTCATCAGATACAATATGACTCAAGTATTCCACCTCTTGTACTCCAAAGAAACATTTGGATCTTTTTGCATATAATTGTTTCTCCTCCAATAGTTGTAGCACCTTGTCAACATGTTCAACATAATCCTTCCAAGACTTGTTGTAGATTAGTATATCATCAAAAAATACTAACACAAATTTTCTAAGGAAGGGTTTGAAAATGGAATTCATCAAACCTTGAAATGTAGAAGGTGCATTGGTAAGGCCAAAAGGCATGACCAAAAATTCATAATGACCCTCATGAGTTCTAAATGTTGTTTTTGGAATGTCTTCAGTCTTCATTCTGATTTGATGATATCCTGAACGAAGATCCAACTTGGTGAAGTAAATTGATCCATGCAATTCATCCAGTAATTCATCAATGATAGGAATGGGAAACCTATCTTTAATAGTGAGCTTTTTGAGCTCCCTATAATCCAGGCACATGCACCATGATCCATCCTTCTTATGCACCAATACTACTGGAGCAGAGAAAGAATTTTGAATAGGTTGAATTATACCAGCCACTAGCATTTCTGCAACCATACGTTCAATTTCACTCTTTTGGGCATAGGGATATCTGTACGCCCTGATGTTCGGAGGAACACTTCCTGGAATCAGATGAATAGCATGATCATGATCACGAATAGGTGGGAGACCGTTGGGAGTCTCAAATACCTTGGAATGATTGTCCAAGACTTTTTGGAGATCTGGAGAAATAGATGATTTCGATGTGGAAACATCTAGCGAACATAATTGTGCAATTACACCTCTTTGTTCTTTTTTTAGAAGCTTTGTCATACCATTAGAGCTGATTATCTTTCTTAGTTTCCCTGCAATACCCCTTAATTCAACTTCCTTTCCTTCCGCAAAAAATTTCATGAAAAGTTCTTGAAAATTAAAAGCTATTGTACCCAAGGATTGTAGCCATTGGACTCCTAGTACAACATCAGCACCTCCCATTAGAATGGAAAGCATTGGGCTAGTCAATACATATTCTCCCATGGATAGCTTGATATTATGGCACTTTCCAGAGCAATTTATTGTTCCTCCATTTGCAACCATCACTTGACACTCTAGTGCTGGATATAGGAAGCAATTCAATTCTTTTGCTACCTTACAATGAATAAAATTGTGGGTACTTCCTGAATCAATCAACACTATTGCCTTTTTATTCTTGATTTTCCTTCTATCTTGATGGTTTGAGGAGTGGTAATTCCCACCAATGCATTACAAGATATGATCGGATTCATTTCTTCTTTATCTAGGCTTTGTTCCTAGAGTATATCCTCTTCTTTTGACCTTTCTTGCTCCTTTTCTTCTTCCTCTTCACAATCTATGTAGAATAATTTCTTCTCAACACACTTATGACCTTTAGTGTATTTGCTATCACAATTGTAACAAAGCCCTTTTGCGTGTTTTTCACATTATTGAGATCGAAAAATTGCTCCATCTATAATATCCATGTTGTGGGATCCTTTCCATCAAACTTCCTCATATCGATTTTTGGAATATAGTGGGTCTTTGATCCAACATTAGAGTCTATGAAATCATGATTAACATTTCTTTTGTTCACATCATGAGTTTCCTTTACTACCCTTTCACCATTTGTAAGTGTTTCTTGTAGAAAATTTGTCAAATCTGTCTTCAAATCTGCCATGTTTGTCTTCAAATCTACCATGTCTGTCTTCAAATCTTCCATGTCTCTCTTCAATTTTGTCTTCAAATCTATTTTCAAATCATCCATATTAGCTTTCATGCCCTTTATCTTAGATTCCATGCCATTTATCTTAGCTTCTGTTAGCTTTTGTGAGAGTGACATTTGTTGCACTTGGTCTTGTAATTTTGATATATCATGTAGCATTTCTTCCTCTTCTTCATGAGTCATGCTAGAGCTTTCAGGTTGCTTACTAGGTGTTTGCATTTTCTTTCCTCAGGGCATCAGTTACCAATACTAATGCTCTACTATTCTCTTTGAATTCCTTCAAAATAATTTTTCAAACCAAGCTTAAGCAAAAATTTAAAAAAATCTACACACCTTTTTTCACTTTGTAGGAACTCGATATTGCCTATGATGTATCTCTGTAATTTTGAATCATATAGTTCTGAAATTGTGACCTGCAGTAGCCCTCTATGTCCTCTTTCCAGTGCCACCAATCTGAATGAAATTGGATTCTCCAAAGAAGAGTTATGCCAAATCTCCCATAGTGACCTGATTATAGACTAGTTCAGTAGAGTGAACTTGTACGACATGCCACGTGTCCCTATTTCGACCTTTGGCTCTAAAAAATATATACAAGAAACTACAGTCCGTCCTCTTTCTGTACCTTCTTACAAAACTTCAATCCGATGCTCAAAGAGAAAGTTATGATGATTTTCCCCAGGTCACCTATTTGGAATGTAATCCAGGAGTCTACAAAAAGATCAACTTCCTCATATCATATATCTGCAAATATAGTGTGAAAAGCTCTGAAATTTGGACCTAAGGTTCAGTGCGATTTCGTCTCAAATGGGTTTTTTTTCGCTTCTGAAACGTTGCAGAAACAAGTTATAGAGAAAATTTCACGATAACCTGTTTGGAGCAGTGAAACCTTAGAATCCAAAGCTCTGATACCAAATGTTATGAAACCAGCTCACAAAAAGATAGAAAAGATAGATCAACGCCTTAGAATTCAGCCTCTTCGAGGGGGAAACCTCCTTTACATTACACAAATGAATGATTCTTTTATGATTCAAATGACAAAACCTCCTTTCTATATATAGGAGTCTAAGGAGTCACAATATAACCCAGCCAACCTAACAATAATAATATAAAGGCACAAAAATAACAATAGAGGGATTCTATGGGGCACAGTAATAACAATATGGGGACAATAGGGGCACAACAATATTAATAAGGGATATAACTACAATAGTAATGGGGTAATCACTAGTATTATAGGGACCTAATAATTCTTAAGCTCAAATCTTGCCAATCTTTCCCAATAAATATGAATCATTTATACAAACACTTGGTAAACATAGTAATTGTAGGTCATGAATCCACATTTGTTCAATGTTTCCTTAGTTTGATCATATGTTCATCAAGAAGGCTTACTGCCCTCTCAAGCTAGTTACAACAAACACTTTTTATCTCATGAATTCATATAAATTAATCAATTACTTGTCTAACCATAAGCAAGATCAATAACAAGAGCATCTCATATAATAAGAGATATACCATGCATGTAACTAACATTTAACCAGAATGAAGCCATGACAAACTAGTTATAAAATCAACACAATAACCTATACTTGTACTCACTAATATCAATAAAGAATAACACATAATAACATATTCATAGTGCCAACCAAGTTAGGGACTTCCACGTACCACCCGACTATAAATGGGCTAAACCAAATATTTCTTTCAACCAATCACCCTTGTGCCATATTCCAAGCATGAATGTGGGATCACATGGGACAAACCAAATAAAACAAAATAGGGAATCTAAAGGTTAAATCACCTGAACCCTCAAGCCATGGTGATTTCACCTAAACCGGTCTAGAAATCACAAAAACTAATACAAGCTTGGATGCCTCAAGGTTTCTTCACCTTACCCAAAGGAATTTTCACGTCTCCACCCACCTATCAAGAGCTTCCCAAAGAAAACCATATCCACCCTAAACCCTTGGGATTTTCCTGAGACCACATCAACCGGATCTCAATCCACCAATAATCCAAAGCTCAACCAAAATGAAAACCCATTATACCATGCCTATCTAGGAAATGGCAAAGGCAAGGGTGTACATGATTGTTAATCCAAGCAAATCCCATGATAATGAAAACATACATGACCAATAAATCAATACATAAAAATGCTAAAAACATGACAACATATTGCTTATTGGGGCTTTATAAACATAGCTCGATGTAGTATTTACAAACATATTGCTTATTAGAGCTTTATAACACAACTCGATGCAGTGTTTACAATGATATATATATCATTGTAAACACTGCATCGAGTTGTATATATATATATATCAAGACACATTTTATTTAACTAGCAAATAAAGAAGAATATAATGCCGACATTTGATCAGTCATCTCCCATGTAGCTTCATTGAGCCCAAAGTGCTTCCACTACACTTTAACTTGCTCTATTGCTAAGTTCCAAAGCATGAGCTTCTTCCACTGTAGGATGCATTGAGGCTCTGGCTAGAACTCTCCTTCTACTTCCACCTGAAATACATATTAATCAATCACATGATCAACATCCTGTACAAACCAACTAGATGCTTGCATCCAGCTTTCTCTTGTTGACAATCCAAGATCTTAGCAATAAACTCAACCACCTCTTTCTTCTAGTTAAGCCAATAATATAACTTCTTGATAGTTGTCAAAGTATTTTGGCATCTCGGGTGGCATGAATATGGATTAACATGAAACTCTCTCAAAATAAGCTTCTTCAATTCACCACTTTCCCTTCTTGCATTAGGATTCCACCCAGTTGTTCCTTGCAAAGATCTGTACAAACCACAAAGTCCTTATCAGGATATGTAATCCTCAAAATCGGAGCATTGGTAAGAAATTATTTCAATTGATCAAAACTAGATGCACACTCACCTCCCTAGGTGTACATCACCCTCCTTGTTGCATGAAGAAACGTCAACACCTCTTAGTGTGTGTTGTGACATGGTTTAACCACCTCATAGTGATCTTTAAATCTAGTGATGTGTCTATTTACTAATGCCTACAAGTTTTGGTGTAACGATAATCATGCTCCATTTATATGTGATACCTCTAATACCAATTGTTGGAAACCAAGAAAATATTTAGAAGGGCGTGAATCGATATTTTAAAACTTTTAAAAATCTATTTATCCAATTTAAAATATTAAAAAATATATGAATAAAAACCAATTTACCAATCACATCAAATATAAACACAAGAAGATTACATGGAAATCCATATGGGAGTAAACCATAATTTTAATTTGATTATAATGTAAGTACAAGCTCCAACTTTAGATTACATCAAATTAGGTAGGAATCAACCTACAAGAGGCTCTAACCCCCTTTTTCTTTGCAAGCATGAACTCCCAATATTTCCAGGCGCCAACATGAAGGAAGCACCAACTCCCTTATGTTTTATAGGCTCCAACTTGAAGGAAACACCAATCCCCTTATGATTTATAAGCTCCAACATGAAGGGAGCTCTAACTCCCTAATTTGCAAGCACCTACTTGCAGAACCTTTTAGATATCTCTTTCATAATTTTTTCAAAATTAGACCTGAGGATTTTCTGTAATAAAATAGTGCTGAATCAATTGATTAACTCTATGATCTAATATACCTTGCTATGTAGCTACTCATCTTTCTCTAATTCTTTGAAATAATTGAGCTACCTCATTATCTCTTATTCCCTCTCTCATATGTGCTCTTCATTCTCTTAGATTCTCTTTTTTCATCTTTATTCTTCATCCTCCTAGACATACTCTTCTCTCACATATCTTTATTCTTAATTCATTTCATCACTCACACACACACACTCACTCACTCACTCACATTTTTCCTTTTCAATGCTATTGTTTCTTATAAAGCTTCGGATTTGTAATTCTTCACATGAATAACTACTTCTATACTTGGCTAATTTTCAAATTTAGCCTTTAACTTGTAGCTAGACATCATATTTGTTTCAAATTTTCTTTTGTTCACACTATTTTTCAATTCCTTCTATACTTTTTGGTATCAGTTAACAACAAATTTTACACTTGTTCTACATGGGAACAACATGTTTTACGTTACTTGCATGTTATTTTATATATGTTTCTCAAAAGAAAAACTCTGACTTATTCGACCTATTTGTGTAATTTTAGTACTTTAATGTCAAATTTGTTAAGAATTCACACTGTAGTTCTAATTTTGGTGCCTAAAGGCCAAAATTCAAAAATGTTTGAATTGCTTGATCGCCAAATGTCAATGCCTTGTCCTCCATCTCCTTGAGAATATGACTAAGGGTCAGAACCACAAGCCTCAGTTAGAGGGTGTTTACCATTGATTTGTTGCAAAAGATCCAACGTTTAAATAGATCGAAGGTTGGGAATAAATATCTGCTACCCTTGTTATGTCATTGTGGTCCCTTGTCAACGATTCATTCATTCAAGCCACAACATAAACTAGTAAGACCATGTAACCAAGAAACTTGTCAAGTGATTTGGATTTTCCTATCAAATGTTGATCATTTTGTCATTGCATCGTCGTGTCTTTCTAGAAATACAACTTTACAAATATTGAGGGTTGTGCACTAGGAAATCTGTCATATACCATGAATATTCCCATTAATTATTGTCTATATTGCCATCCTAGTCCTTTGAATGCACCTCACCAATGTTGGTTGTCTACATCACCTACCACATCACTGCCACCTATAGCTGACATCATCATACCATGTGTCATTCTCTAGTTGTGTCACGTGTCACCCAAAATTAGGCCACTTGGCCACCCAAAAGGGCCAAATCCACCTGCCATGTGTCACGCTAACAATGTGCCATGTCAGCTTCCCACCATGTCATTGCCACCTATCTACCACATCACCCTGCAACATCCTCATGGTTTAACATCCCCAAGTGAATCTATTTACCCCTTTCTTCATAAACTTAGTTGGGGTCGTGTATTAACGCTAATCCCTAGTTATGAACACTTAAGCATGGCCACGGATTATACTAATCCTTGATTAAGCATCCCCAAACCAATTATGTAATCCAACCTTTGCAAACCAATTGGGGCTACTAATTAACATTGAACTTGAAATTAGACTAATCAAAATAATCTCCTTATGCTAGACATCAATGACTAACCTTTGACATTAATGACAACTTTTATGAGCAACCCTCCCAATCAACAATCATAGAATATATAAAACATATAATAAAAATCATATTTTAATATAATTACTTTTGAACTATATCAAATCATGGTCTAATGCAATCAATAGAAAAATTACCATAGATAAAGTATTATATGTCCCCCATAGGGTGAAATAGAGGTGAAATAACCACCACAAGCCACATGAACAGCCAATCAAATAAGTACCAGAAATCAATAATCATTAGAACACCTAGAACGTAAAGTGAAAAACCAAAACCAAAAGCACTAGAATAAATAAAGTATATTCACTTGTGCAATGCAACACAAAAACCAAAAACACTAAAATAAATAGAGTATATTCACTTGTGCAATGCAACCCAAAAACCAAAAACACTAAATAAATAGAATATATTCACTTGTAAAATGCAACACTATAAATAAATAAATAAAGTATATTCACTCTATTAAATGTAATGTATAATGCAAATAGTAAATGCACACTTACTTTAAAAAACCACTACATGAACCACAAGTCAAATAACCACCCTAAATTATACTAATAGCCATAAGACAATAACCACCAAAATATTAAAAATAAAAAATAAAAAAATTATTAAACAAAACCACCCATGACAAATACCATAAACTAATACTATAAACTAGACGAACCAAAAATATGAATATCTCTTATCATAACTAAACTCAAATTCCCTATATAACATTATAATGAACGTGATACATTCATTATAATATTGAAAAATAAATATAAAATAATGAATACAAAGTAGTGTAGTGAATGCACATTTACCTTAACGGATGATTATGGGTAAGAATATAGGTTATAAAGTGAATATCAAATCACTCCCAAAAAAAATTAAACCATATAAAAATCATATTTAATAAAATAATTCTCCAACTCTAATGAATCATGTTGTATTGATTTAATAATCACATTTTCCATAGAGTATAATCCCTTACCACTAATAATAATAATATCCATTTTTAAGGTTATAGCCAAGCCAGAGACCAAATTGGTGTATAAGACCTTTTTGTTTGTGGGACAAGGGACCCACCTCTGCACAGCGATTTGACTGCTAAGTCTACGAAGGCATACATACTCTACCCCTCTGGTTTTTGAACCTGTGACCTCTTAGGAGGAAACACATGCTCTTAACCATTAAGCCCACTCTTAACCATTACACATAATATGAATATAATAAAATGAAATTGGTTTTATTTTATTAATGGATAATGATAACTCTATATATATAGAATTAGCATATTATTTTTTATTTATTTTTAAATATGATAGAGGATCACTTTTTGGAAAAAATAAATAAATGATTTAGAGTAAAATATAAGAAAACTATATTTAATTTAATTTATGTTTTTTTTTGTTTATCAGCATAGAGTAGATAATGGTAGTGTGCATTGTTAAGGCATTTCATGGGTTACATGTTTTAAATTTTGTAGGCAAAAATCTAAATAACTTTAGTGCATTTCTAAGAGATTTTGACACCTCAAATACTCTTGAGTCGTGGTTTATCAAGCCAAAAGTTAAATGTGCAATCATCTCAAGACTCACACAATTTAGCAAACAATATATCAATATATTATATATATATATATATATATATATATATATATATATATATGGAATAGCATTATAATATTAAGACATTTTTTCTCTTAATTATACTAAGAATAAAATAATTACTCTAAATAAAAATCTAGCCATTCTAAGGGTTGTGTAGTCAGAGTAAGTACAATTTAATCTTGATTTCTCAAGCCAAAATTTAAATATACAGTTATCTTAAGGCTCACAAAACTTAACAAACAAACAAAAAAATGTTTTTATTTTTCATATAAAAACTATCAAGACATGTTTAAAAAAAAAAAAAATATTTTTGATATTAAAAACTATGAAATAACATTATAATATTGAGAAATGTTTACTAAAAATAGAAATTGCGGAAAACGAAACAACCCACCAGCCGGATTCGAACCAGCAACCTAACGATGCCATTTAGAGTTTTTCCCCACTAGGGGCTCTAGTAACTATGAGAACGTCAGACATTGATAATATTTTTGTTCTAGTAACTATGAGAATGTCACACATTGATAATATTTTCGTTCACGTATTACTCTATTAACTGACCTAAGGGCGGACGGTGACAATCAGTGGAATCAAGATTAGTATAAACTAGCAATTGTCCCAAAAGGTACAAAGAGAGACTGATAGGATTATTAAATTGGAATTGTTGAATTTTCTAGAAGAGATGTTGGTTCAAGCCTAACAAATTAGCTAGCAGAAGAAGGTGAATATCAGCAGAACTTGAACTACTCCACGAAACGTCACTGCAAAAGTTGCCTATGTGCTACTACACCATTTGGCATTAACCCAGTGGAATGCTGGAGGTACCAATTCACACTTTGATATCAAACCGGTAAAGATGCCGATCATCAAAAGGGCAGGTAGCTCATTGGTAGAGCAGGTCCTGCATTAAATTCCTAGCAAGCCCAATTTTCACCAGAATGGGTTTGTAGACAATGCAATAAAAGCACAGAAGACAAAGAACACTCTGCATTGCAGCCATAGTCACAAAACTACTCACATAAACCACAAAAATAATTGACAACCACTTTAGACCACAGCAACTGCATTGAGGCCAGTTCATCCCTTACAAATTACTGGTATTCGATGCTGCATCTACCTTCAAAACTAACAAAAATTATATTCCCACTCCCACTTACAGTCGTTTTAATGTAGTGAAGGAAAAATGTCACTCTTTTCTATCAGAGGCTTCAGCGCTACCTTCCGATTCAAACCTAAGATATATCATTCAGAATGAGCTTTCTTTTGTAAACGGGGATTGGAAGCAAGACAAGGGTTCTGCTCCTGTTATGCCATTTATTAATTCCAATAACACCCTCCCCCAAAACCTTTCGGCTATCAGTTTGTCATCTTTCTGGATCACAGATGTAGATCCAAACACGGCTTCTGGCAAAATGGTGAATGTGAGTGGGGTATTAAAGTTGGCCATGTGCCCAGATAGAAGTATTTGTTTTATGGGTAGCAACCCTGAGGCCTTTGAGATTTATCCTAAATTCTCTTCTCTCATCATTCGTTTTGAAGGAGTCTAATTACAATTGAAAAACCCACAAAAGGAGCGGTTTCTATGTATGCTGGACAGTACGTATTTTACCCTCCTGTGGGGAGAATGCTACAAATCCTTGGGACTGGTCATAGTCGTTGTCGCCAAATCTGCTAGAAGATGATAACATTTTGCTACTATTGCACTATCCAAGCAAACTTTCTTTGACTACCAGAGAAATTTGGGGAAAGCTGACAAGCTTCAACTGGCACTCCAATCCCAGGTACTTTGATGGAATTGACATCTATTCACAATCGGCTGCTTATTCGAATTATGGATTTGATTTCGGGTACTTGCTGGCAAAGGCTTGTGATCCTTACCCATATGCTAACAATTTCCGGTCAAAATGTATTGAAATATATAGAGGGGAACAATTATGTTCAACTCTACTGCAACTAACGTCTGGCTAGATTTTGGATGTGGTTCCCAATTGGCAATGTAATGGCATAGATGACTTTTGTAGCAATTTGGGTACATTCATGAGGGATGACCAAGTTCAGCCCACCGATGGCAGCTTTGCTTATTGTGCAAGATATAAGATGTATAGATCCATCTGATTCTAGTGCTGCTAAATCAGGTATTACAAATGTTAGTGTTGTTTTTCGAATTGTTCCTCCTTCTCAAAGATAGTCGATATAGAACGATCAGGCCTTAATGGTCTAACATTGCCTGCTGACAGAAAATGGAACTCATCTACTGGTCAGCTTTGCATGATCGGATGCCTCAGATCCATCAAGACTGAGGCCGAATTTGTTGATCATAAGAACTGTATTCCACAGCCTCCCACCCACAACGTTGACAGCTGAGTCAATAGTCCCAACGAATGGGGCAAAGATTTCAATTCTAGGCAATCACAAACCCACAACTTCTTCAACTTTCTCAGGTGACCTAGAGAACAGGGCAGCATTTCAAACAAAGCATTTCCCAAAGGAAATTCTTCCAAACTGCTTAGGTTTCCAATATCCCCAGGCAATTCTTTTAAATTTGTCTCTGATAGGATTAATATTTCCAAGGACAATTGATGTGCAACTTGGCGAGGCAACACTTCCATGCTCTTGCAATCCGAAAGGTTTAGATATTCAAGCGTCTTGATATTTTCAAATGTTTCCTCCAACAAGGTCAAATCGGAGCAATATTTCAAATTCAGATATTTAAGTCGAATTAAATTCCCGAAGGAATTTGGAAGCCTGTGCAAACTCCGACAGTGAGAGAGATTGAGGTGCTAAAGATTTGTTAAGAACCGAAAAGAATCAAGCAGTGACTTCATATATGGACATCTTAGGTGCAAGTATTGCAGTGAGGACAAATGACAAAATTCCTCTGGTAAAGTTTTGAGATGAATCAAATCTGACGTACAAGTCACCACAATCTTTTCAATGTGCTTCATCCGTCCAATGGACTTTGGGAACATTGAAAGAGGAGCATAAACATGTAGCTCCCGCAACTCCAGAGGTGCCTACCACACAATATTCATCTTTCAACAGTAAGAAAAATACAAAGATGATAGCCTTTATCTACAAAACCCTTCAAATGCATTCGAGAGCCTATGCTAGTATAGCAATTGTAGCAACAATCTACCATAAATTAAGGAGGCAAAGTAAAAAAAGAGAATAAATACCAAATTGTCTTTAACCCTAACCTGAGATTCTGCTTGCCACAGTTTTTTCAATTTGGTTCATACCACTTCTAAAACCCTTATATTCTTCATGGGAATCCACGGAGGCAATCAAGAGAAGGGACAGTTGTTCCAGCGTAGCCATATCAGGTTTGGTGACTCTACCCTCCTCAGTATGCTTTCTAAATGACAATCTTCAGTTGCAACAAGTTGTAACTTCCTGAAACGATATGGTTTAGGGTCGATCAACTTCCTCAGACAGTTTCCCAAAACCTCATCACACCAATTTTTGAACCATGTGATTTCTTCGTCTGATTATGGTTCCCGAACGTGATAGAAATAACTGAGGACATGAACCATCCTAACTCCCCGCACCTCAATTATTACCTACAGATTCTTTACAAACAAATTGTCAAACAACAAATAAAGAAAACAGAGCAACGAGTTTTTCTCTTTCAAGCAGCAAAAAACTAAAACAGAGCAACAGGTTAATGTTAGAATGATTCAAGTACTTACAGGCGATTACTACCACAAATCATCAATGTCGTCGGTCGTGAGCAGAGCTCCTCCAGGCACGTAGAAGGCAAATGAGGCGAGAATGCGGTTAGGGGTAAGGTGGTTACAGCCATAACTAACCCAAGCTGATGAGAAACCCGGAATAATGATGCATGTGGGAAACAGCGGTCAAGCGGAAAGAGGAAAATTTTTGCTAGATGTCAAACAACAGAAGATCCATATGTCAGTCAGAGAATGAAAGTGTAGATGACTATGCTCATTCATAGGAAGGCCTATCGGCCTAATTACTATAAACTGTTCAAAGAAATCTAACGACATGAAGTAATTTACTTTTCTAAATTCGCGGCGAACTTATCGACGGGAATATGTCTCCTCCTTTAGTTTTAAATATAAAAATTTATAATTTTACCCTTTTTCAAGGAAGTCCAAGGTGTAAGATTTAGGTAAATATTAAATATTATTTATTAAGTTAACGTTGGTTCGCTGTCTTTACATTTTAATGAAAAAAATGTAATGCTAATTGTTTACTATATTTAATATTTGTCCAAATTCATTGACTTCCGGTATAATAGTTAATATTGGGTTACAATATGATACTTAATATTGGT
The DNA here is from genome assembly GCA_031772625.1 of Pinus tabuliformis. Lineage (NCBI taxonomy): Eukaryota > Viridiplantae > Streptophyta > Pinopsida > Pinales > Pinaceae > Pinus > Pinus tabuliformis. Next base: position 723,384,072 of record CM062811.1, read on the forward strand.
CCCAAATTCATTAGCTTACTCTAGGATACTTTTATGAATGGCAAACATACTTATCATAGAAAAGTTGTCTCGTCCTCTTAGTTTTAAATATAAAAAATTATAATTAATTCACATGTTTTAATGGACAAGATGTAAGAAAATAAACTAGTGATTAAGTTATTATATGGTATTTGATATTTTTTCTAAATTTAAACTTATTGGATTGAAATTCTAAAAGGATGATAATATTTTTTTATTATTATTATTTTTATTTTAATGAAATAAAATTTTTCATGATTCTTTCATTTTTTATTTGGTCAATTATGGTTTAACTTCGCATTATAATAAAGATTGTCTTAATATTGAAATAAACCATGTTCAACCATGTTTATTTTAGAGTTTATGATATTTTCCTTAGGGTTATATACTTTGAGTTTATATTTTTTATCCCTACGGTTTATAATATCAATCATGGTCAACCATCTTTTATAAATTCAATCATGGTCAACCATGATTCATAGTCCTATTGTAAATTATTTAACAGATTAATTAATAATAATAAAAAAATAAATATTTAATTAATTAAAGATATTTATATTAATAAATATTTATATTTAATATTTAACACTAATAAATATAATAATTAATTTAAAACATTTTTATTAATATTTATTAATTAAATATTAATATACAATATTTATATTAATATTTAATTAACAATATTTAAATTGGTTGATATAAGTATTTTTAATCACATCATTATTTAGTAAAAGTTTTGAACTAATTAATGTGATTCATGGTTATGATAAAATGATTCATCCTTAACTTTTTTTAAATATAAAAATGAACCCTTCTCTAGATAATGTGATCCCTTCTCTAAATAATGTGATTCATCTTCAAAGCAATAAAAATGCATCGTTCACTTTTTTAAATAATGTGATTCATCTTCAAAGCAATAGAAATGCATCGTTCACTTTTTTTAATATAAAAAGGAGCAGTGCTCGGGCTCCCGACCACAGAAAAACAACGGAAACGAAAATATAAGAGATAAAAACTACAAACATATTTAACAGAATAGTTAATCGATTAGTATACGAAATTTAAATTCCTTCGTTAAAACCTCAACTAAATACCAAATTCCTTCATGCTAAACACCAGCACCGAAAGGAGGCGTCTCTATTTCGTTTCACTTCACAAAATACATATCCATATCTGCTTAAAAACCGTGATCAAAATCAACTGATATGTACGCCCTAGGATCCATCCTGTTCACTATTTTTTGAATCCTGATCAGTTCAATAAAAAACGATGTGACATTTAACAGGCAGACAGTCGCTATTTCCATGAATGACCAGGACGAAAACGACAGGCGGCGCAGCAGGGAGAGCGAGCGGGCTAGCGACGACCCTCCCCCATTGCGCCGCCGTCGGATTGATGACGACAATCAAAACCACAACTACCACAGAAGGGAAACCGACAATGAGCCCGACAGAAGCAGAGGACACCATGACGGCCACCACAGGGAGAGCGAGCGGGCGAGCGACGACCCTCCCCCACTGCGCCGCCGTCGGATTGATGACGACAATCAAAACCACAATGACCACAGAAGGGAAACCGACAATGAGCCCGACAGAAGCAGAGGACCCCATGACGGCCACCACAGAAGCGAACGCCAAAGACACAACATCCCCACACACACATCAGGATCAACACCCCGACATTATCGAGAACACGTCGGATCAGAAGAGCTGCCGCCAAAACAATTAGAAAACGATAATATTTCTGATCGGGATTTGAACAGGCCGACAGCCGCCATTTCCATGAATCCCCGTGATGAAAACCCAAGGCGGCGCAACCGGTGGAACGACGCTACCAGAGATGACTCTTTCCCATCGCACCGCCGTTGGGGACAAGACGAGAGTCAGCAATACGACAGGAGAGAATTCCCACCGCGCCACCGTCAAAGAGGAGACGGCACTCAGCCCTACGATAGGAGAGAATTCCCACAGCGCCGCCGATGGAGAGAAAACGACACTCGGTACTACGACAACAGGAGGACAACCGACAATGAGGCCGACACGAGCAGAGGCAGCGGTCGCGGCGACTACCGCAAAAGAGAACGCGAAATGTTCAACACCTCGGCACACACGTCAACATCAACGCCCCTGAATTCCCACCAGTATCATCCACAACACACGTCAACATCAACGCCCCTGAATTCCCACCAGTATCATCCACAACACACGTCAACCTCAACGCCCCTAGATTACCCCCAATATCATCCTCCACATACAGAATCAGAAGAGCCGCCGACCAAATCAAGAAAATATTCCGATACATTCTCAGGTCGAGCTCCGCCGCCGCCAATTCCCAACTGCCCCGACATGGGTGAACCCGTTGCCGACATCTTAATCCCCTCCAAGCTCCCTCTTCCCGGCAAACCCTATTCCCCGCAACGACCTCTCAAACACCAACGAGACCTGCAACGCGCCGTCGCTCTCGTAATCGATCTCACAGATTTCTCCTCCCCGACAGCCTCCGACTGGGAAACCCTAGGCGTAAAGTTCTTCAAGTATCCCTGCAGAGGCCTCCCCGACAATGGAACCGTGAACTCCTTTGTCTACGACACCATGCGCTTCGTTCGGTATTACCAAGAGAAAGCCGAGGCACCGAGACAGATTCTGGTTTACTGCACACACGGTTACAACCGCGCGGGTTTCATGATTGTTCACTACTTGCTTCGCAGCCGCTTCTGTTCCAGCGTGGCAGAAGCACTCGGAATCTTCGCGGCGGCGCGGCCGCCGGGAATTTACAATCCACGCTATGTCGATGCTCTGTATTCATTCTACAACCAGAGAAAACCCGAAACGGTGCCCATTTTCACATACCCTGACTGGTTCACCGCCGCCGCTGCCGCCGCCGATGACGAGAACGATAACGACATGAATTTGCCCGACTTCTCAGAGACCCGTTCGACAGCGACATTGTCAGACAACGACGTGCTGGGGGATCCAATTCCACTGGCTCAGCAATATCATATGCAGAAGCAATGTTGTGTGAAGCTTGGGCTTGAAGTGAGCTCAGGGTTTGATATACGGTTTCCAGGATCCGACCCGGTGTGTTTGGATCGAGATAGATTGGGTCTCTTGAGGGAGAATTATTTCTACGCCTCGTGGAAGGCCGAGGGAACTCGATACATGATGCTTATAAAGCGCGATGGGTGTTATTTGATCAACACCAACTTTGAGTTTCGCAGGGTTCAACTCCATTTTCCTAGGAGAAGAAACCCTAATGATACCCATCACATCACTCTGGTCGATGGCGAGACTGTCATCGATGACAACGATGGGAATCGAGTGAGAAGGTATTTGGTTTCCGATCTCTTGATTCTTAATGGAGAGGCTCAAATAAGTCTCCCTTTCTCTGAGAGGTGGCGCTTGATAGATGAAGAGTTAATTCGTCCAAGACAAGTACATGCTAAAACAAATTTCTATTATGATTATGGAATGGAGGCCTTTAGTGTCATGAGGAAAGACTTCTGGATGCTATCTACTGTTAGAAAACTGCTGCAGGACTTCATTCCCAAGCTGCCTCACAGAGCAAGTGGTATTATCTTTCAGTGTTGGGATGACCCATATTTTGTTCATGGCCACGATCGTGTTCTTTACTGGAAGCACCATGAGAAGAACACTGTGAACTTCCTTTATCAGCTGGAGAATAAACCTACTGTGTACATCTGGGAAGAGGGTAAGATGAAAAAGCTAGAAGGGGTTCATGTGAATTTTGGAGAGGGACATGAGCCATGGGAGTTTGCAGGGAAGATTATAAAGTGTGGCTGGAATGCCACTCAAGAGACATGGGAGTTTATCACTGTGGTAAGAGACAAACCTGTTCCTGACAGATGGTGTACATATTTGAGTGCCAGGAAAGACATCAAAGATGAGATTTATCAAGATAAACTTTTGAGTGAGATTGACAAAATTGTTCAGCTTCCAATTTATGCTGGTAAAATGTACTCACCGATTCAAAATGCAAGTGGATTACCATCACCACCTCCCACTGGGATTGGGTTATCATCTTCTAATCTCACTGACAAAATATATCCAGAAATTCAAAATGTAAATGGATTACCACCACCACCTCCTCCATTTCTTACTGATAAAATGTATTCAGAAATTCAGAATGTAAATGGATTACCACCACCACCTCCACTTCCATTTCCACTTCCATCTCCCACCTCCACTCCCACTCCCACTCCCACTCCCACTGATAAAATATATCTAAAAATTCAAAATATAAATAAATTACCACCACCACCACCTCCTCTACCTCCCACTGATAAAATGTATCCAAAAATTCAAAATGGAGATGCATTACCATCACCCTCCGACGGAAGAGATCTAAACACCTCATTTTAAGTATATTTTCATATTATATTTATATTTAATTTATTAATATAAAAATGATACATGACAAGAAAATTTAACCAGTTAAGGAATTTCATATATAGGTTTTAATTACTAATATATTATTCATATAATTTCATATATAGGTTTTAATTACTAATATATTATTCATATAAATGGAAAAGGAAATAAATTATATAGCACTTATAGTATGATAGAGATAGTTATATTTTCACTGTTAATATGCATGTTTAAAAAATATATCTCTAAATTATATATTTTGAAAAATGTTTATATAGTGTTGAGTATTTTAAATTTTCTAATATTTTATATAATTGAAAATATTAATATATTTAAAATTTTAAATTGTATAACTTGAATGATGATGGTTAAAAGAAATAAATTATTTATTTTGATTTAAGATTTTATTCATATGCTCTAAAAACTTGGAGAGAAGCCTCCAGAGCTCACTATATTTTTGACATTGTAGAAGGCTAGGAAGGTGAGTATTGTAACAAAGATTGTGAAACTGAGATCTAATGTGGTTGTAAGCGGGGCACTCTAAGAGGAAGTGGTTTTCATCCTCGATGTTCCTATTATCACATATATGGAATTATAGAATTTTTGTAATGTATAATTTTATTATTTTTAGAATATTATTATAATTTTTTTTCATGTTTATAATTTATATATAAATCACAAATTTAATGGGTTTCAACTTTATCTTGAAATAAGAAATTTAATCTGTCATCGTTGTGTATTTTCTAGTTGTATCTACTAACAATTTATAAGTTTGAAAAGAATTAGTATTCTCTACATTTTTATTATAGGAATTTTAAGTCAAAATATGAATATGTTTGTTTTCAACTATTTTCTTCTTGGTGAATATTGGGAAAAATGTGGATATGAATTTTCAAATATTTTCTTTTATTTTGACCTTAAGCTCTTAAAATTCATATAAGCATTGTGAATTTTGATTCAGAGTAAAAATACAATTTGTGGAGAATTATGTTGTCCTAGTAACAATATTTTTTGTAAAAAATTATAGTCTCTTGTAATTTGTCAATTTTCCATGTTTTTCAACTACTTAAATAAATTGAAAAACCAAGAGTACCCTTTTGAAGAGGACGTGTAAACTAAGATATTGGTTGTTTTTGAAATCTTTTTGTTGTGTATATTTTATGTTGTTGATTTTTTATTCGACCCCTTTGAAACTATCCAAAAAGATTTGAAGCATTATGCTTAAAAGAAATTAGATGAAAAATATCATATAAATTCTGAAGTGTCATACTCATATATTTATTAGAGATCTAAACACCTCATTTTAGTATATTTTCATATTATATTTATATTTAATTTATTAATATAAAAATGATACATGACAACAAAATTTAACCAGTTAATGAATTTCATATATAGGTTTTAATTACTAATATATTATTCATATAAATGGAAAAGGAAATAAATTATATAGCAGTATAGTATGATAGAGATAACTATATTTTCACCACTAATATGCATGTTTAAAAAATATATCTCTAAATTATATATTTTGAAAAATGTTTATATAGTGTTGAGTATTTTAAATTTTCCAATATTTTATATAATTTAAAATATTAATATATTTAAAATTTTAAAGTGTATAGCTTGAATGATGATGGTTAACATCCCTTGAGACCAAACATTGGTTTATCGGACCTAAAGAAATAAATTATTTATTTTGATTTAAGATTTTATTCCTATGCTCAAAAAACTTGGAGAGAAGCCTCCCGAGCTCACTATAATTTTGACATTGTAAAAGGCTAGGAAGGTCAGCATTGTAACAAAGATTGTGAAATTGAGATCTAATGTGGTTGTATGCGGGGCACTCTAAGAGGAAGTGGTTTTCATCCTCGATGTTCCTATTCTCACATATACGGAATTATAGAATATTTGTAATGTATAATTTTATTATTTTTACAATATTATTATAATTTTTTTTCATGTTTATAATTTATATAGAAATCACAAATTTAATGGGTTTCAACTTTATCTTGAAATAAGAAATTTAATCTGTCATGTTGTGTATTTTCTAGTTGTATCTACTAACAATTTATAAGTTTGAAAAGAATTAGTATTCTCTACATTTTTATTATAGGCATTTTAAGTCAAAATATGAATATGTTTGTTTTCAACTATTTTCTTCTTGGTGAATGTTGGGCAAAATGTGGATATGAATTTTCAAATATTTTCTTTTATTTTGACCCTAAGCCCTCAAAATTCATATAAGCATTGTGAATTTTGATTCAGAGTAAAAATACAATTTGTGGAGAATTATGTTGTCCTAGTAACGATATTTTTTGTAAAAAATTATAGTCTCTTGTAATTTGTTAATTTTCCATTTTTTTAAACTACTTAAATAAATTGAAAAACCAAGAGTACCCTTTTGAAGAGGACGTGTAAACTAAGATATTGGTAGTTTTTGAAATCTTTTTGTTGTGTATTGAAGCATTATGCTTAAAAGAAATTAGATGAAAAATATCATATAAATTCTGAAGTGTCATACTCATACGTTTATTAGAGATCTAAACGCCTGATTTTAGTATATTTTCATATTATATTTATATTTAATTTATTAATATAAAAATGATACATGACAACAAAAGTTAACGAGTTAATGAATTTCATATATAGGTTTTAATTATTAGTATATTATTCATATAAATGGAGAAGGAAATAAATTATATAGCAGTTATAGTATGATAAAGATAGCCATATTTTCACTGCTAATATGCATGTTTAAAAAATATGTCTCTAAATTATATATTTTGAAAAATGTTTATATAGTGTTGAGTATTTTAAATTTTTCAATATTTTATATAATTTTAAATATTAATATATTTAAAATTTTAAAGTGTATAGCTTGAATGCTGATGGTTAACATCCCTTGAGACCAAACATTGGTCTATTGGACCTAAAGAAACAAATTATTTATTTTGATTTAAGATTTTATTCATATGCTCAAAAAACTTGGAGAGAAGCCTCCCGAGCTCACTATAATTTTGACATTGTAAAAGGCTAGGAAGATCATTATTGTAACAAAGATTGTAAAACTAAGATCCAATGTGGTTGTAGGCTGGGCACTCTAAGAGTGGTTTTCATCCTCGATGTTCTTATTCCCACATATATGGAATTATAGAATTTTTGTAATGTATAATTTTATTATTTTTAGAATATTATTATAATTTTTTTTCATGTTTATAATTTATATAGAAATCACAAATTTAATGGGTTTCAACTTTATCTTGAAATAAGAAATTTAATCTATCATCGTTGTGTATTTTCTAGTTGTATCTACTAACAATTTATAAGTTTGAAAAGAATTAGTATTCTCTACATTTCTATTATAGGCATTTTAAGTCAAAATATGAATATGTTTGTTTTCAACTATTTTCTTCTTGGTGAATGTTGGGCAAAATGTGGATATGAATTTTCAAATATTTTCTTTTATTTTGACCTTAAGCCCTCAAAATTCATATAAACATTGTGAATTTTGATTCAGAGTAAAAATACAATTTGTGGAGAATTATGTTGTCCTAGTAATGATATTTTTTGTAAAAAATTATAGTCTCTTGTAATTTGTAATGATATTTTTTGTAAAAAATTATAGTCTCTTGTAATTTGTCAATTTTCCATTTTTTTTCAACTACTTAAATAAATTGAAAAACCAAGAGTACCCTTTTGAAGAGGACGTGTAAACTAAGATATTGGTAGTTTTTGAAATCTTTTTGTTGTGTATATTTTATGTTGTTAATTTTTTATTCGACCCCTTTGATACTATCCAAAAAGATTTGAAGCATTATGCTTAAAAGAAATTAGATGAAAAATATCATATAAATTCTGAAGTGTCATACTCATATGTTTATTAGAGATCTAAACACCTCATTTTAGCATATTTTCATATTATATTTATATTTAATTTATTAATATAAAAATGATACATGACAACAAAATTTAACTAGTTAATGAATTTCTTATATAGGTTTTAATTACTACTATATTATTCATATAAATGGGAAAGGAAATAAATTATATAGCAGTTATAGTATGATAGAGATAGCTATATTTTCACTGCTAATATGCATGTTTAAAAAATATATTTCTAAATTATATATGTTGAAAAATGTTTATATAGTGTTGAGTATTTTAAATTTTCCAATATTTTATATAATTTAAAATATTAATATATTTAAAATTTTAAAGAGTATAGCTTGAATGATGATGGTTAACATCCCTTGAGACCAAACATTGGTCTATCGGACCTAAAGAAACAAATTATTTATTTTGATTTAAGATTTTATTCCTATGCTCAAAAAACTTGGAGAGAAGCTTCCCGAGCTCACTATAATTTTGTCATTGTAAAAGGCTAGGAAGGTCAGTATTGTAACAAAGATCGTGAAATTGAGATCTAATGTGGTTGTACGCGAGACACTCTAAGAGGAAGTGGTTTTCATCCTCGATGTTCCTATTCTCACATATATGGAATTATAGAATTTTTGTAATGTATAATTTTAATATTTTTAGAATATTATTATAATTTTTTTTCATGTTTATAATTTATATAGAAATCACAAATTTAATGGGTGTCAACTTTATCTTGAAATAAGAAATTTGATCTGTCATCGTTGTGTATTTTCTAGTTGTATCTACTAACAATTTATAAGTTTGAAAAGAATTAGTATTCTCTACATTTTTATTATAGGCATTTTAAGTCAAAATATGAATATGTTTGTTTTCAACTATTTTCTTCTTGGTGAATGTTGGGCAAAATGTGGATATGAATTTTCAAGTATTTTCTTTTATTTTGACGTTAAGCCCTCAAAATTCATATAAGCATTGTGAATTTTGATTCAGAGTAAAAATACAATTTGTGGAGAATTATGTTGTCGTAGTAATGATATTTTTTGTAAAAATTATAGTCTCTAGTAATTTACATCAATTTTCCATTTTTTTCAACTACTTAAATAAATTGAAAAACCAAGAGTACCCTTTTGAAGAGGACGTGTAAACTAAGATATTGGTAGTTTTTTAAATATTTTTGTTGTGTATATTTTATGTTGTTGATTTTTTATTAGACCCCTTTGAAACTATCCAAAAAGATTTGAAGCATTATGCTTAAAAGAAATTAGATGAAAAATATCATATAAATTCTGAAGTATCATACTCATATGTTTATTAGAGATCTAAGAAACTCATTTTAGTATATTTTCATATTATATTTATATTTAATTTATTAATATAAAAATGATACATGACAACAAAATTTAACCAATTAATGAATTTCATATATAGGTTTTAATTACTAATATATTATTCATATAAATGGAAAAGGAAATAAATTATATAGCATTTATAGTATGATAGAGATAGCTATATTTTCAATGCTAATATGCATGTTTAAAAAATATATCTCTAAATTATATATTTTGAAAAATGTTTATATAGTGTTGAGTATTTTAAATTTTCCAATATTTTATATAATTTAAAATATTAATATATTTAAAATTTTAAAGTGTATAGCTTAAATGATGATGGTTAACGTCCCCTGAGACCAAATGTTGGTCTATGGGACCTAAAGAAACAAATTATTTATTTTGATTTAAGATTTTATTCCTATGCTCAAAAAACTTGGAGAGAAGCCTCCCGAGCTCACTATAATTTTGACATTGTAAAAGGCTAGGAAGTTCAGTATTGTAACAAAGATTGTGAAATTGAGATCTAATGTGGTTGTACACGGGGCACTCTAAGAGGAAGTGGTTTTCATCCTCGATGTTCCTATTCTCACATATATGGAATTATAGAATTTTTGTAATGTATAATTTTATTATTTTTACAATATTATTATTAATTTTTTTCATGTTTATAATTTATATAGAAATCACAAATTTAATGGGTTTCAACTTTATCTTGAAATAAGAAATTTAAATTTGTCATCGTTGTGTATTTTCTAGTTGTATCTACTAACAATTTATAAGTTTGAAAAGAATTAGTATTCTCTACATTTTTATTATAGGCATTTTAGGTCAAAATATGAATATGTTTATTTTCAACTATTTTCTTCTTGGTGAATGTTGGGAAAAATGTGGACATAAGTGGGTGTAAGTGCATGACAGATAGTCCATGAACTTCTCATGGTGTTGTGTGACACTACATGCAACGTTGAAGCATAAGCACACTCTTGACCGTGACATGCAAGCAAATGAAAGAAACAAAGATAACTTACGTCGTGAACGAGTGCTTGCAATGTAAGACTCCTCCAATGCATGAGCAATGGGATCGTGCAGTTCAAGTGGAGGAAGTGTGATCTGTGAGTGAGATGGATGTCCACTGCATACAAATGAGTGATGAGGAGCCTTGGGTGATTGAACAATTTCATGATCGGTAGTGAGACTAATCCCAAGAGAGCGAGGGCTTGACATAACCATCAGCTCAGGCTAAAGTGCCTTGACAGTATTGGGTGTCTCAACTTCATCAGCATGCAGATCATCATACACCGGTGGCTTCGAAAGATCAACTGCAATAGATTAATGATCGTGATCAAAATTGTAAGAAAATGGATCATGACCGCCATGATCAGAAAAATTAATGAATTCTTCGGCATCGTCATGATCAAATAAATCAAACAGAGGGATAGATGAAAAGTGAATGAACTCATCCTCTGTGTTTCCGAAAAAGACAGATGAAGGATCAAGTGGATATTCAATGAATAGCTTATCCTCTCCATTGTCAAATGATGGACTAACATCCGGTGAGTCCTGCGAGTGATTAAAAATGGGTGCATCCATGGGTAAAGATACGCATGCAAAATCATAGATGGCAGGTTCACCAAAGAGGTTAGGAAAGAACGGAGGGGGCTCGAATGGAAGGGTGTCATCTTTCACCGAGTATTGATGTTCAAGCTCCCACTCATACCCTTCATGAATGACAGCGCATGTTGGTTGTGCAACACCAACTCTGTCAGTGGGTTGTTTCTCATTCACAATAAGTGAAGGGTCTAGAATGGACGAACACAAGACAACATCATCCAGAGGAACACTTAAGTGCGAAGACAGAGGTCAAAGAAAATAATTCATATGAGAACTAAAAGGACTCACAACCACATATGCACGAAAATTGAGTGGAGTGATGTTGGGAGAGTGTGAAGGATGAACAGGTGTGTGAGCATGATCCTCAACATCACTGAGCAGTGGTGGAGCTGTTGAATGAGAGGGAGGCAGACAATCAGTTGAGACAGTGCCCGCTTCCACATGATATTGTGCAGTTCCATCAATGAAGAATGTTGAGCGAGGCTTGATATCAAGCTTCCTCTTGGGATGGGCATATTTCTTAATGCAATACTCGAACCGGTCCTAAAGATAAGAAACTTCATCTGGATCCTCTGAGCTTGAAACTACAAGTCACGGAAGCGCTACCAAAAATCAATAACGGATTCATGCGGAGCCCTCCGTTGTTGTAACAGTTTCCGATCAAGATGGTCTGGATAAAAATGATAGAATGTGTCTTCAATAAGATCACAGAAGTGCTCGAATGAGTGCACGGTGTTAGCCAGTAGGTTGAGCACCCAAAGAAATGGAGATTCGCGAAGTGTGTATGCAAGCAGCAAACCGGCCTATTCGTCGAAAAACTCATCTTCCTCATGAATCATGGAAAGAAAGTTATGTAAGTGCATAGGCCAGGCCACTTTTCCTTCACCATCATATGTGTGAGTGGACAAGAGATCGAAAAGTTTCCTGAGATGGAGACATCTTCATGATTCGGAAAACACCTCAGGGGAAGAAGAATGCAAGACTCCATGAAAGATATGCAAAGGTTCAAAACTGGATGAGAGGACACTGCTTGTCATCAAGCCCTCCTTCTAGCACCAGGAATGTTGACGGTGCTAGACCTGACAACATGTCAAGGGGATATCCCCGGTAAGAAGTCCCAATTAGACATCAGACTGTTTGGTATAGGAGTCTGAGCAGTGGGTCGTAAGGTAATCCCTTGACCGCGATGTCGCAAAGAGGAAATTAAAATAACTCTGTCAGCAGCAAGAGTGTGACTAATGCAGCGAGTCAAGGAAGGTGTATGAGAGGTTCCAACAATTCGAAGGGGGAAGGAGGTGAAGGTGAGTTCCAGGTTGAAAGGGATTAGTCCCAACTCGGCTAGGAACACACAACATAAAGGACATGCACAGCTTCCAATGGAGTTGTCCACTTGGATGCAGTAGTCACATCATACAAGGTAAGATAACACGTACAACACTCATGGATCAGTCTGAGACGAGTGCGACGGTTGTTATGGCAAGGTTCAAGTGAAAGGTTTGGCCGATTTCCGACAAAGCAGTCGACATGGACAGTGACATCATTAACAACATATGCAACACATTAACAACAAGATTCATATAATTGCATGTGAATCGGTTCATACACAAGTACGTAAGTTAAACAACATATATCATTAAAGCAATCGGAGCAGTCCAACTACAATAACAAAATATGCATGAAAATGTGTTGGCTCTTATTATATAAATTAGTGTAAGTCACAATCATATAATACATCCATGTAAACCTGCTAGCTCCAACATTAGAATGTTACAACCACATCCACTTGCTCCTCCAAAGAGATGTACTAGCTCTGTGCAATGGAAAAGCCAAGGCGTGTTACAATATTGTCCAAGCCTTCTTCAAGATAGTCTTAATAGAAGCTTGGATGACCAAAAGCCTATACAATGAGTTATGAGGGACTATTTATAGCAAAGGGTGGGGTGACCCTTGACATTCCCCTTTGTGACCATTCAACTACCCTCATGACTCTTCACCTACTCTATGATTGTTACATCCACGCTTGACACTTGACTTACACTTAACATCACTCAACATTACAATGAACATGTACCCATGTGAACAATGGCTTGGACAAGCCAGACTAGACATCATTCGGACTTAAACAACCATAGAATTCCAATTGCTCGACATCCTCATGTTGATCAACAGTGACATATTGATGCCAAGATTGGTAGTCCTTGACAGTGCCCGTGTGTTCTGTTGTGACATCCGTCTGAAACCTGAATCTTGCCTCCATAGCATCTAGGTACACTGCTCGGGCTCCTCTGTCCAACTCGTCTTTGACCATGCATATCATTGCCTTCAATGTGGTTGGACCAACAATGTACTTGCACATGATGTCTACACTAATAGGCAAGTCTGGGCTAGTGGCGGTGTGCATCAACTCGTCGAAGTATGAGTCAAGCTCCTGTCGAGCTTGCTTCTTGGTCTTTGCTTGGTTGACAGTCCCAAGTGATGGGATCGCATGAGTGCGCACTATAACATCCATACTTTTGAATCCTCGTGCATGGGAAGTTTGTATTCTAGTGATGAGTTGTGGTAGGTCTTCATAGTTCTGTATTTGACTCCGGATACATGCTTGCAGCTCGATCGCATTGGCCTTCATCATCTTTGGCAAGTGAAGCAGGGCTCCCTTGTACTTCATCGTCCATGCTTGCATGTTATCAAAAACAGTATGTATATTCTTCAAGATGCGTGCTCTTCTCACACATCGTTGTTACCATCTGCTGAGATGAACGACTGCTTGATGCACGGTAAACAATGTAAACTTTGAAACAGTAACTATAAACTCAAAATGGGGACTCTGGCCAAAAAACCCCGAAAAAACATCAAAAACAGTGCTAAAAACGAAAAGTGTTGATGTTGGAATAACACCTTTTTTTTCTAGGGTAAATTTTCAACATGTTTTAAAAATGGCAGTGAAAACCAATTTTTTGTGCAAAAATTGTCCAAAAAACACCCTCAAAATGAAAAGTGTTGATGTTGGGATAACAAATTTTTTTTCAAAGATAAAATTTCAACATTTTGAAATAGTAGCGTAAAAATATTTTATCATGACCCTGAAAAACATTAAAATTTCAAAAAAAATAATGAAAACATAAAATTAAAATTAAAAATTAAAAAACATAAAACAATGAAAAAACACAAAACAAAACAAAAAAAAAAAGTTAAAAAAAAATAACAAAATATAAATAAAAATATATACTAAAAACAAAACAAAAAAAAACAAACAAACAAACAAACAAAAAATCAAACATCAAAAATAAAAATCAATCATAAAAATGTAAAAAAAACTACAAAACAAAATTAACCTATAAAAGATAAGAATTAAAAAACTAGAAAAAGATTACAAATTATAAACAAATAATTAGTAAAAAAAACATATTTAAAAAAAATGGAAAAAAAAAAAAAAAACAAACAAACAAATATGTAAACCATAAAAAAATTTGGGAAAAGAAAGAAAAAACACATCAAAAAAAACTCTAAAATTAAGTAGGTAAAAATAGAAAAATTTAAAAAACATTAACAAAAAACTAAAAAAAATTGAAAATTAAAAACAAACTAGATTTAAAAAAAAATGGAAAATTAACAAAAAGAAATTAAAAGCTAGTGAAATTAAGATTAAAATGATGATTACTTAAAATATATATATATATATATATATATATATATATATATATATATGACACAAAATAAACAAAAAATGTTAAAAAAAAATTGTTTCATCAATCATAAAATAATTTGGAAAACAAAAACAAAAACAAAATTAAAAAATTTATATATATAAAATTAAGTAAAAATTAAAAAATTCATTAAATAAACTAGGAAAAGAAATTAAAAACAAATTATATTAAACAAAAATAGAAAATTAACAAAAAAAAACTTAAAAACTAATAAAATTAATATTAAAAACATTTAGAAAAAAACTAAAAAGACAAAAATAAGTTCAAATTAAAAATAAAAAAATATAAAAAAAAAATCAAACAAACAAAACAAACAAAGCTAAAAAAAAATCAAAATTTTAAAAATATATGTCTTTTCCAATTAATAAAAAATAAAAAATTAAAAAATATTTTAAACTTATAAAAAAATGTGTTTTGATTTAAAAAATAAAAATAAAAAATATTTTTTTATTAAATTTTTATTATTTATTTAAAAACAAACCAATAAATAAATTTTAAATATAATTTATTTTTTAACCGAAATTTTGTTTTTTATTCGAAAAGAGAATTTATTAAACAATTTTAATAAAAATTATTAAACATATTTAATAAACAAAATATATTTAATAATTATAAATAAACATATTTATAATTAAATATTTAATAAACATATTTAATAATTTCAAAAAATTATTAAACAATTTTATTTTATTTTTTTAATTTTGTTTTTATTATAGAAAATAAATAAATAAATTTCGGTCCACGACCGCGACACCACGACTGGGGATTGGGTGATTCCGCCTGCTGCCCAGTGGTGGTGCAGCTGTGGGCCGAATTTTTTTTTTTTTGTTATAATAAAAACAAAATTAAAAAAAAAAAAAAAAAAAAAAAATTGTTTAATAATTTTTTTTAATTATTAAATATGTTTATTAAATATTTAATTATAAATATGTTTATTAAATATTTAATTATAAATATGTTTATTAAAAATGTTTTTTTTAAATATTTATTTAAATATGTTTATTAAATTATTAAATATGTTTATTAAAAATTATTAAATATATTTTGTTTATTAAATATGTTTAATAATTTTTATTAAAATTGTTTAATAAATTTTTTTACTCGAATAAAAAAACAAAATTTGGTTTAAAAAAAATTATATTTAAAATTTATTTATTGGTTTGTTCTTGAATAAATATGAAAATTTAATAAATAATATTAATTTTTTCTTTCTTTTTTTAAATCAAAAACACATTTTTTTAATAAGTTTAAAATGTTTTTTTTTTTTTTTAATTGGAAAAGACATATATTTTTAATATATATATATATATCCAAATTTTTTTATGGTTTATGAGATAAACTTTCTTTTTTTAACATATTTTATTTTGTTTATCGTTTTCTATGTATATTTTTATATTTGTTTTTTTCAACTAATCAACATTAAAAAAAAAAAAAAAAAAAAAAAAAACTTGAAAATTCCTTAAGTAATCATAAGTTTAAAAAAAATGGAGATAATAAATTTTAAAGTGTGAAAAATAAGTTCTCTAAAAAAAAGGTATGCTGCATCAACATGTTGCATCTACGTGTTTAAAAATCAGTATGAAAATTACTAACATTTAAAAACAAATATTTATATTTGATGCATAAGAAAATTTAAAGTGTCAAAATATGCTTAGAAAAAAAGAAGTGTATTCTGTATCACCACTTTTCAAAATCGAGTCACGTTTTTACTACCCCTATGAAATGGGTAATCGTATCAGTTATTTAAAGTGCCAAAAACTATGCTCTAAAAAAAATATGTGTGTTCTGCATCGCCCCTTTTCAAAATCGGGTCAATTTTTTGCTATCTCTACGAAACAGGTAACAGTACCAGTTCCCGTTTCAAAATTTACGTTTTTGGTACCAAAATTGGAGTACAGTGCTCGCATAAATCTATCCAAGGACAATACTTCATCTAGTTTTCCCTTCGTAGTGGACATTGTCACCAAGTCTCCTCCCTGCTTGGCCACCTGTAGTTCCTTTGCCATTCACTCATTCTCAGGTATGAGAAAATGAACACTTGAGCCAGTGGCTTCAGCATACACTCTAGTTGCATCGACAAAAGCAACTAGATGCTTGTGCACATCAGTCATGATCACTTTCTCTTCAAATTGCACAGGGGATGTTTGGTCCTCTAGAGTCGGTACTCTCTGAGACTACACAACTCTGTGATGAGATTCGTGAAAGGAGATGTTGTGCATCTCTGCTTCTGGTTGACCACCAAGGATCTTAGTGCCTCCTTGGTCATTCGAGACTTGCTCATCAGCGGGATGCAATGAAGCGGGTGAGTCCACCTCTGTGGTGAGGCATGAGGTCAGTATCCAATTCCAACTCCTGCTGCTCCATGTATGCATCCCACTATTCAAGCACCTGTTCTATCTCATGAACAAAGTCTTGCCCTTGTGATGATTTACCATGTTCGCCTGATGCCAGTTGTTCAAATGAATCAACTACTTGTATGGGCATTGCTTCATCTATCTGCACGTGACGTGCCCCCTGCTAAATCTGTCGTTGTTGTGCTTCCTACTCCTGTTGGCACATCTCTTGTTCTTTCCAGAGTTTCTTCCTCAACTCATGCAACTCCTTGTCTACTTCTTCCATTCTCTTCTTATCCCTCTGCCTTCGCACAATTCTCTTGTCGCGTTGCTTCCTCTTTACCTCAATATCCATAGCTACTTGTTCTACAAGTGAATTTATTCAAAATTTGCATCTTTTCTCTTCCTCCATGCGGTCGAAAATCTTCCTCTTCCATTTTTCATGCACAGGTATGCTTGGCGCTACTGCCTTTGTTATTGCTGCTACTGTTGCTACTGTTGGTGCTCTCCATGATGTTGCTTCATGCTACTTTGCTAACCACTCTATGGCGAATCCGACCTATTCATTGGATCTAGAGGAATTGTAGTGTTACCTCCATGAGTCCTACTCAGCCCAATGACATGCCCCATGGATCCAATTGAACTGAAATCTCGTGCAATGAACCATCACAACGCAATGTGGGTCATATGGGTTGAAGCTTTGAAGGTCGAAAGGGTACTTCTTCATCTATTATGCTTCGTCATCCTCTTGCTTGATACTCTGAAACTCATATAACCCAATCTGCAATGGAAGAGCGGGCCAAGGTTCCTTCTTCTTCCACTCCAGTCTAGTTTTCAATCCCACCGAGATGTGGTGCTCTACTTCCTGCATAACAAGCACATCCAAGGTGAACTTTGGTAGAACATGCAAAGACTTCTCTGCACTGAACACTCTGATGAACGTGTCGAACGATGAGGTGTACCAATTTGCAATTCCTAGCAATGACTTCATCGCTTCCTCTGACATGTAGGGTGGATCCTATTTGAATATCAAGTTGTACACTGGGGTGACAAAATGGTCAAATAGTCGTATTATCACTCCTCTGAAGCTGCATTCGAAAAACAACTTGAAATACGTGTTCACAATAGTCTTCGTCGACGACCATGCCCACTCTAAGCCTGGGAACTCATGTTGGGCACATACTACATCTAGAATGTAAGCTGACATATAAATCTCTGCATGCATACCCTCGGGTGACTGTCGAGCCTTCGTGACTTTCTCCTTCAACTGGTGAGCCAGTATGCCGGAACAGTTGCATGGTCTTCCTTTTCTAGCCAGTTCGTCCAATGTAATCACCCAAATCTGACGAAAGGTTTCAGTGTTTGCTTGGCCACTCAGTCAACATGCGAATATGACCAAGTATTGGTACGTCTTCCTCAATATATTTGTCATGTGGATCTACTTGGATGTCATCATGAAGTGAGCTGGCTCCTTTACCCAATCCTTCAGAATGTCTTTGGAGTGAGCTCTATTGTTGGGAAAGTTGAATGGAGGAGTCATGATAGTCATGGGCTCGGTCATTTGATACATCTCATCATAATCCCATGCCCAAATGGTTTCAAGCTTCGTCCCACTGACACTACTCAAGGTCATCGTCTCGCGGTCAGTGTGAGAAACTATCCAGTGTATCATGTCCGCGCATGGGAACGCGATGTATCTGCATGCAATCCTATACAGTACGTACTTATGAATGTTCACGTACACCTAACGGTCTTCAAGGTTTTCCCCAAAAGTACCTGTGAATGTTTCATTAACGTCTTGCCACTTCAATTTGATGTCCTTGTCTAGATACAACTTCATATCTTCGTAGATCAGCAGATTAGAGGACACCTACTCAACTGCTGCTCCAGCTTCTATACCATCAGTGTCCTAAAATATTGTCCTCTTGGAATCCATTGAGATAGATGAACACCTGAAATATCTAGAAACAGGCAATATGAATGGCGAGAAATATGTCAGTGAAAACAAAGCAAATCTGGGGAAGGATACAATACATACCTGGGGAACTAATGAGTGAGATTGTGCAAATTTCACTGGGAGGCTGTGTAACTAGCTACTAGTACTACGCAAAAGGTAGTCTGGACTGTCTGGGAGGCTGGACTAGCTGTTGGATCTGCGAAATGCGCAATCCAGTCACGCAGCTGGCTACTGGGATTGCGCAATGCGTAATTCTCGCTGGGAAGGACTGCTGGCCCATGGACAGATTTATGCAAAGTTTTGGGCCAAGCAGCCACTATCCACTAGAAATGCGTAAAACAGTCCTGGAGGCTAGTGTTTGTCACGAATGTGCAAATCTGGAGAGGAAGGTTAGCCTTCCTTCCCCAGATTGTGCAATGAAGCCTTGGTGAAGGCAGAGCCCGGGCCAAGGTTGGCCCGACTCGTCAACCGGAATTTGAAAACAAGTAATACAATGAAATGCATGGCGACACGAAGTGATATCATAAGTGATTAACAATGCATGCAAAACATGAATGAAATAATCAAAAGATAGATCAACATGCATGTGTGTGAGGCAGTTCGTTGGTTGGGAAAACGTCCATCCAAAATAGTTTCAAACATGCGACATGAGTGAGATAGCAAAGAAAAATGAAACAGAGCTAGGACAAGCTAGAATATATGTAAATGATAGCAAGTGTTCAAATAAATCAAGCAAACAACACTCACACAAGCGAATACACAAAAAATGATAGAAATGCTGAAAAAAAACAATTGAGACCACTTACCCATGAATAGTTGAGTTGGAGGTGTCAAAGAATCCCGGATGTGTTGTGGGACGTTAAAGCTCCAAGATCGATGTGAATGAATGAGCTCTGATGTGTCGAATAAATAATTTTGGTCTTATGACACGCATGCCACAAATCTAGGAAAAAGCAACACTTGGAGGGAAACTTCTAAAATAACTTTACATGTAACCCCCAACTGCTAGCAATAGCTCCCTAAATCATGGGACGCCTTTTGCATTTTGTCTCTTGCTATTTCGGGAATATCAAGTCATGCATGCATGCAAGTCAAGTTCCCCGATCCCGGGTGGAACTGGTCAAGTAGACTATCCATGCATGAAAATTCTCAACTACTTAGGAAAAATGTGCATTCCTGGTTGGGTGTTGGGCTGACTGCCCAGGAGGTTTGCACAATTTCTAGGCAGAGCAGCTGACTGCTACCCAGATTTGTGCAAATCCTAGGCTGAACAGCCTGCTGCTAGGAAAATTTGTGCAAATCCTGCTGGGAGGGTTGGCTCGCAGGATTGCATAATCTTGGAGCCCAACAGGCTGTCAAAGAGGATTGCGCAATTCTTGGAGGGAAGGTTGGCTGCCCTCCATAAATGCATAATTTCCAAGGGGAAGTTGCTCAACCTGCAACTGGACCAAGTCTGGGTAAGCATCTTGTGAGGAGAATGGATCAACTATGATTGACAGGTTGCCTTTGTGCAAGGAAAACATTGAAGCTTCAATACTTGGCGAAGTAAGACAAAGTGTTGTGTAAGGTTGGTAGGGAGGCTCCAAAACAAACTAAGGAAAAATTTTGGAGGGTGGTTGTAGCTGCTACAACAGAAACTAAGATTTTTCGAGTAGGAAATAATGTGTATAAATCTTGTTAAGCTAACGAGAGTGAAGGTGTTCTATTAATAATGATATTGCATTACTAATAACAAATTTAGGGGACACCTTCTCATTATGGAAGATTCCATTGATTTCATGCCAACTAGACCTTCTAGAAAAAATAAATTGCTAGGGATAACCATACTTTTTTGAATAAAGGATTGTATTGAAATGTCCACATATAGAGATTTTTCCAGTTGTAAAAACTATTTGACCTGGATGATGGCCACTAAATTTATCACCAACTCCTTGCAATATAGAGTTGTAATCCAACCTTGTAAAACACATTCCAAAATAAGGTGAGAAGAAGATACACTAGATGAGAAACATAAAAAACACACCTTAAAAGGCCATGAATTCCCCTTTTGCACAAATTTTCAATTTCTAGGATATTTCCATGAACAAAGGTTCAATAGAAGATGTTTATTTTAACCATCCAAATGGGAAATTTTATAATAAATAATCATGGGCTTATTTATAAGCCATAATCTTTGTGATCAGGGCTACAAAGCTAGGCTAGAAGGCTGAGGAGAACAAGAGAGTTGAGAAGCATTCTTTGAGGGTTCCAAGAAGAGTCGAAAATCCTGTGAAGAAGATTGAAGGGTTGGGCATTGTCTAGGGGCTTCAAACTATCTTAGAGATCTAAAAATTATATAGTTTTGTGCAATATTATAAGAATGACTAAAATAAAATTTTAAGGTGTCTTTAATGGAGTAGAAGTAGTCCTGACAGTCAGCATGAAAACTACTTGTAAAGGAACCAATGTTGAACTACATAAAGACATATTAGGCATATTTGAAAGGTCTGAGATGAAGTTACAACCACTCTTAAAGGCCACATCATATTCAGAAATATAGTGATCCGGATTTAAATAGGAACAAAAAAAATTATAGGTATAACCATACATATAGAGGTGAAATAGAAATAATACTTCATTTCATTACTGTAAAATACTGAAATATGCTTACAAATAGAAATAGAAATAAACTAGCTAGGGTGATGGTAGCTTATCTTTGAGAAGAGATGTGGCAGATACATGCCTCTGAACTGTGTTACAATGAGGCTCAAAGGCCTATTTATTTTTGAAAAATAATGGAAAACCATAAACATCCAAAAACCTAACCCTAGAAGATGAAACACCAAACTGTGGGCCCTGTTTGGGTAAATTGGTACATCAACTTCCCGAGGTCGTAACTTTGGCATACGATCTCCATTTGACATGCACAATATCTCGTTAGAAATATCTATCCAAGAACTACAACTTTGGGAAGAGCAACATTAGTCCATGGGCCGTGTTACTCCCAAATTTCCAAAAAAAACATCATTTAGGGCCTCAAAACGACTCCGAAAGTTCAAGGCCTGAAAAAACTGCTAAAAATAGTAAATTGTGCTACAAATAAGGAAATTGAAAAACTGAAAGAGATAATTGTGGGGGTCCAAGTGGGATGGGTGGGTGGCCACCAACATCCACCTGGATCATTCCTCTGCCATTAGGAAGCAATGGTCCCCATTGCATTGAGTTCCTCCATGAGATGAGGAAACTTCTGTTGAACTTGGTCCCTGGTGAGCCACTTGCCCTGGTGAAGGAGTTGGCCTGCTTTGACAAATCGATAAAATGGAATATTCTTTTGGCAAGTGTGCTTGATCTATGTGTCCATGATCCGATCAGTTGCAACTTATTCCATGCAATTTGTATTTAACTCTGTGGGTGTGGGTTGTTTTGCAATGTCGGATGTGTCTAGTAATGGTGGAAAGTATGGTCGAAGGCGGTCCACATTAAACATTGGGTGCAGGCCAAGGAATGGGGGAATGTTGAGCTCAAATGCATTGTCTCCCACAACCTTGGTAATGGTGTAAGGACCATATTGGAGTGGTCTAAGTTTCCGATAGGCTCTGGTAAGGCATTCCTTTTGCAAATGCAACCAGACTTTGTCTCCCACCAAAAACTTGTGTGGCACCCGATGTTGATCATGTCGTTGCTTGTAATTGGAATTTGATTTCTCTATAATGTCATGGACCTGCTGGAAAATATGTTGGATGTGCTCAATTAAGTTGTTTTCCTTATCTGTTTCGGACTAGACATGAGCCAAATCTTCATGAGTAGCTACAAATGGCATGGCCACATCAATGGGACATGGTGGCCGGAATCTCAAGCCCATCTGAAAAGGGCTATGGCCAATCGAGCTGTGGAGAGCCCGGTTGTAGCTATGTTGAACATAAGGGAGGCTCTCATCCCATGTGTGTGGATGCTTTGAGTTTTACATTCAGAATGTGTACGATCATCCTATTGACAACCTCTGTCTCGCCATTAGTTTGAAGATGGACCGTTGTGGACTTAGTGAGTTTGGTGCCCAGCATCGACCAGAGACTTGACCGAAATGTACTGAGGAACTTGCTGCTCCAATCTGAGATGATAAACTGTGGGATCCCAAAGTGTACCCACACTCATTCAAAGAAGAGTTTAGCAGTGGCTTTTGTTGTGATATTCTTCTTGTAAGCCACCATAATGGCCATCTATGAGAACTTGTCGAAGACCACAAAAACACAGTCGTTTCCATGCTTAGTAGAAGGAAGGCCTGATATGTAATCCATGGAGATGGATTCCCAAGGTCGATTGGGGGTAGGCAGCGGGGTGTAGAGGCCTTTCTTCTTGATGGTCGGTTTGGTAATGACACAAACAGTGCATGATCTGATGTACTTCCTGACGTCCTGTCGAAGATTCAGCCAATAGAAATACTTCTGCAGTACTGCCACCATTTTCTCGCCCCTGAAATGCCCAGCCTCCCGACTATAGTGTGCTTCCCAAATCATCTTGGCATGCTCGCTTAAAGGAACACAAAGGTGACCGAGGTGGCATAACAGGGCATCTTGGAGGTGAAAATCTAGAACACGCTGACCCTCCAAGAGTGCCTAGTATGTGTGGCTGAATTCTGGGTCACTTTTGTAGAGAAGTGGCCAATCAGAAGTCTCGCGCCCACAAGAGTTGAGCATGGTGGTTAACACCATGATCGATGGTCGACTGAGGCAATATGCAACATTATTGGTGCTACCCTTCTTATACTTGATATTCAAATGGAAATGTTGTAGGCATGTGGACCACTTCTGATCGCGATCATTCTGCAATTTCCCTTGGGTATGAATGAACTATAGGGGTCGATGGTCTATGTGGATGATTGTTTCCTTCCCCAAAATGTAATGCTTCGATTGTCGGCAGGCCTGCACAATGGAATACATCTCTTTGTCATAAGTGGGATACTTCCAGACTGTGCCTGAAAGTGTCTCACTGTGATATGCCACTGGATGCCCATGTTGAGTAAGAACTACCCCAATAGCATAGTCAAAGGCATCTATCTCGGCCTCAAATGGTTGTTTCAAGTCTGGTAATGCGAGCATTGGTGCCGAGCAGAGGCTATCTTTAAACTCTATGAATGCCTTCTGTTGAGATTCAGACCAAAAGAATTTTGCTTTCGATCCTCCCTTGGTGACTTGACTCAAGGGCCAAGTGATATGAGAAAATCCCAACATGAACCTTCAGTACAAGTTGGAAAGACCTAGAAAGTTGCAAAGCTCTATGAGAGTGGTTGGAGATGGCCAATCCCAAATGACTTGGATCTTGGCTGGATCCACATGCACCCCCTGTTCATCAATAATGTATCCCATATACTAAACTTGGGTCATGCCAAAAGTGCATTTCTCCAAATTGGCACATAACTTGTGTTGCGCAACGTTTGGAGAACCTGTCGGATGTGGTGGAGGTGCTCTTCCCAACTTTGGCTAAAGATCAGGATTTCATCCAAGTATACCACTACAAATGAGTTAGTGAATGGCCGCAATATATCATCCATTAGCCTCATGAAGGTTGTAGGAGCATTTTCCAATCCGAAAGGCATAACCAACCATTCAAAAAAACCCTCCTTAGCTTTGAAGGCAGTCTTCCATGCATCAGAGGGATTCAATTGATACCTGGTGAGATCCTGACTTCAAACCAATCTTGCTGAAATATTTTGCCCCCTTCATTTGGTCTAGGAGGTCATCAATCCATGGGATCATGTAACTATTATGGACAATGATCTTTTTTAGTGCCCAATAGTCAATACAGAGTCTCCAAGTCCCATCCTTCTTCTGTACCAACACGATCGGCCTCCCACGAGGTGATGAACTCGGACTTGTGACCTTTCTATAGCAACTCCTGAATTTGCCTCTTGATTTCATCGTTTTCCAGAATAGACAATCGATAGATTGGTCCATTTTGTTGAAAAGTGTGCAACAAGAAGTGCTTGTTGAGAATGAAACAAGATGATGGAGCTTAGTGGAAAGGAGTCGCCTTCACTAAGTGGGCCCGCAGGAAAATTATGGCGCAAAGTCTATTTTTGGATCACAGCAGGAGTGATCACAGCAGGAGTGATCACAGCAGGAGTGATCACAGCAGGAGTGATCACAGCAGGAGTGATCAGAGTCTATTTTTAGACTGCTAGTCAAAAATAGAAAAGTCAAATATTATTGTCTCATAATAATATTTAGACTATAAATTTTATCTTATTCTCTTGGAGCACTTCCATTTGAGCTACAGATGTGGCACATGCAGCTGTCAGAAGGAAATATGTTTTCTTTATGAGTCATTTGAGATATTGCATGCAGTACATCAGCTAGAACTCATGTGGTTGAGTTCTGTGGAGTTGGATGAGCAGTTAATGGAGTTGTGTTCAGTTTGACTTAGTTGAACTAGTTGTATTTAGTCTAACTGATCAATAGACTAAGTGATGAGTTGTGTGAATTAGTTATTAATTAATTCACTAATTATTATCTCATAATGCAACTGAAGAATACATCAATTAACTCAGTGCATGTACAATTCAGCAGGGACAGGTGTTAGAGGTTGAGATTGCTATTAGTTGTGCATGAGATTGTGCACATGCATGGGATTGAGTTATGCTAATGATCTCTGCGTAGTGTGGGCCAATACCAAGTGAAATATATCTTGTCCTCACGTGATTTACAGTCTGGGTGATTTTCACAAGGTAAATAGGAATTTGGATCAGCCATTCTCATTCATTCTCAGCAGGTATTGTGCAGTGGAGGCAGGCAAGCAGTGGAGGAGATTTGGAGATCAGATCTGAGTTGTATTGTGTGTAACAGGTGGAGATAGTGTTGGATACTTGTGAGGAGTATTGTACTATGTAATGTTAGATGTTCTTAATCATTAATATACAGATAGTGTGGGGTTTTCAGCTGTAAGCTTTCCCCATGTTACATACTGTGTTAATGTGTGCATGGGATTGATGTTTCATTGTTTTTAATGCTGCTAAATTGATGATCAATGTAGAGGAGGTTATGTATTATGCATGTATTCCGCAATAGTGTATAATTGGGATAATCTCTATTGAATATGTGTTTATTATTCAAAATTTCTACATGGTATCAGAGCCCTTTGATTTGTAGGAAAAGTTCTACACGATATCAAAGAGGGGATTGATCATCAGATCTACTATTCAGAAAGTGTTTACAATTTATTTCTTCAGGCAGAGTCCGTAAATAGGCCAGGTAGCCTCTAGATTCATCCTTCTTTTGGAAGGTGAGATATCCGGTGAGTGCCCATACAGTCTATCTCTGTACAAGAAATACTTTGTTCTCACGAATTCTAGATCATAAGCGGATGAGTTTTGAGCTGGTGGAATGGCGCTCAATGATAAACTCAGAAACATTAGGTGTGAGAATGGAGACAGTATAACCCAGTATCTCACAAATTTCATGCCGGGATGAGTTGGGAAGTGTGGGGGTAACTGTTGAGGATGAGGATATGGTGAGTCTAGCACTCCTTAGCCTTCCTAAGAGTTGGCATAGCTACCAGGACTCGGTGAATGGAAGGGAGAAATTGCTAGGATGGGAGAGACTTTGGTCGGATCTTGTGCAAGAGGAGATTAGATGGCACACCAGAGACAGCTCTTCATCTATGCATGATGAGGAGAACTGTGCCTTAGCGAGTAAGGTGAAGAAGGGGAAGGGGAAGGTTTCTCTTTCCGAATCTAGTTCTTCCAATGATGGGAAGAAGGTTGAAAAGTCAAAGGTGCAATGCTTTGATTGTCATGAGTTGGGCCATTATGCTACTAATTGCCCAAAGAAGAAGTCCAAGAAGGGATCCAAGGAAGGATCTGAAGGTGAGGCATCCTCACTTGCTTCACAGTTTGAGTTGGACTTCACACTCTTCGCATGTATGGTTTCATCTATGATGGGAAGTGGTTGGTTTCTTGATAGTGGAGCTTCTTTCCACATGACTGGTGACAAAAGTTTGTTCAGTACTTTGGAGGAGAAATATCTCCAGATACTCATAGGGATGGGTAATGATGAGAAGTATAGTGTCTTAGGTGTAGGCACAGTTATTTTTCAAAGGGAGCATGGAGCTTGCCTTACCTTGACCGATGTCAAGTATGTACCAGGACTAAAGAGAAACTTGGTGTCGATCGCGATGCTGGAAGACAGAGGCTATGATGTAGTCTTCAATAAGGGAAAGGTTTTCCTTAGACACATCATCACTAAACAGGTGAAGCAGATTGGTTCACGGGTCAAGAACCTGTATGCTCTTGAGGTTCAATATGCATGCAAAGCCTTGAGCAACGAGGCAACTGATGGAGACTTGGTGGTTGCGAGGGATCATATATTACCTCTCAACATGCAGAGACAAAAGAAGTCTCAGATGATTGTGGAGGAGCCACGATTGGTGCAGCAGCTTCAGGAGGTTGTGGAGCAGCCACAACAAGGGAAGTTGAGAGGAGATCAAGTAGAGACATCTACTCATGCAGAGACCTCTAGTAGGGGGAAACTTCGAGCCAGGTGGGCAGAGGGATCGCATGCAGCCATACCTCCAGGTAGGAGGTGGGGTGATGTTGATTGATCATCCCAAGGAGGAGGGGCAAGATCCTTGAGGTAACCAACCTCTTGGATGAGACCTTGCTACGGGAGCCCCAATGTGTAGTAGCAGGAACTGACTAATTGGATAGAGACAGATGCGGATGGAGCGGCAGAGAGAGCGACAGTGTAAGTAATCCCAAGGCAATGCATAGCATGCAGGCTGCAGCAATGCGAGAGGCACAATTGTTTTGCATGGTGCTAGGTGGCACAGAGAGGTGTGCAATGGTGTGAGATGCATGGAGATGTTGCAGTAGCGCAGATGTCAGAGAGGGAGCACTTGTCAACAGTAGGTAGAGCTTCAGCATCAGAGTATGTTCCTAGCCCAACAGAGTGGTCATTTGGGAGTGTTTTTTTCCAAGTGTTGTTGGAGCAAAGTGGACCGGGTAGATGTGTTGCATGCAGAACATTCCAGAGTTTCAGGATCGGGTTTGAGAGGAAGCCTTTCTTGTTGAGAGGGAGTGTTGAAAAGTTTGCAACAAGATGATGGAGCTTAGTGGAAAGGAGTCGCCTTCACTAAGTGGGCCCGCAGGCAAATTATGGCGCAAAGTCTATTTTTGGAT
This sequence comes from Pinus tabuliformis, assembly GCA_031772625.1. NCBI lineage: Eukaryota > Viridiplantae > Streptophyta > Pinopsida > Pinales > Pinaceae > Pinus > Pinus tabuliformis. The sequence goes on from CM062811.1 coordinate 723,412,444, forward strand.
CATAGCAGGAGTGATCAGAGTCTATTTTTATACTGCTAGTCAAAAATAGAAAAGTCAAATATTATTGTCTCATAATAATATTTAAACTATAAACTTTATCTTATTCTCTTGGAGCACTTCTGTTTGAGCTACAGATGTGGAACATGCAGCTGTCAGAAGGAACTACGTTTTCTTTATGAGTCATTTGAGCTATTGCATGCAGGACATCAGTTAGAACTCATGTGGTTGAGTTCTGTGGAGTTGGATGAGCAGTTAATGGAGTTGTGTTCAGTTTGACTTAGTTGAACTAGTTGTATTTAGTCTAACTGATCAATAGACTAAGTGATGAGTTGTGTGAATTAGTTATTAATTAATTCACTAACTATTAACTCATAATGCAACTGAAGAATACATCAATTAACTCAGTGCATGTACAATTCAACAGGGACAGGTGTTAGAGGTTGAGATTGCTATCAGTTGTACATGAGATTGTGCACATGCATGGGATTGAGTTATGTCAATGATCTTTGCGTAGTGAGGGCCAATACCAAGTGAAATATAGCTTGTGCTCACGTGATTTACAGTGTGGGTGATTTTCACAAGGCAAATAGGAGTTTGGATCAGCCATTCTCATTCATTCTCAGCAGGTATTGTGCAGTGGAGGCAGGGAAGCAGCGGAGGAGATTTGGAGATCAGATCTGAGTTGTATTGTGTGTAATAGGTGGAGATAGTGCTGGATACTTGTGAGGAGTATTGTACTATGTAATATTACATGTTCTCAATCATTAATATACAGATAGTGTGGGGTTTTCAGCTGTAAGCTTTCCCCGGGTTACATACTGTGTTAATGTGTGCATGCAATCGATGTTTCATTGTTTTTAATGCTGCTAAATTGATGATCAATGTAGAGGAGGTTATGTATTATGCATGTATTCTGAAATCGTGTATAATTAGGATAATATCTATTGAATATGTGTTTATTATTCAAAATTTCTACACATTGGGCAGCAGCGCACCTAGGGCCAGATCGATGGAGTGCTTGACCCGACAATGTAGAGGAACCCCTGCAAGGGAGGGGAATATGTCCTCGTACTCCTCCACGACCTTTTCCATCTATAGTTGTCATGCGGAGAGGCCCTGTCTGGAGGTCTTGGTCACCGCCTTCTTCTTTCCTTGAGGGCATATCATCAAGAAAACAAATTTCCCGGTTTTGGAAGTAAGCTTACTGCATTGTTTTGCAGTAACCAAAGAGATGGCGGTAGGTGGTGCTACCTACAGTATCTTGTACAAATTATTTCCCAATGTAACAATAACAGCATGGGGCCTTGATTCATACACAACATTTCGCTTCCACAAGTATGGTTTTCCTAATAATACATCACAAACATCAAGGGGAGAAACATCACATAATACCTCATCCGTGAAGGACTTGATGTCGTATGGAAGGCGACACTACTGGCTCACGCGAAGATCTCGTCCTTGGTGAAGCCACCGGATGGTGTATAGTTATGGATGTGTTGTGGTCGGTAAGCCCAACCACTTCATGAACTCTGTCAAAATGAGATTCTTTTGGCTCCTGCTATTAACAATGAACTTTAGTGGGGATCCCTTTATCCACATCTAGGAGTTGAAGAGATGCTCCTCCTCCTCTAGATCTTTGGGTTCCTCCTTTTGGATCTTCGTGGTGGAAACGGTGATGTTGGGCTCTGCATCGATAATTTTCTGCCCTTTTTCATTCCCCTTGTCATGTTTTGACTCATAGTCGAAACATGCATCTGATTCTGAAACCTTAAGCTTGGCCACCAGTGACTGCTTGGCCCGACACTCACTTGTATTGTGAGTGGAGCTCTTATGGAACTCACACCACTTTCCCATGTCCCTTTTTAGCATCGCAATGATGTTCTTTGCTTGAAGCTTTGGCAGGTTGTCTTGGGCCACCTCGCCTTGGATTTTTCCTTTGTTCTGTGGTTTGGGGGCACCTTCCCTTGCTTTTGATTCGCAGATCCAAAGTCTTGCTTCTTCTGTTTAAACTTTTGCTCAATCCCGACAGCATATCGGTATGCCATGCCAAGTGAGGAGATGTTCAAGAAATCTATTTCTTCCTGAATGTACTTGTGTAGGTAGCCGTAGTATTTGGGTACCAAATGCTTCTCTAAATCCTTGATACCCAACTTTGTGCGAAGGGTATGGAAAATATTGGTAAACTCCAGCACATCTTGGTCCCTTCCCTGCCGCAACATGGTCCACTTTATGTATTGATCCTCATAGCTTCTGACAGGGTAGTACTGCTCCTTGATGGCAGTCTGGAATGAATTCCAAGTGGGTGCATCTAAAAACAGTGAGGTCGTACTTTCATCCTTCTACTCGCAGTAGGTTTCCCACCTTTCCTTGATGTGGGGGGAGGCTTTGAGAAGAGCGAAAGTAATATTTTCCCCGCCGAAATACCCTTCTAGCAGATTTAACCATTTATCTACAGCATCTACATCTATTTGACCCTCAAATATGGGAATGTCAAAGTTAACTTGTACCTTACAGTGTGTGGTGCTTCCAGAGTAGCTGCTGGAAGTAGATGTGTCACCCTTGGGTAGCCATTTAAGGATCAAGGCAAAGTTTTCCATCATCGCGTTCTTTTATCGCTCGAGGGCCTCTTCAAGAAAGATTTTGATAGGATCTACTGCCCCCTCATCTTTCTTTTCATCTATCATGGGAGGTCGTCAGGATTTGCGAGGTTGGTCTTGCAAAGGTTGGACCAGTTCAAGCCCTAACTCCTTATATCCCGACCTCGTTGGGGACATGCAAAGAAAGACAGAGAAATAGAAGACCACTCTGATACCACTGATCTGAATTTAAATAGGAATGAAAAAAATTACAGATATAACCATACATATAGAGGTGCAATAGAAATAATACTTCATTTCATTACTGTAAAATACTGAAATATGCTTAGAAATAGAAATGGAAATAAACTAGCTAGGGTGATGGTAGCTTGTCTCTGAGAAGAGATGTGGTGGCTACATGCCTCTGAACTGTGTTACAATGAGGCTTGAAGGCCTATTTATTGTTGAGAAACAATGGAAAACCCTAAACATCCAAAAAGCTAACCCTAGAAGATGAAACGCCAAACTGTGGGCCCTGTTTGGGTAAATTGGTACATCAACTTCCCGGGGTTGTAACTTTGGCATATGATCTTTGTTTGATGCGCACAATATCTCGTTAGAAAGATCTATCTGAGAACTACAACTCTAGGAAGAGAAACATCAGTCCATGGACCCATCTTGCTCCAATATTTACTAAAGAAATGTCGTTTAGGGCCTCAAAACGGCTATGGAAGTTTAGGACCTGAAAAACTGCTAAAAATAGTAAATTATGCTACAAATAAGGAAACTGATAAACTGAAAAAGACAGTTGTGGGGGTCCAAGTGGGATAGGTGGGTGGCCACCAACATCCACTTGGATCAAATAGTGAGCTAAATAAGCCATTTTCAAGGCCAAAAGCAACCTTTCACTCCAACAAATTGTGACATTTTGAAGAAGGATCAAATCCACATCCATTTGGAAGAGTTCTAGAGCTATTTACAAAGTCATTTTGTGGTAATTGAGAATCCCTAGTTTAAGGGCCATTCTATAAGTTCATTCAAAGATAATTCAAGAAACATTTTAAAATGATTGTGTCAAATACCAAAATGAGCATAATTTCTTGGGATCTTGGATGACAAAGAATGGTAGCAATCAAAACATTTGTTAGTCTCCATGTGCAGAGCGTTGTGAAGCTTGTACTCATATTGACGAAATAAGTATCTACACCTTAGATTGTGAAGAATACATGTGACAACACCTACATGATAACTTGATTTAGTAAAAGAGTAGAAAATAGTCTCTTGAAAGAGTAATCTTGTTCGGAATTCAAAAGATCATTGGAAATCAAATTTTGGCTTTGGTATCAACAAGAATATTGTGGCAACTGTTGTAGCTCCCCGAGACAAACCCTAGGTTGAGGAGATTTCAGTGCCTATGACATCTTAGTCTCTCTTGAATTTAAATCAAGGAAGCTCAAGAGATGGATGTGAAATGATTTAGAATTTGGTTCAATTACCTTTCTCAGAGGCATCTTCAATATACATGCAAATAATTTATCAATCCCAAGAATAAACACTTAGGTATGGTGATCGACACATAGAGAATGGAACTTAATTTTTCATTACAGTGAATATGGAAATGAGAAATAGAATAGAGAGAACTGGTGTACAGGGTTGGGTAAATACTGAGTCCTAGGCAACAAATCCTTACAGAACCATGAAAACATAAAGGGAGTGAGGTGCCAAAATTATGGAGCACATTTTAAGGCTTTCAACTCTATCTCTCACGGGTAATATCAACTCTTTAGTAACATGGGAAGTTCTGCAATTTCATAGGTATCATATGCTAAGACATAACATAGATAAATCTATAATTTCATAGGTTCAATCCACTATCACATAACCTAAGTAAATATGTGAGTTAAATAGTGAATCCAACAGCTACAATTACACCATTTCTGAAGAAGACAACATACATGAAGTGGAATACAGAGGAAGAACACATGCTACATATCCCAAATTATTGGAATCACCATAACTTCTTCATTAATCTTCCTTAATTAAATACATGTCACAACCCAGACTTGTGGGATTTGCAAGACAATAACAACTTGTTGGAACAAGGAAAATCAAACTCTCTCATTAAGTTCTTCTTCCATTTTTATAGGGAGAGAATTCAAACAAACAGTTACAAAATATGTTGAATGCTCTAGTTGTTTGAGCATGCGATTGGTCTAGTTGTCCTAACATATTTTCATTCCTCTTTGAAATGAAATTGCTACAAGACATAAAAAAAACATGATGTGTCTTGATTTACATCGAAAAATATCCCCATCGTTGATGCCTCTAATTTCTTGGGGTGGAATCATGATCCCTTATCTAGACTCGTGGCAGGCTAATGATATGGAGTTGTGGGAGGCTGGTAATCTAGAGTTGTGGGGCATTTACGAATTGATCACATTTATGCATCATTAAACTCTGGGAATGGGTATTTGAGTGACCTCCATACTGAGAATTAATTCTCAATCACACTGCACAAAGATCAATTTTACATCAACATGGCTTCTCTAAATTGATGGCATTGCTCTTCATTTGATCCCCTGTAATGCACACATGATATAAGGGATGGCTTACTTCCCAGCATGAGATAGGACCAAGCTTCTCCCTGCAAATTGTGGTCCTTCTTGCCTTGGCCCAACGATCTATGCAGCGGCCATTAATCCAATGACACCAACCTTCTGCACGCATTTAATTACCTACCACCCCTTCCACCTTCAATACCCTCTGTGTTACAATATCAAGCCTTAATATATCATAACTCCTTTTAAAATAAAATTACGAAATCACAACCTCCTGATGCCCCTAGCTCCTCTTCATTTAGCTCCTTATTTCTTATTCTCCATAGAACTACTTCATGTGACCGTAGGCTTTCATACAATACAAAATTCGAGATTTCAGAGCCCTCGCGCATCATAACTTTATTTAAAAGAACATTATGAATTACGAAGTCCCGATTGGATTTTAGCTCCTGAATTCCACCTAGCCCCCTTTTTGTTTTTCCTCCATGGGGCCTTTGCTTGTGACCACCAATGTAGTGCTTAGGTGTTGCAGCATTAGAGCCTTCATCCATCGTAATTTTATTAAAATAGAAGTTATGAAATCATATCATCCTGATGCCCTTAGCCCCTTTTCTATTGGCCTCCTTATCGTAACTCCACCCTAGAAACAATTTCCATGACCAACGACTTGTCTTATAGGTGCTAAGGCTTTCAGGCTCCTGTCAGGGGCCTATTTTCTTTTGTAATTTCTCTTCCTCCCCTAGTTCCCTTTAAGTCTCCCACAACTAGGTGTTAATCCTCATCAGAAACCCCCTCAGCGGAATTTTTTGATTTTTATTTTATACAGTTGTTATGATATTTCCAACCTATAATATTATGACCTTTAAGGTGACATCATCATTTACATGTGGCGTCACCTAAGTGGTGACACTTGCCACCTAAATTTTCCCCATCTGGCCCTAAATAGTACCGAAACTGATTGCCACAAGTCCACCGTACAACCACGTCTCACTGATGTCATATGCCTCATCAGCTTCTCAGAGCCAATTGGTTGCTGACATGTGTACTTAGGAGGATAGAGAAAAGGTCTTTGGGTTCCTTGGTATTGAGATGATTTTCCTTTGTATTTCCCCTACTCCTCGCTACTTCGACGCCTCTAAGGAAATTCAATTTTTAAGGAGTTACAAAACTCCGATATTCTGATACCACTCTGCTCCAAGGTCTCCTCCTTCTGATATTGGGTTCCAAAATGATAAGGCTTTGATATGATCTCTTCCTCTCCTTTTGATTTCTTGCTTCAATATTCAGTTTTGGGTCCGCCTTCTAAATAAACTGTTGAGGTCGCTTATGCTCTGACCCCCAATATCCTAAAGTCCCGATATGCTACCTATCAGTCCCTCCAATATTGGGTTCTGATATGATCAACCCCCATATTTCGGTCCATCCTTTTGATAACAGCCTCTAAATTTTGACCCTACCATCTAATTTCAACTCCTAATTAAATTTCGGCCTTCCTTCTCATTTCCCTTTGGTTTTCGAACTTCGTCTCTTCCTTTAGTCAACTAAGAATGCATTGGTACTTCTCTGCACCAGGGATGAAAGATAGGACCATTTGGCATAAATATAAAATGGTATGAAAAGTGACAACATTGTCTCCAATTGGGGAAAATGCCTTGTTGGAAATATGTTGAGATCTTGCAAATTAGTGCCTTCTATCCATTGGAAATGGAGTCATTTTTCTCAAGTACATAGAAAACAAAAATAGAAGAAATAAGAACTTAAAACATTATTAGTATCTACAATGGCTCACTGGTAAATATAGTGAGTGAAAATGGACCTCTTTAATGTTGAAAATAGAGCTTGAGAACCTACCCATTCACAAGCAGTTCAAGCACCTCACCATCCAAATTTTCCAACAAGAAGATGTTGTTTCCTTTGGCTTCAAATATATTGAAAGGTCCAACCCACAAGGGATCAACCTTCCCATGTTTTCCTTTGTCCTCTTTCCTAACATCCCATCTTAGCACCAAATATCCTAGCTATAATATTAATATCATCCACCATTTTGGGATCAATATTTTCTCCTTCCTTTGCTACAATGTGACCCAATAGCTTCCCTTCATTTAAAGATAATTGAGAATTCTTCGAGCATGACGATAGACCATACCTTCTGCACTTTTCAAAGGTGAGATGCAAGTGCTTGAGGTGCTTTCATTTGACTCGGTGAAAAGAATTATGCCATCCAAGTAGATTACTACAAATTTATCCTACTCTCCAACAAATGTTATATCCATCGCTCTCTAGGAAGTAGCTCCAGAATTTATGAGATCAAAAGGAATTCTGGCATACATAAACATTCCTCGCGATGTAGTAAAATTTGTTTTCTTCTTATCTTTAGGGTGTATAACGATTGGGTTGTATTTAGAGAAACCATTTTTCATGGAGATCCAGGCTGACCCTACCACTTTTTGTGGAATATAATCCATCTTGGGTAGAGGATAGTTATCTTTTAGTGAGGCCTTATTCAAATTCCTGAAATATACACACAACCTTATTTCTCCATTCTTCTTCCTAACCGGAACCAAATTTGATACCTAGTCGAAGTACCTTAAAGGCACAATTATCTTAGCCTGTAATAGTTTCTTCACCTCCTTTTTAATTGATGGGAGCAATAGAGGATTAATATTCCTAAGCTTATGTTTATATGGCTTCACCCTGGTTTTTAGAGGATTTTTTTTGTTGTATGACACCAGGATCAAAAGTCATTAAATCATCATATGACCATGCAAACACATCCATGTACTCCTTGAAAAGGTCTAGGTACCTTTGTTTGTATTCCCTAGGAACTCCTTTAGCCAATTTGATGATTTCAGGATCTTATTTGGTGCCAATGTTAAAATCCTCCACCTCCTCCTCAAGGTCTTGTTAAGCTGGCTTAGAAGCCACATCATTTGAGTTGAAGCCTTTCCAATGTAACCAAACCCCTAGGGATGATATTTCCCTTTAGCTGCAATATTTTTTGATCAACAACAGACCATTCCCAATTTTCTTGTTGTTCATTTATCGACTCCTCACCCTCCTAATCAATCACTGAGTTTGATAATTCCCCGACAACCTCTATGAAGTGATTGACCTGTTCTTCATCTTCAAACACATGTTAGTGCCTCAAATTGTCTATTAATGAATACCTATACATGACCTCAATTTCATATATGAGCAAGGGGTTTTGGGGAGGTTTGAAATTACTAGCAGTAATTTCCAAAGAGTAGGCCATCCGATTTCGTTCTATGGGAAATAACTAAATATTAAAGGATAAGAAAATGTTTTCCACCAAGTCCCATACTTCGTTCCTCTACGACATCAATCTTGAGTGTTTGGTTTGGCATTTATTTTTTATTTTCTTCACCACTAGTTTTGAATCCAAAAACACAGACAAACACCCAATGTTAAGGTTTTTAGCAACTTACAACCCCAACAATAAAGATTCATATTTAGCCACATTATTAGTGACATCAAACTCCAACTTAAAAGAGAGAGAAATCAAGCTACCTTCGGGATACACCAATAACACACCCACCCCATTTCCTTCCTCGGGATAAGCACCATCACATTACAATTTACATACCTTGTCATGCTCCAATGATTGTTTACTCAATTGAGTTGTACATTCCACCTGGGTATCTCCCATGATTTGACCATCTTCTTCTAATAACAAACAAGAAAAATCCTTCTTCTTACCATACACAGGGTCATTATTTGAGTAGTCTGCATTTGTAACTGTCTTCACAAATCTAGATTCCATGTACAATCAACGCTCTTCTCCACAAAAGAAGGGAATGGTATATGTTAGATCCAATTTGATGGACCCCCCCCAATTTTTGATCTCCATGACCTGGACAAAAGCATATCAAATCTTGCAGGGATGTCAACAATTACAATGTCCATAACTACTATTTTCATTGGGATCTGGGCTAAATTGACCACTAAATCTTTGATCATTCCCAGGAACTTTACTCCTTTGGAATCAAAGGAGTATATATCTTTGTATGGTTTTTTTACCTGCAATCCCAACTTCTCCATCACAAATAATTTCATTAAGTTATGAGATGCTCCTAAGTCAAGCATACAATTATGTAGCAGTAGGTCCTAAATATTGAGTGTCTAACAAACACAATTTCCAATGCTTCTCTTTCAATGGTTATGTAATTTTTTCAAGTCCATGACAACTCTCTACTAGAAAGCATAATCAAATGATCATGACTTTTCTACAGATTCCACCATCAATAGGCTTTTTCTATGAAGGCAACAAATTTGCCTGGAGAACCAAAACCTATTGGAATACGATCATTTTTTTCCTACAAAACATGACGGTAGGATTGATCGATTTTTGTTTTTGATGGTGGAAATGGGTTCAACACCATCAAAAACCCCTAGGGAACCCTAAATCTTGAAGCTTGTTTTTACCAAAATCCTACTAGAATTTCTATTGCTTTTGGCGCAAATTTGCACCTCGTTAGACTACGCGACATCAATATAGATGCATGAAATGGTTTTTTCCCAACCTTGGAACTACAATTTCACTATGTTTATGAGCTTATCATTTACCATCTAAAGGATACATTTACAATTTTTTATTTTTAGTTTTAGTTTTTTATTTAAGTTTTCTTCACAGTTTATGTTGATCTCACCATATATATTGGATGGAGGAATGATATCTTAATAAAAATAAGAGAGTAAAATAAACCAATACATAATAACATTGACACAATATTCTTTACCCTAGAAATTCTTGTGGGAAAACTAGTTGAATGATTATTGTTAGCTCAAAGTCCAATGCGAATGAAGTCTTGATGTTTTTAAATAAGTTACAATAAATTAAATATCAGATGGAGATGCATGCAGGTTGTTGCTAATATTATGATTGATTAACTAACCATGGAGGCACAATATTTCTTGGTTTATTTATGCACGGGCTTTCACAACATACTGATGTAGTCAAATGATGAAATATGTCTTCTAGGGAAAATTTTAAGAACCCCCACTAAATTTATATATATAATAAATGGGCGAATCTCCATGGTATATAGGAAAAATGGAAGGCGGTTTTATCAATAATATAATATGTATATAGATTTTTTTGGCGAATCTCTCACCAGGCATGGTGAATATTTTACTCAATTATAAAATCTTGTAAGATCTTGGTATTACCATGGGTCAATACCATCCGTTATTATAAACCCGGAGCTTAAAAGTTACTATTAGTAATTTATAAAAATTAATAAAATTAATAGTTGATTTTTATTTTAACAAAGCCAAAATGTTTAACATACATTAAATTACAACATCCATTTTTACTCTTGATCCACCCCCAAGAGGATCAAATATTTTTTCACTCTATGCTAGTTTTCATATCAAGATATTTGATACCTCTCGGGGGTTAGTAGATCCAGAGTAAAGATGGATCTATGCTTGTTTAATTCCCCCATTTAAATAGGCTACATTCCAGGTGAATACCATGGGTCAATACAATGTGCCATTTTTATTTTTATTTTTATTTTTATTAATACTAATATTAGGGTTAATAATGTTTTTTTGCATGGTATTAATAACAATCTAGTCCATGATATTTGTCCCATAGTATTTTGTCCATAGGTTTCACCTAAATATAACACATTTTTTGAGTGTTCGTAAATATAAGGTGACTTATGGAGTAAATATAAAAAAATGTTTTATTTTTTTACCATACCTCTCGTTTATTTATATTTTTATTAATTTACCATACCTCTTTTACAAATATGGTATTTGGCCCATAGGATTCACTTAAATAAAACCTCTTTCTTGAGCCTTCATAAATAGAATGAGGGTTATGGACTAAATATAAAAAGAGGTTTTATTTATTTACCATACGTCTAGTTTATTTATATTTTTATTTATTTACCATACCTCCACTTTACTTATATTTTTATTTGTTTACACCCTTGCATGTATATAAGGTGACTTATCGAGTAAATATAAAAAATGTTTTATTTATTTACCATACCTCTCATTTATTTATATTTTTATTAATTTACCATATCTCTTTTATAAATATGGTATTAGGCCCATAGGATTCACTTAAATAAAACCTATTCTTGAAAATGGGCGAATGGATTCACTTAAATAAAATCTATTCTTGAAAATGGGCTAATGGAAGGTTGTAACTCCTAATTTCAAGGGCTAAATTTACCTTTTTTACCCTCTCCCTTAAAATAAGGTGGGCTATTTGAGGTGATTTGTAAAAATGTACTATGATACAAATATTCGCCCACTAAAAATTTAAAACCCCTTAATTTTGCCAAAGGGCGAACATTCGCCCCTAAAATTTTCTTTCCATGAAAGCCTCTTTCTAGTGTTTTATCCGCTACTGCTGGAGTGGATATATGACCTTATATTTTCCCTTCAGGGATGGCGTGGCCTTTATCAACTTTAGGAAAGGCCTCATGACGCCTTAGGGTGGCTAGATATTCTACTCTGGAGCTATAAAAAAAAATCGGTTCAAGGTCTTACTGGCACTGTGTAATCTCCTACAGGACTAGTCTCCTTCTTGTAGAAGTCACTTAGTTCCCCCTCAAGTCCCCATTTTGTATTTAGAAAATAGGAAAAATCATAGTGGGTCTAGGGACAATATTAGAATCATTAGAGGGTGGTCAAGGTGGTGGAAAAGGTGAAGGAAGATTCCTTTTCCTATGTTTTTTATTTATGGAATAAGTGGAATTTTGAAGATGAATGTGGCTGAATGGGGTGGATGAGAGATGAAGGGATTTTAGTGGATGCATCCCTACATTTCCAAAGGGAATTCATGACCTTATTGGCCCATTTTTCAAGTGTATATCCCTCTTGTATCATTTCAGGTTGCTCCTGAAGCAATTCAGGAAGGAGGCAAAATCTGGTTCAGTTGTTTTCTAGATGGTGGAGAGAGGTAGGGAGGTGGACGGATGAGAACGAGAATCCAGTGGATGGATGGGAAAAATGGAGGAATGGGCTATGCACTCTTTCGTGTAGCCTGATCCAGGTGGATATTTGTGGCCACCTGCTAAGTCCACCTAGACCCCCACCATTGTTTCTCTCAGCATTTTCAGTTTCCTTAATTGTAGCACAACTTACTATTTTTAGCAGTTTTTCGGGTCATGAACTTCTGGAGCCGTTTTGAGGCCCTAAATGACGTTTTTTTGGAAATCTAGGGGCAACATGGGTCCATGGACTGATGTTTCCCTTCCCAAAGTGGTAGTGCTCGGATAGATATTTCTAACGAGCTATTGTACGCGTCAAACAGAGATCGTATGACAAAGTTACGACCCCGGGAAGTTGATGTACCAATTTACCCAAACGGGGCCCACAGTTTGGCGTTTCATCTTCTAGGGTTAGGTTTTGGAATGTTAAGGGGTTTCCATTGTTTCTCAACAATAAATAGGCCTTCGAGCCTCATTGTAACAGAGTTTACGGGCATGTAGCCACCACATCTCTTCTCAGAGATAAGCTACCATCGCCCTAGCTGGTTTATTTCCAGTTCTGGTTGTAAGCATATTTCAGTATTTTCCATTAATGAAATGAAGTATTATTTTTGTTGCATCTTTATGTATATGGTTATCTCTGTAATTTGTTGCATTCCTGTTTAAATCCGGATCAGTGGTATCAGAGCGGTCTGCTTTTTCTCTGTTTTTCTTTGCATGTCCCCAACAAGGTCGGGATATAAGGAGTTAGGGCTTGAACTGGTCGAACCTTTGCAAGACCAGCCTCGCAAATCCCGACGGCCTCCCATGGCAGATGAGAAGAAAGACGAGGGGGCAGGAGATCCCATCAAAATCTTGCTCGAAGAAGCCCTCGAGCGGCAACGGAACGCGATGATGGACAGCTTTGCCCAGATCCTTCAGCAGCTACCTAGAAGCGACGCATCGGCATCCAGCAGCTACTCTGGAAACGCCACGCCCTTTAAGGTACAAGTTAATTTTGAAATCCCCATATTCAAGGGTCAGATAGACGCAGATGTCGTAGATAAATGGTTAAATCTGCTAGAGGGTTATTTTTCTGTTCATGAATTTTTGAGTCGGGAAAAGATTGTTTTCGCTCTTCTCAAAGCAGCCCCCCACATCAAGGACTGGTGGGAAACCTACTGCGAGCAGAAGGATGAAAGTACTGGCTCACTGTTTTCAGCCGCACCCACCCGGAATTCATTCCGAGATGCCATCAAGTAGTAGTACTACCCTGTTGGAAGCTATGAGGATGAATACATAAAGTGGACCACGCTACGGCAGGGAAGGGACCAAGACGTGCCAGAGTTCACCAATCTTTTCCATACCCTTCGCACAAAGTTGGGTATCAAGGATTTGGAGCAACATTTGATACTCAAATACCGTGGCTGCCTGCACAAGTACATCCAGGAAGAAATACAATTCCTGAACATCTCCTCACTCGGCGCAGCATACCGATATGCGTCAAGGTCGAGCAGAAGTTTAAACAAAAGAAGCGAGACTTTGGATCTACGAATCCAAAGCAGGGGAAAGGTGCCCCTAAACCACAAAACAAAAGACAAAGCCAAGGCGGTACAGCCCAAGACAACCCGCCGAAGCTGCAAGCAAAGAACAGCACCGTGAAGTCGAAAAAGGACACTAGAAAATGGTGTGAGTTCCATAAGAGCTCCACTCACAACACAAGTGAGTGTCGGGCCAAGCAGTCACTGGTGGCTGAGCTAAAGGTTTCAGAATCAGATGCATGTTCCGACTCTGAGTCAGAACCCGATAAGGGGAATGACAAAGGGAAGCAGATCATCGATGCGGATCCCAACGCCACTGTTGCTACCGCCAAGATCCATAAAAATGAACCTGACGATCTAGAGGAGGAGGAGCGTCTCTTCCACTCCCAGATGTGGGTAAAGGGCTCCCCGATACAGTTCATTGTTGATATCGGGAGTCAAAAGAACCTCATTTCGGCAGAGGTCATGAAGCGGTTGGGCTTACCGACCATAGCACATCCACAACCATACACCATTGGGTGGCTTCACCAAGGACGAGATCTTCGCGTGAGCCAACAGTGTCGCCTTCCATACAATATCAATCCCTTCACGGATGAGGTATTATGTGACATTGCCCCCCTTGAAGTTTGTGATGTATTATTAGGACAGCCATACTTGTGGAAGCAACATTCTGTGTATGAATCAAGGCCCCGTGCTATTATTATTACATTGGGAAATAAGTTGTACAGGGTACCAGAGGTAGCACCACCTACCGCCATCTCTTTGATTACTGCAAAACAATGCAGTGAGATCATTTCCAAAACCAGGAAATTTGTTTTCCTGATGATACGCCCTCAAGGAAAGAAGAGCACGGTGGCCGCGGCCTCGAGACGGGGCCCCTCTGCATGACAACTATAGATGGACAAGGTTGTGGAGGAGTACGAGGACATCTTCACCTCCCCTGTAGGGGTTCCTCTGCACTGTCAAGTTAAGCACTCCATCGATCTAACCTCAGGTGCGCCGCTACCCAATGGACTAATTTATCGGTGCTCCGTTCTGGAGAACAATGAAATCAAGAGGCAGATTCAAGATCTCCTGCAGAAAGGTCACATCCGTCCGAGTTCATCGCCTTGTGGGAGCCCGATCGTGTTGGTACAGAAGAAGGATGGGACGTGGAGACTTTGTATTGACTATCGGGCGCTGAACAAGATCACTGTCCGTAATAGGTACCCGATCCCACGGATTGATGACCTCCTGGACCAACTAAAGGGGGCGAAATATTTCAGCAAGATTGATCTGAAGTCAGGATATCACCAGGTACCAATTGAACCCTCTGATGTGTGGAAGACTGCTTTCAAATCCATGGAGGGCCTTTTCGAATGGTTGGTTATGCCTTTTGGATTGACGAATGCTCCTGCAACCTTCATGAGGCTAATGGATGACATCTTGCGGCCATTCACCAACTCCTTTGTAGTAGTATACTTGGATGACATTCTGATCTTCAGCCAGAGTTGGGAAGAGCACCTCCACCACTTCCGACAGGTTCTCCAAACACTCCGGCAACACAAGCTATGTGCCAATTCAGAGAAATGCACTTTTGGCATGACCCAGGTTCAGTATCTGGGATACATCATTGATGAACAGGGGGTGCATGTCGATCCAGCCAAGATCCAAGCCATTCGGGATTGGCCATCTCCAACCACTCTAACAGAGCTCCGTAGCTTTCTAGGTCTTGCCAACTTCTACCGCAGGTTTGTGTTGGAGTTTTCTCATATTACTTGGCCCTTGAGTCAAGTCACCAAGGGAGGGGCGAAAGCAAAATTCATTTGGTCTAAATCTCAACAGAAGGCATTCATGGAGTTGAAGGATCGCCTCTGCACGGCACCAGTGCTCGCGTTACCAGATTTACAACAACCATTTGAGGTTGAGACAGATGCCTCTGACTATGCTATTGGGGCAGTCCTTACTCAACATGGACATCTAGTGGCATATCACAGTGAAACACTTTCAGACACAGTCCGGAAGTACCCCACTTATGATAAAGAGATGTATTCCATTGTACAGGCCTGCCAACAATGGAAGCATTACATTTTGGGGAAGGAAACGGTCATCCACACAGACCACCGACCCCTGCAGTTCATACAGACCCAAGGGAAATTGCAGAATGATCGCCATCAAAAGTGGTCTACATACCTGCAACAGTTCCACTTGAATATCAAGTATAAGAAGGGCAACACCAATAATGTTGCAGATTGCCTCAGTCGACCACTGATCATGGCGTTAACCACCATGCTCAACTCTTGTGGGCACGAGACTTCTAATTGGCCACTTCTCTACAAAAGCGACCCAGAATTTGGCCACACATACCAGACACTCTTGGAGGGTCGGCATGTTCGAGATTTTCACCTCCAGGATGCCCTGTTATGCCACCTGGGTCACCTTTGTGTTCCTTCAAGCGAGCGTGCCAAGATGATTTGGGAAGCACACTACAGTCGGGTTGCTGGGCACTTTAGGGTCGAGAAAACAGTGGCAGTACTGCAAAATTATTTCTATTGGCCGAATCTTCGACAGGATGTTGGGAAGTACATCCGATCATGTACTGCCTGTGCCATTTCCAAACCGACCATTAAGAATCACGGTCTCTATACCCCGTTGCCTACCCCTAGTCGACCTTGGGAATCCATCTCCATGGATTACATGTCAGGCCTTCCTTCCACTAAGCATGGAAATGACTGTGTTTTTGTGGTCGTCGACAGGTTCTCGAAGATGGACATTATGGCGGCCTGCAAGAAGAATATCACAACAGAAGCCACTGCTAAACTCTTCTTTAAATGAGTGTGGGTGCACTTTGAGATCCCACAGTCTATCATCTCAGATCGGGACAGTCGGTTTATCAGCACATTTTGATCCAGTCTCTGGTCAATGTTGGACACCAAACTCACGAAGTCCACAGCCTACCATCCTCAAAATGATGGCCAGACAGAGGTTGTCAATATGATGATTGTGCACATTCTGCGCATGTATAACTCAAAGCATCCACGCACATGGGACGAGAGCCTCCCCTATGTTCAGCACAGCTACAACCGAGCTCTTCACAGCTCCACTACCCATAGTCCTTTTCAGGTGGGCTTGGGATTCCAGCCACTATGCCCCATTGATGTGGCCATGCCACTTGCAGCTACCCACATAAACTCAGCTCATGTCCAGTCCGAAACAGATAAGGCCACCAGCTTCATTGAGCGCATCCAACATATTCGCCAGCAGGTCCATGACATTCTGGAGAAATCAAATGCCAAGTACAAGCAGCGACATGATCAACATCGGGTGCCACACAAGTTTCAAGTGGGCGACCAAGTCTGGTTGCATTTGCAAAAGGAATGCCTTACTGGAGCCTATCGGAAATTGAGACCACTTCGATATGGTCCTTACACCATTACTAAGGCTATGGGAGACAATGCATTTGAGCTCAGCATTCCCCCATTCCTTGGCCTGCACCCAGTGTTCAATGTGGACCACCTTCGGCCATACTTTCCACCATTGCTAAACACATCCGACATTGCAAAACAGCTCAAACCCACAGAATTAAATCCAGATTGCATGGAACAAGAGGAAACTGATCGGATCATGGACACAGAGATCAAGAACACTCGCCAACAGAATATCCAACTGTATCGAGTTGTCAAAGCAGGCCAACTCCTTCAACAGGGCAAGTGGCTCACCAGGGAACAAGTTCAGCAAAGGTTTCTGCATCTCATGGAGGAACTCAATGCAATGTGGACCATTGCTTCCTAAGGGGGGAGGAATGATCCAGGTGGATATTGGTGGCCACCTGCCAAGTCCACCTGGACCCCCACCATTTTTTCTCTTAGCATTTTCAGTTTCCTTAATTGTAGCACAACTTACTATTTTTAGAAGTTTTTCGGGTCCTGAACTTCTGGAGCCGTTTTGAGGCCCTAAATGACGTTTTTTGGGAAATCTGGGGGCAACATAGGTCCATGGACCGATGTTACCCTTCCCAAAGTGGTATTGCTCGGATAGATCTTTCTAATGAGCTATTGTACGCATCAAACGAAGATCATATGCCAAAGTTACGACCCCGGGAAGTTGATGTACCAATTTACCCAAACGGGGCCCACAGTTTGGCGTTTCATCTCCTAGGGTTAGGTTTTGGAATGTTAAGGGTTTTCCATTGTTTCTCAACAACAAATAGGCCTTCGAGCCTCATTGTAACACAGTTTAGAGGCATGTAGCCACCACATCTCTTCTCAAAGATAAGCTACCATCGCCCTAGCTGGTTTATTTCCAGTTCTGGTTGTAAGCATATTTCAGTATTTTCCATTAATGAAATGAAGTATTATTTCTGCTGCATCTTTATGTATATGGTTATCTCTGTAATTTGTTGCGTTCTTGTTTAAATCCGAATCATAGCCATTGTCCCTTTGACTACCTAGAGTCCTGCAGAAAAAGAAATGTTAACATAATTGATGTGAGGACTCCTCCTTGTGCTTTTATTCTTTTTCGTCCCTTTTTTTTAGACATGAAAACTACCTCTGGAGAGGTTTTCAACTTGTATTCCTCCCTTAGGAACCTCAAAGAAAGTTTTCACCTGGGGATCTTTCTATTTTATATATTCTTTTTATTATTGTTTTTTTCTCTTGGGTTGCCTCATAGAGATTTTCAACCCAAGAGTTGGCCTCAGATTCATCATGGAGGTTTTCATCTAGGCCTCTTTATTTATTTATTTATTTATTTTTCTTTACAAAAGTTTGATGGAATGAGGGTTGTGAGCCTCCAAATCACATTCAAATCCTTTCTAATTGAACTAATGAACTCTTATTTGGACATAGGTATTTTGTACGACTTCCACCTATAACCATTAACCAGCAAGGGAATATCGTCTTCATCAAATTTTTTGATTTAGACAAACCCATTCTCATGAAATCTTTCCACTAGATAATGACCCAACCATATTGTCATTAATTTTCCTTTAAAATCATTGAATCTATAATCATACAATAGGGCATAATCACCTTCTTGAAAATATCTAACCCTAATGTGTTTTCCATGCCAAATATTTCTTTGTAGATGGATTACCTTAGTGTGTAGGAGAGCTTGCAACTTGAATTCATCTAAACCATTGAGTTGGAGCAACCTCTCTTGTTGTGTTGTAGTGAGGTCCAAGCATAATTGAGCTAACATCCTTAATGTATTGTATTCAAATTCAATGGACAACGGGGTCTTCTTCCCATAGACTAGTTCAAATGGGGTAAATCTAGTGGTGGTCTTCCAAGTAGTGTTGTAGGCCCAAGTGGCTTCTATAAGTCTATTTTCCTAATCCTTTCTATTGCTGCTAAAAACATTGGTCAGAATGTTCTTCAATGCCCTGTTTATGACTTCCACCTGTCCATTTTTCTCAGGGTGATAGGCAGTGGATGTCTCGTGCTTGATGTGGTGTTGCTTCATGAGGTCTTTGATTAGATTTGATGTGAATTGTGTTCCTTGATCAGTGACTAAATCTCTTGGAAAACCAAACTTTTAGAATATTTTCTCCCGCATAAACTCATTTACCTTATGCTCATTTGTTGCCTTAATTGCCTTTGTTTTAACCCATTTATTCAAGTAATCAGTGCACAAAATGATATAGTTCTTTTGTCCCGATGAGGGATCAATGGGCCCAATGAAGTCCTTTCCCCATTTCTGACGTGGATTTAGAGTCATCTGAGGTTGTAAAGGAATTTCATACTTATGTGTAGGCTTACCCATCCTTTGGCACTGATCACACCTAGTGGTGTATCTTCTTGCATCTTGATGTAGAGTGGGCCAGTATTATCCTACTTGTAGAACCTTGAAGGTTGTTCTCTTAGTAGAAAAATGGCCTCCACAAGGTCCTTAATGGAATGCCGAGAGGATGTCAAAAACCTCCTCTTACCTCACACATATCCTCAAGATCAGATATGTCCCCAACATGAAATTATTTTCCCCAATCCAAGTGAATGGAGCACTTTTCTTAACAAACTTTCTTTTCTCCTTGGAGGATATATTAGGAGGGAACCTCCCGATAACCAAGTAGTTGAATATATTAGAAAACCAAGGAGAGAGCGTCGATATGGAAAAGAGGTGTTCATCTAGGAGCTTATCATCTACCATTTATTCCATTTCTACAAGCAAGGTTAGTCTTGATAAGAAATTTGCAACCACATCTCTTTTCCTAGTTTGTCAATAATAGTCAAATCAAATTGTTGCAATAACAACAACCATCTAATTATCTTAGCATTGACATCAGGTTTATTCACTAAATACTTAATGGTTGCATGGTCAGTGTGAACAAATGTTTGATAACTAGTGATGTAATGCCTAAACTTGTTCATAGAATGTAAACCAAGAGTTCCCTTTCAGTGACTGTATAGTTTAACTCATCTTTAGAAAGGTTCTTACTGATGAAATAGATAACATAAGGCAAATTATCTTCCACTTTTCCTAAGGTGGGCCCTACAAATTTTTTTGAGGCATCTGTATGTATATGGAAAGGTAATGCACAATTGAGACCCCTAAGGATGGGTGCAGTGGTCAACTTTTATTTTAGCACTTTGAAGGCTTTCTGATAGTTGCCTGTGCAAAAAAAGTCTAACCTTTAGCCATTAGTCCAAACAAAGGTGAAGCTAGTTTATTGAAGTCTTTAATGAACCTTCTATAATACCAATCTAATCCAAGGAAGATTCGGACATCTCTTTGTTTTTTATGGATAGGGACCCTTTTAATGATGGAAATTTTGTTTGGGTCAACCTATATCCCTTCCTTGGATATAGAATGTGTTGGAAAGTGTAACTAGGTTCGGTCTACAGAACGACATGTAATTATGATTTTATGTAATGAGATGTAAAGAAGAAAAATAAAATTATTATATTGCTTGCTTCATGGGTTTCATGAGCAAGATATTTTGTTTTTGAGTCAAGAATCCCATTGAGAGTCTTTAGGAATTATTTTTCATCTAGTCATAAAATATTAGAGCAATTTTCATGTAATTAAGTCATGTTACACTTTTTAAAAGGTCAAATTTGTCTATGTAAAGTATCCTCTAAGACCTTGTCACTTATCCTCTTCAAGTTGGCCTACAACGATGGAAGAACATGCTATAAGAAGTTATCCTAACTACTTATGATCATGTCGGCATAAAGGACATGACATGAAGTGTATATATAGCCACACTCAGCCTCACTTAGAGGCAAGCATCTTGACAAGCATTCGGTGAAGAAGTGTGAAGAAGAAGGCTACAAAGAGAAGTGTCAAGAAGTGATAAGGATAATTTCTTTTGGGTAAGCGAAGAAGGATTCTTTTGGGTCAACAAAGGAGAGATTATTCTGGGTCAATGAAGGAGAGATTATTCTAGTTCAGTGAAGTAAGGTTTCTTCTGGGATAGTGAAGCAAGAATACTTCTGGGCTAGCGAAGAAAGGGTTCTTCTTAGATACTTGTTCTAGGTGACTGAAATAGAGATCAAGACTAGAGAACGAGATTCTCTAGGAAAATCTGAAAGCAAGTAGTGTGAAGAATAGAGACCAAGATTCTCTAGGAGAAGTTGAGAAGATGTAGTGTGAAGGATAGAGACCGAGTTTCTCTAGAAGGAGTTGAGAAGAGTAGTTCAAGATCAAGAAGAAAGTAGAGAAAAGGGAAGAGGCAGAGCATCAAGGTTAGTGACAAGTTCTTGGGAGGATACTAGAGTCAAGGTTCTTTGTCATGGTTTTGGTACTCATCAATTGAAGATCAAGAAGAATAATTTGATCGGGTTTCCCTCTCAAGAGGTGAGAGGTTTTGGCCCTGGCTGACAAGCCTACATACTGTGTCACTTGTCTTTTATTGTGCGTATTGGTAATTTTCTTGATGAAAAGAACATAATAATAACATTAAAAAAAGGCTATAAGCTAATAAGTAAAAGTATATCACATGAAATTATCAAGCAGAGAAACCTTTGAACTATTCATGCCCTATATTTCTCAACATAATGGCCAAGGATAATCCTTGCATTCATAAAAAAATCACATTTCTGAGGACTCAATGAAAGATTCATTTCAATACATTTCTTTAAGATTTTTCATAGGTTATAAAGAGATTCCTAGAAGTCACATCCATAAGGAGTGAAGTCATCCATGTATATCTCAATATTGACATGAACAAGTTCCACAAAGATACTTAAAACTGCCCTCTCAAAGGTAGCAGGGGCATTGCACAAACCAAATGGGGGACTCTATAGGAAAAGGTACCCCAAGAACATGTGAATGTGGTCTTACCTTGGTATTTAGGGTTGATCTGTATTTGGTTGTACCCACTAAATCCATCTAGCAAGGAGAATAATTTATTCCTTGCAAGGTCATCTAAGACTTGTTCAATGAAGGGAAAATGAAGATGGTCCTTGTTTGTAGCCTTGTTAAGTTCTTGGAAGTCAGCACAGATCCTCGACTTCCCTTTCTCTTGGGGACTAAAATGAGAGGGGACACCCACTCACTATCTAAAATGGGATATATGAACCCCGCATCCAGTATATTTTGTAATTCCTCTTTCACAATGTCCTTAAGAGTTGGGTTCATCCTTCTCTCGGTTTGGCGCACAGGCTTGCATCCCTCTTTGATGTAGATATGATAAGTACAGATTAAGGGATGCACACCCTTCATCTCCTTATAGTCCAAAGAAAAAACATATAGGTGTTTCCTCAACACTGTGCATAATTGCTCCTCCTGTTTAGCTGAGTGAGGGGTTGACTTGGCATGTTCTGGGCCAAACTTGATAGAGCACAAGTTAGTCCAAGGACTAATTTCAGGTTCTTTTATTAGTTCATCAACGGGCATGGTAGTGGGAGGAATATTCTATAAGATATGTTCAATAAGGTCATCTTCATCAAGTTTCCCTCCCCCTATAACAGTATCTAGTGTGAAAATTAGGTAGGGGGTTGTCTAATCAAATTCTTGCTCTTCCTTATTCTCTAACAAAAAAGGAAATTCATACTCAATAGAAGGTTGAGCGGGAGGATACAACACAAGTTATTTTGATAGATGCCCATTCTTTATGGTCATGTTCCCAGGCCTGCAACTAATGTAGGCATCAATAGTTTCCAACCAAAGTATTCCTAGGATGAGAGGGTAACCATTAAAATTGGTTTTGGGCTGGA
This sequence comes from Pinus tabuliformis, assembly GCA_031772625.1. NCBI lineage: Eukaryota > Viridiplantae > Streptophyta > Pinopsida > Pinales > Pinaceae > Pinus > Pinus tabuliformis. Next base: position 723,435,203 of record CM062811.1, read on the forward strand.
GGAAAAGGAAATTGATGGGATACTCCCAGGAGTCAATGTGTACCATTACATCCTTAATAAATCCATAGCTACTCGGGATCTATCTGCAAGTTGCAATACTATAGTGGTCTTCCTCAAGACCCCTTGGAGGTTGAGCTTGAGGATGGTTTCCTCGGTCATCACATCGATTGCAGCCAAAGGGTCAATCAAGCTATTAGGGACCGTAATTCTATCGATGTGCACCTCCACTACTGGGCTACCAGGATCCAATTACTTTAGGGAGATCACCCTCTCAAGCATCAGATCAACTAGTTGTCCAACAACATTGATAATGGGGGTATCTCTTCTTCTTCTCCCAGGAATTTTGAAACATTCTTCCTTGATAAGTTTTTTGTAAATGGAAACATCCTTGATGGCCTAGAGAAGGGGTATTTTTACACACAAGTTCTTCAATTTTCCCAAAATTTTAGCCTCTTCTAGGGCATTTGGTTTAGGGTGAACCAACCATTCAGGATAAGGGGGTGCATAAGCTTGAGGGGCAGTCTCTTCCTTCTGCTCTTCAATCCCTCTAGGTGGAGAAGGTGGGTGCTTATCTAGGAGCACCTTCCCATACCAAATGTTGATCTCTTGGATTTACACAACATAAGTAGGATAGGATGTCTCCCCACTGTAAACCTATTGTGTTTGCTTATTTTTTGGGTTCAGATTGGGTTGAGCACACATTTTAGGTTGCTTAGGTAAAGTATGGTGAGGAAGCTATAGTTGAGGTTGAGGTGGAGGTAGTAAAGAAGGAGGTTGGGTTGTTTGAGGTCTCCACCCCGGTGAGGGGTTACCCCATTGGGAAGATTGGGGTGGATATGGATGAAAAGGAGGGTTGATAGGTTGAGGAGGATATTGAGGAACATAAGGCCAAGGAGGATGTGTGGGACATGATGGATGAGTGGAAGGGTACCATGGTTGAAAAGGTGAATGCTAATTTGGATTGTAATGAGGATAGTGCACACCTTGCATGCCCTGTTAACATGGATGAGGGCCTTGAGGCATCCTTTGGTTAATGAAGTAGAGTTGCTATGAACCACCTTCTACCCCTTGGTATAAAACCTTCATACCTAGCGGAGAGGAAAATTTGTCTGTTGCATGATTTTATTCACAGACAGAGCATATTTCTATGACATTCAGTGGACACTCATTCCTAGGGTGTCTCTTAGAGCATATAGGGAAAATGATGGCTAGTGCCCTTTCTGCTTCCTCTTGCTTCCTTTTAATTTTCATAGTATCTATATGTAGAGAAAAGGTATGCAACATTTAACACTTAAAATCCTCCAACATACTTCCTATCTCATGTTTGAGAGCTTATGTATAGGGACATGAACTAACCAAGCCTTGGCTAGACCTACCCTTTTTCCCTGCAACTCTAGAGTGGTTCCTAAATCTTGTTTTAATGTCATCATAAGATAATTGGGAGATATCTCCTCCAGATAAAATGTTGAGGGTTTACATTACATCCTCCTTGATCCCTCAGAGAAGAACTAGCTTGAGTGATTTAGGGTCAATGGTACAATTAGCACTCCTATAATTGAGTTGGAATCCCTCCTCGTAGTCCTCCAAGGATTCATTTGGTCCTAGGATTATCCTAAATATCCCCTCCTTTATTTATTTGGACCTATAGTAATCCCTTGTACATGTCATTGAATGCTTGTTGCATTTAGGCCCAAGTAGTGATGCTACCTCTAGGTAAACTCATAAACCAGCGCAAGGGTACATCTTTGAGGGTAGATGGAAATAAATTCATCTTCTGTTCATCTGAGGCATAGTCATGGGTCCTACAGACAACAACAAATTCAAACATAAAGGTGTCAAGATCCTCATAGGTTATTCCATGGAAATGTGGAAGGGAATAAGGGCTTATATTCTTCATTTTGGCCTTCCCATTGGTTTCTCTAATAGGGAAAATCTCATTTTGTCTGTTTTTAGCCATGGTTTGGATAGGTGAGATGGGTTCTTCTTCCCCTATGGGTTCCTTAGAAATTTTAGGTTGCTTCCCTAGAGGGTCTTCTAACTCACCTATAGCCAGAGAGGGAACTTCACAATCACCAAAGAAGAATGAAGATTGACTTCTTGAAGGGGTGGGTATTTTTGGTAAGAATTTCCCTTAACAATCCTTACTCCTACGAGGCATGAAAGAATTAGTTCTGTTCTTTTAAATCCTTTTTCTCTTTGTTTTTTAAGCTTTCAAATCAATAAGACTAATGCAAAACAAAAGCAAGTAACTCTTAAGTAGAAACAACACCTACTTGAACACCTCCCTGATCACGATGGAAAAAAGTGATGAGCCTTGGTATTGCGCCAAGGATGTCGCAACTCCCAAGGCTTCCCAACTTAATTTATCAACCTAGGGTTCATACGAACTTAGAGGTGGTAGCGATATATGCACAACATGTTAGGTTCTACTCATGTCACCCTTAGATATTTGATCAAATCAAGGTGCTCAGAGACCACTCCTTCAAATAGCTACAAAAATAATTTATTATGAAAGAATATCATGGTTGCAAGAAGATGAACATGATTCTAACTATAGAAATGAAAATATCATTCATTAGTTGTAAAGTCTAATTGAAATTAAATGAAAGGAAGATGTTATTCGACAAGCAAGAAATTTCTCTAACTTTGGTCTTCACGTTTCTCTCCCTCCTACTAAGGGATTCGTGACTTCATAACTAGCCCTCTCTATGGTATAAGAGTCACTTACTGTACCTCACCCATAAGTGGCACACGACTTGTACCTCACCTTATATTTATTCCCCTCAAATTGTTGTTCTTATATTCACTTATTTCTTTCCCCGACCTCGAAGAGATAGCTAGAGTTTGGGAAGCCCTCTAATTACAGAAGTAAACCGTGCTACTCTATTTTCATACCCAATCAAATCAATAGCCTACTCTCATGAATCATTTATCTAGTGGTAACTTGCTCAAAAATTAGGAACTCAGCCTTCAACACAACTATATGAAAAAATTGTTAAGTCTAATTCTACTTGTTGTCTTATGTTTTCAGTGAGGAAAGGATGAGGTTGGAGTGGTCTTAGAGTACTCCTTATTCATGAAATCAAATATTGGGGGTCATTATTCAACTTCAGAGTGCAAGGGTTAAATTCTGGAGTGAATCTGGTTGAAGAATGAAATGCTACAAGACTACTACAGGAAGTGTTACAGGGAGGCTCTGTTTTGCTATAGGAGACATTGTTTTGCTACAGGAGGGGGTCTGAGAGATCTCTGAGGAAAAGAATGGTATCTTGAACATGAAGGAGGATAGATAAAGGTGAATGAAGGTGAATTAAGGGTGTGGGAGCCCCTTAGCCAAGATTAGTATCCCTCGGAGGCCTATCTTCCATCAAATTTTATGCCCACGGTGTCCTTCATTTGCCCTAGAAGAGTGATCTCGGTGGCAGAGTTTGTAGGAAATGTAGAGTGTCCACATAAAAGAAGGAATTGTATATATGGATGTGGAAGAGTGTGCCCACCCTTGCAAGTCAATAAAAATCCCTACATAAATTATCAACATCATAGCAAAATAAATCAACATGGAAAGGATGAGTTGAATTTTATTTAAATCTACTCTACCATACAACGCAACTCCAATTGCCAATTCATTGCTACTAACTTGTTTTAGAACCCAAGCATGCAGAAGTATACAATCCAACACTTAAAAATTTCAAAGAAATCATAAATAGATATTTTTGGGTTGTTGTTGTAGATCTTCCAACCACTCTTCCAACAAGAGAGGTGATAGCCAAACCTGCAACTACAATTTTTCAATATAATCCTACTTAAGCAGTAAAATAACTTGCATAAGAGAAGAACATAAATAAAATACAAGAGAGGGACCAAAGCCTCTGGATTGGGCCCAAACTCAAGGGTTTCAACCCTCCAAAACTAACTCAGATAGAGACCAATAGTAAACTTTCCATTAACAGAAAATAAGAGTCACATACATGGCATGAAAGATAAAATAGAAGGTTCAAGTACTAGGCTTTCAATAGATATCCTATCTCTCACAAAAGTTCGAATCCTAATGAGCCTTTAGGCCTTTTTATTTATAAAAAAGTCTTTGACAACAACTCCCTTGAAAAAAGGAGTGATTCCCTCCAAAATCTCAAGATTGGTGGATCATGCTCCCTTGGATCTTCACATGCACTTGAGTTCCTTGGCTGCTAGTGAATTCGAGTTGTTGATGAGGAATATTTGATTTATATTCAAGTTGGGGAGTTAATGGAGTGGAAAAACCCCCATATTTTCTCTCTAGATGTCTCCAATCAACCCCTGCATAGTAAATATATCCAAAAATGCTTATTTTGCCTACATATTAATCACATTAGGCCATGAAATTCGACAACAACCCTTTAGTCTCCCCACTAAGCATACTATGGTTAAAAATGAAAATTAACGTGAGAAAGGAGAGTTTTAAGGGCTCGAGGATAACACAATGGACCTCAAAATGTACATATTGAAGGGACTCATCACCAAGTAACTTTGGAAAATAAAGGAGTTGAGTAGGGCTTCTTTGGCATCTTCCTCATAACTATGAATTCAGAAACTGGTTCTAGAGTGTTGGAGGTTTCACGGTAGGATTTGTTGCAAAAAATGCAAGAAGATATTCTTTCCCTATGGTTCAATCATAATTAGATGAAATCTAGTTTGACATCCTCTATGGAAATTATTATTAAACATTATACTCTGATACCAAAGTTAGAGGATGAAATCCCTGCCATTCAATAGAAATTGGAAGATCTTTAAATTTTTATAGGTAAAATGTGTTCAAAGCCTTCTTCGGCAAGCACTTCCAGCAACTATCCTCAGCACCTTGTCCAAATTATAACTAGAATGGTAGCGGATAAAGGCATGGGATCTACTGAGCATATTTTGGTTTATTCTCATGATGTATAATTATCATGCAATTTAAAGCTTGTAAAATTTTGGGTGTTTCGGAAGTTTTCACTTTCTGATGATTTTTTGTAGAGGTCATCTTTAGCTAGCAAATTGAAGGTATAACTTGGCTAGATAGATCAGTTTTCTTAGGCTAACCGATAAGTTGTGTTATTAATATGTTGTATTTAATGTAAGTATTGCACTCCAAACAAAGAATACCCTTAATATATATTGTTGTTCTAGTTAAAACCAATATGTACTATGTAAAACCAAAATATTGATGAGGGTTTGTTGATATTGATCTTGGGTGCTATATTATTGTTGAATTCCAAAACTGCCTCTTTCTTAAGCAACTTCTTCATCCTTCTTCCTTTGCTCTTCCATGAAAATGCATCCTAAATCATCAAAATCCATTGCATATTGTCTCAAGGAGTATGTTTCAAGTGATTTTCAAGATATATTGTTATGTTTTTTATTTGGATAGTTTTTGTTTTTCAGCTACAGAACACAGCCACATTCCGTAGCTAACCAGCTCTTCTGCAGCCATATCCATACTTTTGTAGGTTATAGGTGTCGAGAGAAGAAATGAACCATATGGGTAGCTGGGAAAATGTCAGTACATGGATGGTGTCCTATCCATTTGATCAAAGTCAATGAGAAAGACCTCGGTCAAAGGGGAGTCAATGGAAGAGACCTACAGCAAATAGAACTTTGTTTTTGCATGTTTCTTAGTAAATGAATCCGAGGCAATCCCCTGAAGCCAAGGATGCCATTTGCCACCTGCATAACCAGTATCTAATAGCCACTATTCGTAGATTTATGTTTCAAGCCAACCGAAGACCAAATTTCTGAATACACTACCTGTCTACGTGTTTGTTGTAGATGAATTTTCTCTTCAAATAGTTGTGTGTTTTTCCTATAAATATCAGCGTTTGGAACACAAAACAGTTGTTATGTTTTTGGCTAATGTAATAGTGCAATTTCCACTTGTATCTTGAGACATTCAGTGCTCTGTTTTTTTAAATATAAAAACTCTGTTTTTTTATGGATACCTGAAGCGTGTGAAGTGATTTTGTGTTGCTAGTCCTAGACCTTGTAGAGGGCCCTTGCATGGTCAAGGGTATATTTCATTTCTATACATTTCTCATTTGTTGTTTTTCTTTGTTCAGTTGTATATCTATTGTGTTTTTATCATGTTCATAATTGTTTCTTAACACTTTGTTTATTGCAGCTTGTGTCATTTGTTTCCACTAACTCAGGATAGTTGTAGTTCAGCGTAGAGTAGTTCCTTAGTTTCCATTATTTTCTAGCCTCTTAACTGTATTTTTTTAATTGATGACAGTAGCATAATTAGACTTATTTCTTCTATTGTTCCTTAGTTCTTAGTCTTTAAATTCAAGTTGTTTACTGCCTTTTTCTCATTAGTGTAGTCACTCATGATATAAACCAATGTTTCCAAAGCCTTTCGTTGGTTAATCCTAAAACTAAATGGTGAAATGTTGTGTTTATGAATGAAAATCTTGTTGTTCATTAGTTTTTGAGTCAAGATGTTTAATGCCTTTTTCTTATTAGTATAGTCACTCATGATATAAATGAATGTTTCCAAAGCCTTTCGTTGATGATTAATCCTCAAACTAAATGGAGAAATGTTGTATTTATGAATGAATCTTTCATTACAATTGTTGTTCATTAGTTCTTAGGATAAGTCGTTCAGTGCCATTTTCTTATCAATCTAGTAACTCGGGATTTAAATAGATATTTCCAAAAGCCCTTCGTTAATGGTTGAACCTAAAACTAAGTGGTGAAATGTTTACTTATGACTGAGTTTTTACTTGCATTCTCATGTTTACTTCTTTTAGAATGATGAAGAATGAAATCTCTCAAATGTTGCTATCATAAGGAGTCAATTCTCCCTAAATTATATAGCAGAAGGATAAAAATACTTCATTTAGTTTCAGTTTCACAAATAAAATAGTTGCAGATTCATTTTTTTTTTCCCTTAGTTTAATTGCTGGAGTTCACTAAGCTTTAATTTTGCAAGTAGAATAGACAACAAAAGTAGTTTTGTTTCCAGTATTTCATTTTCAGTTTGTTATAAATAGCTGCAATTCCATTTTCTCACTTAAGTTTTGGTTTTGTAATTAAGTAGACAATAGTTTTAAGAGTCCTTTCAGCTCATGATTTGGGAACCATTACAATAGCAAGAAGAGAAGCTCTGTTTCTCACTTTCTTGTTTTGAAAACCTTACTTCCAAATTTGGCCTAAAAGAACTTTTAGACTCTCACTTCATTTTCCTAGGTCCTTAGCAGCAGTTTAATTACATTGCAGAATTTTAGGAATCAAAAGAACAAAGCCCCAAAAAAAACATAAACTTGAAAATAGTGAGGTAAGGAAGAGTTATCTAGCACATATAGTGCACTACACTTCATTAGTTTACGACACTCTGATTGATAATTTATGTAGCAATTTAGGACACTAAATTGACTAAACATTTTGGTGTCGTTGTCAGGGAAGTGTAACTAGGTAGTCTCCCAACAATAACAACAAAACAAAAAAATGACATGCATAGAGAAAGAGATTCTAAGGGTATATTTATATCTAGGGGCAGAAGTTCGATTTTCACAACTCTAACTACTCCACCAAGGGTTAGAAAGGACACACCTCCATCCTAGATTCATACTCCCAGCCTTAGGATTCCTGGAATCCAAGGGGCAGCAACTCAGTTAGAAGATTCTCCCACTTCATCTACTAAACTAGACCTACGGGAATGAACCTTCTTCACCTCTGTAGGGGAGCTTATTGTAGTTGAAGAAATAGGAATACCTAGAGAAGAAGAAGAAGTAGAAACTCTCTCTCATCAACCATTAGTAGAAGAACCAGAAGATTCTAAGGAAACTATCATGGCGGAAGAAGAACAAGATGGAGAATTTTCACTATTTGGAGGAGGGGCAGAGGAAGAGGTAGAGGAAATAATGGAGGAGGTAGAGGTAAAAATGGAGGACGTAGAGGAAATAGGGAAGGAGATAACTCATTTGGATTCCCTATAGCAGATGAGGAAACATATACAACAATGAAAAAAAATTCACCATCCGTCCTCCCAAACGTTTATGAGTTGAGAAGTGAGGATACTGAAACATTTTTGTTTGAGTTTGAAGTCTTATGCCGAACCTATGACTATCTAGAAGACTCTCAAAATCTCAAATTGTTCCCTTAAACACTAAAAGGGGCTGCTTTGAAATGGTTTATGGGATTAGTCACTCAATCCATTAGAACTTGGAATGATATGAAACAAACATTTTTGGATATATACTTGGATTATTGTATGCCTACCAATCATAAGGATGAGGTGTTCAAAATGATGCAAAAGGAAGATGAAAACTTAGAGGATTTTCTTGAGAGGTTTAATTACAATTTGAAAAGAGAAAAAATGAACAATTTAGATGAAGAAACCTTGAAAGCTCTTTTGTTGAAGGCCATTAGAGATGAATGGATAGATATCTTTAACATGATGGGGAAGGGAGACATCTCTCAACTTCCATTGAGTGACATAGCAGAACTATGTGTCCATCTCTCAAGAGGGAAATCTAAAACTGGGAAAGGACCAAGAGATCCTTCTCGTATTAGAGAAAACAAATCTACAACTGGATCTGTAAGTAGGGCAGAAATTGGAAATATGCTTGATGAGTTCAAAACTAATATTTTAGGTAGCCTTAGTGCGCTGCTAGACACGCTCAAAATCCAAAACAAGCATAAAACAAAAGCTGATGCTTTAGCTATCTTTTGTCCAAAATGCAGAAAGAAACATGCTATAAGGGAATGCCCTCTAGATGCAAAAAATGTAGAAACTTTTATGATTTGTTCAGAAAGTCATGAGAGCAAGGGTTGTCCTTCAATCCTAGGTCTTAAGGTTGTCTTTCAAGAGGAAGTAGTCCCAAATTATGTAGAACCTATTTGTTTTTTTGCAAAAAGACCTTGGCAAGGGCCACAAAATCAAGGATTTAACAATCCAATGAATTTTTATCCCCCACCAAACTGGAATTCTTGGCAGCAACCTTGGCCTCAACCTCAAAATCAGTATCAATCTCAACCATGGGCACAAGGGGTACAAAATCCTTATGGAAGATTTTCTCAATATTATCAATATCCTCCATCTTATCAGAGCTATCCTCCCCCACAAAATCAACAGCAAAATCAACAATCACAACTTCCAAATCAAAGCCCTCATCTTTCATTTCCATTTCCACAACAACCTCCACAACAAGGTCAAAATCTTAAACTCTTACTTCCATTTCAAAAAAATCCAAATCAACTACCAGCCCGACCATTGCCAAACCCCAATAATAAAAGCCCTCAGAATGCTTATATGGTAGAAGGACAACAATTTCCTACTTACATGATTGTTCCTCTAGATCTTAACGATGTTCAACTTAGATCTGGTAGGATATTAGAAAAGGAAAAACCTTCTATAGATATTCAAGAACAAGATGCTTCTGAGGAGGATTCTCTAAAAGTCAATAAAAGTTTTGAGGGAACATTCCTTCAAAACAAAACATTCAAAAAGAAAAACAAAAAGAGTCAATAAACACAACTCCTATAATTGAGAAACCTGCATCTACTTCTACACCTCCTTTTCCTGAAAGATTACAAAATTGATAGAGGAGTGGAAAAATAGATCTTGTTACCCAAATATGACTTCCTAGATGAATTAAAGAATGTTTGTATCAAGATTCCTTTGTTACAAGCCATTCGAGAAATTCCTATTCTAGCAAAAACAATAAAGGAGTTAAGCATCAAAAGACCATGAAGAAAACCAAGAGACACAAAAATAATTCACCTGGTAGGAAAAATAGCAGATATCATGATGGGAAAGATTTCCATGCAAAAATATGTGGATCTAGGAAGTCCAATTGTCAAGACACACATAAATGGGATTGAAATTCCAAACACATTGATTGACTTAGGGGCAGCAATAAACGTTATGAGTAGACAGACCATGGAACAACTTAAAATTCCTAATCTTCTTTACACACCTACCTTACTGCAACTTGCAGATAGATCAGTAATCAAACCAGATGGTGTGCTAGAATACATTTCAGTCTCCTCGGATTCTTGGGAATATCCTGTTGATTTCATGATTTTAATGCCCAGGAATAATCTAGGAGGACGCCCACTTATCTTAGGAAGAACTTGGCTGGCCACAACTGATGCTTTTATAAGTTGTAGATCTGGTGACATGTACATTTTTTATGGTAGTTCAACAAAGAAATTTATTTTGTATCCTCCAACAAAAGCAATCATAGAAATAGATGACAGGGAATGGATTGATGATGAAGATTTTATACAACCTATCTTTACTATATCAGAAATTGGTGAGGATAGTCAAATTTTGAACACATTAGAAAAATTTTAAACATCTTCAGAATATAATCATACACAATTTCAGGTAAAATCTAATGTTGAATACCTGTCATCTAGGCAGATGTCTCTCTATTCTATGGAAGAGTTTGGTAGCTCTACAATTGAAATTTTTCCAGGTAGAACATTGAACATAAACAAAAACTTGGAGAAATTACAACAAGAGGAGCTAACCAAGATCTTACAAAAACATTTTGCTGCATTTGCATGGGAGTATACTGACATGAAAGGTATTGACCCTAAGACTTGTATCCATCATATCTATATTGAGGAAAATAATAGACCAATCAGACAACCTAAGAGAAGGATGAATCCAAATCTTAGGGAGATTGTGAAAGAAGAGCTCCAAAAACTACTCAATATAAACTTCATTTACCCAATCTCAGATAGCCGATGGTTTTTTCCTTTGGTAATTGTGCCTAAAAATAATGTTAAATGGAGGGTGTGCATTGATTACAGAGAATTGAATAAAGCAACCTTGAAGGATCACTTTCCTTTTCCCTTTATAGATCAGGTATTAGATACACTAGCAGGTAAAAAGTACTTTTCATTTTTGGATGGTTTTAGTGGTTATAATCAAATTCAGGTAGCACCTGAGGATCGGGATAATACCACATTTACTTGTCCATGGGGAACTTTTTCCTACCGAGTGCTTCCTTTTGGATTATGTAATGCATTTGCAACATTCCAAAGAGCAGTACTAGGAATTTTTTCTGATCTAATACATGATTGTGTAGAGGTATATATGGATGATTTTACAATCTATGGTAACACATTTGAAGAAGCCTTGGAAAATTTGGAAAAAGTCCTTAAAATATGTAAAGAACAAACCTTTCACTAACCCATGAAAAATGCTTTATGATGTTTACTGAAAGTATTGTTTTAGGACATCACATTTCAGGAGATGGGATTAAAGTAGACAAATCTAAAGTTGAAGTCATCTCTAAGTTACCAATTCCAAATTTCAAAAAAGATGTTAAGAGTTTTCTAGGATTTACAGGATTACAAAAGGTTCATAGAAAACTTTACCAAAGTAGCATATCCACTCTTCAAGTTGCTTACAAAAGATTATGAATTCAAGTGAAATCCTGATTTCCAACTAGCATTTGAGACCTTGAAAGTAAAAATATCTGAAGCACCTATCTTAAGAGGACCAAATTGGAAACTTCCTTTCCATATTTCTACAAATGCTTCAGATACAGCTCTAGGAGCTGTACTGGGAAAAAAAGATTTGATTCCTTATGCCATTTACTATACAAGTAAAAATTTGACTCCCACTGAGTTGAATTATACTGTGACTGAAAAAGAGTTCTTAGTTGTTGTTCATGCAATTAACAAGTTTAGACATTATATAACAGGCTATGAAACTTTTGTTCATACAGATCACTCTGCAATTAGATATTTGATGAATAAACCTATTACTAATGGTAGAATTATAGGATGGCTTTTAATTTTACAAGAATTCAATATTACTATGCTAGATAGACCTGGAAAACAAAACACAGTTGTTGATTTCTTGTCCAGGATTCAGAATATCAAAGAAGACTCTCCAGTTGAGGATAAGTTCCCTGATGAATATCTATTTGCAGTAACTACTCAAACTCTTTGGTTTGCAGAGGCTGCTAACTACTTGGTTACAGGGAAGTTACCTTCACATTTATTTCCTAGAGAGAAAAGAAAGATTATTCAAAATAGTTCAAGATATTCATGGATCTCTAATGAATTGTATAAAACATGGCCAGATATTATGATCAGAAGATGTGTTAGGGAAGATGAAATGCCTGATATTCTCAAATCATGTCATAATGAGCCGTGTGGTGGACACTTTGCTGATAAGAGGACAACATATAAAATCCTTTCTTTGGGATATTATTGGCCATCCATCTTCAGAGATGCAAAAGAATATGTCAGAAGGTGCGACAACTGCCAAAGGGTAGGGAAACCTTCTCTCTCAAATGAGATGCCATTACAACCTCAGGTACTTATTGAACCCTTTGAAAAATGGGCTTTAGACTTTATTGGACCTATTAATCCTCCATCCAAGCAGAAAAAGTATATATTGGTATGTATTGATTATGTCACCAAATGGGTAGAAGCCAGAGCATTACTTTTTTCTAACGAAAATTATGTAGTTAGTTTTCTTTTTTAGGATATTTTTACTTGCTTTGGTGTTCCAAGAGAAACTGTGACAGATCGGGGATCTCAATTCACATCCAAAATGATGGAGAGGCTTATGCAACAATACAAGATCAAGCATAGGAAATCCACTCCCTATCCTCCACAAGCAAATGTTCAAGTGGAGTCTACAAATAAAGTGATTGAAGGAATCCTCACCAAGACTGTTCATCTACATAGAAGAGATTGGGCAGAAAGGATTCCTGAAGCCTTGTGGGCCTATAGAACTACATGGAGGAACAAAACAACACATGCACCTTATGAACTTGTTTATGGAAAGCAAGTACTGTTCCCCATTGAGTTCTAAGTCAAAACTTTCAAGATGGCGGTCAAGTTGGGGATGGATTTGTCAGAAGCTCAAAAGCATAGACTGGAGCAGTTAAATGAACTTGATGAAATTAGATAAGAAGATATTCAAAGGACTAGTCTAGTTCAGCAACAGAGAGCTAAGTGGCATGACAAGTATATCAAGGACAAAAGGTTTCAAGAGGGAGATTGGGCATTGCTATTTGATTCAAAGTTTAAGGATTTTCAAGGAAAGTTTCAAACTCATTGGCTTGGGCCATATGAGATTGAAAAAGTTTTCAGTAATGGAGCAGTGAGAATCAAAACCATAGATGGGCATCAAACTCCTCTCCTTGTGAATGGTCATAGGCTGAAGATTCATCAAAAGCCAATCTCAAAAGAGGATTTTATCAAGATCTTTCAAAATAATTCTGAAATGAAGTTGGTGAAGAAGAATCCTTCTTCTCCACCAACTTAGTCTTTGTTTTTTTTCATCATTAATTAATTAAAAAAAATAATGTATAAGGTTGAAACCAATCACTTATTAGCATCCTTATACAAAAAATACAGGGTGAAAATCAGAAGGCTCTGACACCCTATATTTTCCAGAAATAGTGACTCATTATGCATTCTGAAAATTCATGATTTTCTTCATTTCATTCCATTTTATTTCTGCAAGTTTTACTCCACTTCACTAGCATTTCTTCCATATCCATTTTTCATTTCCACTCTACCATATTTCATCCACACAGTCACTATCATTTTTCATTCATTTATAAAGTCATATTTTATTCACTTCTTTACATTCCGCAGTTGTTCCAGTTCCGTAGCTAATCTTGTTCTGAAATCAATCTGACTCTGCAGTAACAGTTTGATCATTAGCTCAAAAAAATAAAAAGGCTAGTTCATAATAAATTTCATACGCAGGTATTGGAGGAAAAATCAACTTTTGAAGACACATCAACACCTAAGCACCTGAAAAAGAAAATAACAATAGATCAGCAAATGGAAAGGTATGGTTCTAAAGGTGAGAATAAAAACCTATTTCAAATAGCAATATAAAGCATAAATTGTATAATTTGAATAATCACACTACTCCTTGACTTGTCATCATGCAATTTGATTGTTGTAATTACTCCACCATGCCTTTCGACTTAATTCTTAATGGTCTCATGATTTTATCTCCGAATTTAACTCATACTTAACTGTACTTCCTCGTTACACCTGTTTAACAGCTAATTATGTGAACTTAACCCAGTTGGATACGGCTCTTTACATCCCTACTGTTCCTTTATTATACCGAGTTCTCATTTTTTACTCCCGCAACCTTCTTATGTATACGAGCATTCAAATTATTCATTCAGTTTTTGGTTCTGTGTATGAGAAATACTCTGTTTCGACACAGTCTACATGTGCAGCACCATCAATCCTTACATCCTCCGCACTTTTCCATGCATACGGTTCCCCTACTTCGTATACCCTCAATGTTTCATTCCCATTCCATAGTTTTCTTTCCATAGTACTCTGATATGCCATTTCCATCTCTATAACGGTTTTACTTCATATACCACTACCGTTTATAGAATTCCTACACGCAGACGGTGAAGAAAAGTAGAGAAAAGAGTCATGGGTCTCATTGTAAGAACAGAACCTACAGGAGTGAAATTTATGGAGGGATACCCTCAATTGAAAGGGATGTTGAAGAAATCTGGCTAACTGAGTTTTATTGAGAAATTTGATGGTCATAACAAAGAAATCACCAAGTCATTTACTAGATCGTTTGATGGGGTGGATGTGGAGATTGGTGATATAAAGTTCTCGGTGACCGAGTCTTTCTTTGCAGTTGCAACCGAATTACCAAAAGTTGGAGAGAGGTGGTTCAAGAATAAGGAATTCCATGATGAGAGTTGGAAAGTCATTCTCCAAAATCCAGGTATGGATATTTCAATTTTCAAAAGAGGAATCACCATCTCTGCACTTAAGGATAAATGGAGTAGTTTGGTATTGATTTTGTAGAAATTTATCACATGTGAGGGTAGATATGGTTCAATGTATATGTATCACATAAGGTTGTTGATGAACTTTCTTGAAAACGGAACCATCAATCTACCATTCTTTCTGTTGAATAGCTTAAGGAGGATGTCCACCACTGTTCAGAAGAAAATAGAAGATATAGAACCTCACCTTTATCACCATGGTCTCATAAAAATTCTAGTTGAATATTACTTGAAGGATATAGGAGACACATGGGAAAAATTTATGATCAGGAACTTTTTCCAAGATCCACCCGAGTTACCTAAAGGAAGTTCAATGAAAAAGAGTAGGAGGAGAAGAACAAGTCTTGCAATTCAAAACACTCCTACAAGTTCAGCAAAAGAAAACAGTGAGGAAGAACCTCTCTCTGAAACTCTAACAGAAATCATAAAGCAAAAAAAACAGAGAGGAAAAATGGAAAGAAAAGTTGAGGAAATCTATCAAACTCCAGAACATTCATCAGAAGAGGAGCAATTACTTTCTGAAAAATTAGTCAGAATCAAGGAACAATCCAAGAAAGCGAGGGAAAAGGGCAAAGAAAACAGGAAGAAAAAATAGGTTCACAAAGTCTGAGGAGAAGCTCTAGGCTTAATGGCAGAATGAAGAAAACAAAGTCAAAAGAGACCTAATTCATAGATTTGGGAGAGGAAACTCTAACTCAATCCCAAGACAACATCTCATTTGAGAAAAGTCCACAATATTCTCCTCAACAAGACTTTGAGAACAGCCCAAGGAGAATCTCTCCAGGGATTGACCCAGTTCAGCAATAGATTTATGATTATATTGAGTCATTGGAGCAGTGTAATACATCAGTAGATCAGGGGACTTCATCCAACCCACCACCTACATCACAAGAGACGTTGATTAACTCACTTAAGCAAGAAATCTATGAGTTAGAAGTCTTAAATAGGCATATTCAGAAGGAAAATGAAGCTTTAAAAGAGCAAAACAAGCTGGATAAGATCATTCATGACAACAACATGCTTCATTTGGGTCTGTGGCATAAGAAGAACAGAAAGTTAAAAAAGAAAAACAGGAAGCTAAGCAGGGTTCTCATCAACCTTAAATATAGATTCCTCATGAGAAAGCCTAGAATGGCAGTTGTAGCAAAGAGAAGCAAGAAAAGGCTAGATGTTCTAGCTGAAGCTTCAGAGTAGATGCAATAGAAGAAGGGTGTTACAATTCTGGTTGCATGAGGACATGAAACAGTTTCACAGTGGGTGTATGTTGAGTTCTAAAACTGCCTCTTTCTTAAGCAACCTCTTCATCCTTCTTCCTTTGCTCTTCCATGAAAATGCATCCTAAATCATCAAAAGCTATTGCATATTGTCTCAAGGAGTATGTTTCAAGTGATTTTCAAGTTATATTTTTATGTTTGTTATTTGGATAGGTTTTTATTTTTCAGCTATGGAACACAGCCACATTTTGCAGCTAATTGGCTGTTTCGTAGCCATCTCCATACTTTTGTAGGTTACAGGTGTCAAGAGAAGAAATGAACCATATGGGTAGCTGGGAAAATGTCAGTACATGGATGGTGTCCTATCCATTTGATCAAAGTCGATGAGAAAGACCCCGGTCAAAGGGGAGTCAGCAGAAGAGACCTACAGCGAATAGAACTCTGTTTTTGCACGTTTCTTAGTAAATGAATCCAAGGCAGTATCCTGAAGCCAAGGATGTCGTTTGCCACCTGCATAACCAATATCCAATAGCCACTATTCGGAGATTTATGTTTCAAGCCAACCGAAGACCAAATTTCCAGATAAACTACTTGTCTACATGTTTGTTGTAGATGACTTTTCTCTTCAAACAATTGTGTAATTTTCCTATAAATATCAGCGTTTGGAATGCAGAATAGTTGATATGTTTTTGGCTGATGTAATAGTGCAATTTCCGCTTGTAGCTTGAGACACTCAGTGCTCTGTTTTTTTTAATATAAAAAATTTGTTGAATTGAGACTTCTGTGATCCATATTAAGTTTAAGAGAAATTCTTCGGCGTAAATCACAAGATAAATCATTTGTCGACGTGTTTCGAACCAACTAGTGTGGTTCATCGTCAGGACAAGTTGAAGAAACAGATCCAACTTAGCATGTTAAATAGTCTGAGCAGAGCCTCCAACGGTTATCTTGTACAACGGCTAATTTTGACTTTAAGACCAGAGTCATACAAAATATTATAATTTAATGGAAATCAGTTATATTAGGTGACCAATAAAAATTATATAAAATTAGAAATTAATTTAAATGGTGTTAATGGTTAGTTAAAAAGATATTGTTTGATAATTAAAATAATAAGTTATTTAGTATTTAAATGGGAATTAGTTATATAAAGGACTTTTTTTTTTAATAATAATATGAATATAAATTATATGAATATATATATATATATATATACATAAAAGTTAGTTAGAATAAAAATATAAATATAAAGTAATAAAAGTTAGTTAGAATAAAGATATTGGAATGCGGAAAAAATAAAAATAAAAATAAAAATAATAATAATAATAATAATAATAAATAAATAAATAAATAATAAAAAATAGTATATATATATATATATATATATGAATAAAAATAACAAATATATGGTTACAGCGGCGGAACGAAACAAGTTTCCCAGGTTTCGATCGTGAGACTTCCGAGAAACATGCATCCTTTCTTCGTTAAGGGTTTGGATGGCAGAACCAAATGCATGCAGGTTTCTGCATCTCTCCGCGCGGCTTCGGATCAGAAGGACAGGTTTTTGGATCAGATCAAAACCCCCTCGCAGCTTTTGAGGATCGTATCGGACAATTGCCAGATCGGCGAAGACACCCCTCCGGCTGATGGATGCGTCGGCTGGTACCCACAGATCCATCTCTTTCTGTGCTTGAGAAGGGGTAAAGGGGGTTTCGGCCCTATTCCGAGGAGCGACGCCACCAAGGCTGGTCAGAGGAAGACCAGAAACGCTGATGCCTGCGACGACAAGAGAGGGAGAAGGCTCTGCCATGTGAACGATAAGAAGGGATCTGAAGTTTTTCACACAGATCCGGAAAATGCAACCAAGGAAGGGGGCCCGAATGCAGAAGATTTTCCCCCTCACACAACAGATCGGGCCAAATCTGGTAGATCTGGGAAGGATTACACCGACCTGGAAACGACAATCAAAGAAAGGGGCCTGCATGTAGCAGATCTACCCCCTCCCATAATAGATCGGGCCAAATATTGTAGATCCGGGACGGATCTATCTGATCTGTCCAGATCCAGGCAGAAGATAGGTGGGAACCCGCCAGATCCAGAAACCAAATCCATAAAACTGGAACTGGATAAGGCAGACTTAGTGGATCTGAAGCAAATTTTTATTCGAACAACAGAAGGCAGACATGTTTGTGTGCAGATCTGGAAATGGATGAGTGTATTGGATCTAAAAAAAGAGATCCAGGACAAACTGGGAATTCCAGCTGCATTACAAAATCTATTATTTTTAGGGCTCTGTTTGCAGGATCAACACACACTCCAGCACTACAGGGTTGCAAAGGACTCAACCATCACTCTTAATCTCAGATTGCGAGGTGGATCTAAGGGAGCTCCCTCAAAATCTACAGGTACTTACCGTGATGCAGCCAAAGGGAAAGAACCTCTAAAGGGGAAAGAACCTACAGCTGTTAATGAACCCCCAGGGCAGTATATCGTGGATCAAATGCCGGAGAGCCCATCTATTTCCTTGGACATACCAGAGGTAAATTACATTTACTCAGATTTACAAAAACATGTTGTTATTTGTAGATTCAACGGTTTTTGGCCTAGAACTGATGCACTATACCAATGGATCCACACGGCTTGGACAAAAAACTGCCAAATCCACCTATGTTCGAAGGGTTTCTTCATAGTAATTTTCCATTCAGAAGAAGAAAAGGAAAAAATTCTCAACCAAGGGCCATGGTTCTGGGGCAGTGCTGGACTTTTTTTTACTCCATGGTTCCCAGATTTTGATGCCAATACTTTGGTGGTATCAAGGATGCTAGTATGGGTTAGGCTGCATAACCTCCCGTTACATTTCTGGCATTCCAAGGCTTTAATAGCTATTGGAAATACCCTCGGGAAAATGTTAAAGATTGATGCAAAGAGACATATAAAGGGAATTTTTACTTTTGCCAGAATATGCGTCGACGTAGATCCCAGCCAAGGATTACCTGAAAGTATAATTCTGAACTTTAATAATTCACAGTGGAAACAAATATTGGACTATGAGAATACAGCTTTCAGATGCAGGGGATGTCAACAAACAGGTCATCTGTACAATGCATGCAAAAATCTCAACAAGAGCAAAACACAACAAAGGAAACCCAAAGGATGGCAGAATATAGATGATGTCGTAAAGAAGAGAGGTACTGAAAAGAAAGAACACAATACAGCTTAGGAGAAAGACCAGGACAGCAAGGAAAAAGAGATTATTGAAGAAAAGGAAGAAGATCTTCAGCATGAAATAAGCGGGAATAAGCGTAGTCACAGTCCTGAAGGATCAGATTCAGATAAAGAACAACAAATGAATCCATAGGAAAACCAGCTAGCTATTACTGACTCCATGCACAACACAGATGGTTGGCGAAAAGTGGAAAAAAGAAGGGTCGAAAGACTTAGGTTAGCTGGTCATAGTTTATCTGGAAAAAAAATTTCTCTTATGTTTGTAGTCAAAAAGGCTGAAAATTGATACCAATCATCAGAAGTATCAGAAATGCTTACAGCATATGCAATGTAACTTTTTATTTTTCTTAATAAAAAGTTCGTTTTTTCTTCGGAAAAAAAAAAAAAATAACAAATAACAAATAACAAATATATAAAATAAACTTAAAAAATAAAAATAAACATAAAAATAACCAAATGAATGAATAAAATAAAATAAAATAAAATATAAAATAATAAAATAATAATAATAAAAATTGAAATAAAATTAATAAAATAATAAATAAAACAAGCGAGCGACACATTCTAAAAAGAAGAAGGATAAGAACCGGATCAAAAGAGAACTACAGAGCCAACAGGAGAAACCCTAGGAGGAAAGAAAAGACAAGGCTCCAAGGAAAAAGAAACGTGAAATAAAGGAAAAACAAAGAAAGCTAGAAAAAGCAAGACTAGGAAGAGAGGGCAGGGATCCAGCAGCTACTGATCTTCCAGCCGTCATCTCTATTGAGATTTCTCGGCCTTCTTTCAATTTCAATAGCTTCCCTGAATTTACGATGATGGAACTGCGCAACCTTAGCAATAACCTTGGCCTCCTCAATACACACCTGATGCTTGGTCTTTTCTGCATGCTCTGCTAACGCTGAAGACTTGGTTCTCCCATGTCTTAGGTCAGCTGCATGTTTGTTGATCCTTTGATGGATGGAGCACCCTGTTTCCCCGATATAGGGGGTCCCACAAGAACAAGGGATCAAGTAGACACCCTTCATATCTTTAGGGTCAATGGGATCTTTCACCGATCGGAGGGATTTGTGAATAGTGTTGAGGGGCCTGAAGGTTGAGGGAATATTATACTTCTTAAGAATCTGAGCAATCTTGTCCGTGGTTCCCTGGACATAGGGAAGATGGACACCTAGCCGGTGCTCTTTAGGTTCTTTTTTGATTAACGAGTTTCTCGAGGCTTTAAGGAAAGCCTTTTGACCTAGGCGCCTACTATAGCCATTTTCCACAAAGACATTAAGGGGATGGGATTTCTCCTTGTCGAAGCTCTCCCTATCAGAAATCCTCAAGGCACGAGTACCGAGGGTGTTAAGAACACCCAAATTTTGAGCAGGGAAATGATGGGAATCAGCATGAAGATACTGCTCAGTATGCGTTTTCTTCCGGAAAACTGAGTGGGAGAGAGAACGATCATTATTCTTCGATATAAGAATATCCAAGAAAGGGAGGCAACCATTGGCCTCTTTTTCCATAGTGAACTTAATGGCAGAGGACTGACAGTTGAGGTGGTTGAAGAAGAGATCCAACTCCTTTTGGCCATGGGACCAAATGACATTAGTGTCATCTACATACCTTTTCCACAACTTGGGAAGGAGACGAGTCGAGGCTAAAGCTTTGGTTTCGAAATCTTCCATAAAAAGATTCGCAACAATAGGGGAAAGGGGTGAGCCCATGGCAACACCACAGGTATGTTCAAAGAACTCACCCTCGAAACAGAAGAAAGTGGAAGTGGGACAGATCTCAACCAGATGCGCGGTATCAGGATCTGTTAGGTGATAGATCACTTCCATGGCTTCCTTAATAGGGATACAAGTATAAAGGGAGACCACATCAAAGTTCATGAGAATGTCCTCAGGGTCAAGCTTTGTGTCCTTAAACTTGTTAACGAAGGAAGCAGAGTCTTTAACGAAGGGCTCTGTACGGCCAACCAGGGGCTTGAGCTCAAGGGCAAGGAACTTGGCTAGAAGGTAGGTCATACCACCAATGGTGTTGACGATAGGCCTCAGGGGGCCCCTTCTTTGTGAATCTCAGGAAGCCCATAAATCCTAGGGGTAATTGGACTGCTCTCGATGAGTTTATGGTAAAGGGAACTCGCAGAGCTACTGGACTTGATGGCGAGAGCCACCATCTTAGAAATTTTCTTAAGAGGGTTCTTGGGCAATTTTTTATAACTGCCACTATTGTAAAGATGATCAAACATCTTCTTGTGGTAATCATCCTTGTTAAGGATGACCGTAGCCCCTCCTTTGTCAGCCTTCAGAACGACGATATCATTGTTCTGGTTTAAGGATTTAAGGGCAATGAATTCCTCATTGCTGAGGTTCTTCCGAGGGGGTTTAGCCTTTCTCAAGACAACCGCACAATCTTGCCTGATAGTGTCCTTGATCTTATCAGGTAAACCTCTGATCCCAAACTCAACATCACAGATGATATCATCAACAGGAATCTTCTTAGGGGCTAAGGCAAAATTTAATCCTTTACCCAAAACTTTAAAAACAGAAGGGGGAAAAAGAAACTAGAAAGGTTAATAACCTTATTATTACCATGAGAAGGAGGGGGAATTTTACTAGAACAATTGTTATTAAAATTTAATATCTTATTACCTACCAAATTAGAGTTATTTGCCTTACTAAACAAAGTACCCTTAATATTATCATTATCTTTCTTACTAATTCCGACTATACTACTATTACTATTATCACTATTAATATTATTACTAGGAATATCAATACAATTATTATTATCATTACTAATATTATTAGTAATGCTATTATTAATATCATAGCCATTAAATAAATTATTATCTTTATTATTATCATTAATGTCATTAAATAAATTATTATTATTGTTATAATTGTTAAATAAACTATTATCCTTACCAATATTATTATTACAATCATAATTATTATAACTAATATTATTATAGGTATTAAATAAATTATTATTATTAAACAAATTATTAATAATGTTATTCTTATGGTTAAATAAATTATTATTTTTATTATTAAAATCATTATCAATAAAATTATTAATCCTAAAATTCTTATACGACAGATTATTATACAAATGAATATCATTGAACGGGCTTTGAATATGAATAGTCGACTTCGAGCTATGATCACTTAATGAAGACGAGGAGCTCTCTTCACGCGAAATCCACGGGAGCTTCAAAGGAGAACTGTTAACCGCTGGACTAGAATGCAAGTCAGGTAAACCGGCCTTTCGCATAGCGTTGGATCTGCCCACGGCCAGAGTACCGTCCAACAGCGGCTGCACACCGGGGATAACTGCAACCGTGCTGACAGGATGAGACGTGGTGATGCCAGTGAGATTATTCTCTGCGAGGGTACGACCAGGTCTAGCGTTAGCATGTTCCAATTCGTCGGGCGATAGGACCCCGAGATCACTCTCTTCGGAGCCACCAGTCAACCAATCCCTGATCGCTGAAATTTGACCAGAAGAGATACGGCTCTGAGAAACCCCACCCACGGCTCTTCCAGAAGACGATGAACTCCCAGGGTCCTTTATATAACTAATTCCCATTTAAATACTAAATGACTTATTATTTTAATTATCAAACAATATCTTTTTAACTAACCATCAACACCATTTAAATTAATTTATAATTTTATATAATTTTTATTGGTCATCTAATATAACTGATTTCCATTAAATTATAATATTTTGTATGACTCTGGGCCTAAAGTCAAAATTAGTCGTTGTACAAGATAGTCATTGGAGGCTCTGCTGAGACTATTTAACATGCTAAGCTAGATTTGTTTCTTCAACTTGTCCTGACGATGAACCACACTAGTTGGTTCGAAACGCGTCGACAAATGATTTATCTTGTGATTTACGTCGAAGAATTTCTCTTAAAAATATAAAAACTTTGTTTTTTTTTTATACCTGAAGCGTGTGAAGTGATTCTGCGTTGCTAGTCCTAGACCTTGCAGAGGGCCCCTGCGTGGTCAAGGGTATATTTCATTTCTACACATTTTTCCTTTGTTGTTTTTCTTCATTCAGTTGTATATTTACTGTGTTTTTATCATGCTCATAATTTTTTCTTAACACTATGTTTATTGCAACTTGTGTCATTTGTTTCCACTAACTCAGGATAGTTGTAGTTAAGCGTAGAGTAGTTCCTTAGTTTCCATTATTTTCTAGCCTCTTAACTATAGTTTTTGAATTGATGACAGTAGCATAATTAGACTTATTTCTTCTGTTGTTCCTTAGTTCTTAGTCTTTAAATTCAAGTTTTTCACTGCCTTTTTCTCATTAGTGTAGTCACTCATGATATAAACCAATGTTTCCAAAGCCTTTTGTTGATGGTTAATCCTCAAACTAAATGGTGAAATGTTGTGTTTATGAATGAAAATCTTGTTGTTCATTAGTTTTTGAGTCAAGATGTTTAATGTCTTTTTCTTATTAGTATAGTCACTCATGATATAAATGAATGTTTCCAGATCCTTTCGTTGATGATTAATCCTCAAACTAAATGGCGAAATGTTGTATTTATGAATGAGTCTTTCATTACAATTGTTGTTCATTAGTTCTTAGGATAAATCGTTCAATGCCATTTTCTTATCAATCTAGTAACTCATGATTTAAATAGATATTTCCAAAAGCCCTTTGTTAATGGTTGAACCTAAAACTAAGTGGTGAAATGTTTATTTATGACTGAGTTTTTACTTTCATTCTCATGTTTACTTCTTTTAGAATGATGAAGAATGAAATCTCTCAAATGTTACTACCATAAGGAGTCAATTCTCCCTAAATTATATAGCAGAAGGATAACAATACTTCATTTAGTTTTGCTTTCACAAATAGAATAGTTGCAGTTTCATTTTTGTTTCTTTCCCTTAGTTTAATTGCAGTAGTTCACTAAGCTTTAATTTTGCAAGTAGACTAGACAACAGAAGTAGTTTTGTTTCCAGTATTTCATTTTCAGTTTGTTATAGATAGCTGCAATTCCATTTTATCACTTAAGTTTGGTTTTGTAATTAAGTAGACAGCAGTTTTAAGATTCCTTTCAACTCATGATTTTGGAACCATTACAATAGCAAGAAGAGAAGCTTCGTTTCTCACTTTCTTGTTTTGAAAACCTTACTCTCAAATTTGGCCTAAAAGCACTTTTAGACTCTCACTTCATTTTTCTAGGTCCTTAGTAGTGATTTAATTACATCATAGAACTTTAGGAATCAAAAGAAAAAAACCCCAAAACAAACATAAACTTGAAAATAGTGAGGTAAGGAAGGGTTATCTAGCACATATAGTGCAATACACTTTATTAGTTTACGACACTCAGATTGATAATTTATGTAGCAATTTAGGACACTAAATTGACTAAACAATTATGACATTATATTGACATGAAATTTAATTGCTATATTTTTATATAATATGATTAACATCTTTATATTAACAATATTTTTTTTCCAAAGCCTCCCATTGAAATTTTTATAGCACTGCCATGAGTGCTAGGGTTAGCACCGAATTCTGCAATGCTTCCATCATTGTCGTTGAGCTTCTGTGTGGCTCTCATGATCTCAATGTTTGAATATTTGGGGAGATCTCCCTCCTCCAGGAGTATGGATGTATTGATCTAAGGTCTACATCAGGTTTCCAATGGTTTCCCATATTATCATGGCACGAACAGGAGGAGGAGGGGGATGATTCCCCTTTCATCGTAAATGAGCACGATCCCAATTTCATAGATAATGCCAAAGAAGAGATGGTTAGATCAGTGACTTCCGGTGTCATGGAAGCCCTCAAAGCCACTATCACTCCTCAAGTGGAATTTTTGGAGAAGCATGGTCAAGACGGAGAAGCTCACCTTGGCTTCGATAGTGAAGCTTTAGATGCAACTTTAGACACAACCTTTTTTTATTTTTCCATCGTTGGTTTCAAAGGGTTCTTTGAGTGCAAGGGGGTTTTTGGTTTCAACAATTGCAAGAATGGTAAGGATGTCAGCAAAATGTTTACTGAAATGCCTTAACAGAAATATCAGTGGAGTTTTGCAAAGCACACAAAGTGGTCGAAAAAATCCTCCAATTAGTGTTGGAATAGACAATGAAAGGAGTTGGGGACTTGGAGCAGTTAAAATTTCCAGTTTTTGTTTGGTCCATGTCTGGTGATTCCCTGTGTTTCAAGGTCTTATCATGGGAGGTTGTGGGAGCTTTGTGTTGGAAATAATACTGAGAGGGGGGTGAATCAGTATTATTAAGTCAAATATTCCTTTTTCAAAATCAAATGATATACGCTACTTCTGTTAATTAAACTCACGTATATACACAATTATGCAGAAGGAAACCCGCGTATGAAAAATTTTAATTTACTTTATCTTTCTGATGTTGATTGTTAATCTGTGATTCAGAAGCAAATAACCAGTAACCAGAAACAGTAAAATAAAGCAGAAAGACAATCGCACACAAGAACACAAGATATAAGGTGGAAACCCAATGTGGGTGAAAACCACCTGCTGCAATTCATCTCTATCTTTCTCTTTAATTAGAAACTTCCTTTTACAATTGTACTGGTGCAGTCCTTTACCAGTACGCAGGCTGCAACCTGCAGAGAGCTACAACCCTCTCTCGTTTTCCAGCTTCTTCTGGAAGGGAGCTCCAACCCCCTTAGTTCTTGTACTAGCTTGAGATACTAGTACGCAGGCTTCTACCTGCAGAAGGCTGCAACCTTCTCTTTGCTTTCAGGGACCTCGTTTCATTAATTTTCAAACTGGATCCACAGATAGCATCAATCAAACATCAAGTATTTCTGCATCAACCAAACTCCTTTTCACCAATCAAAAACTGAATCAAACAAACACTTCTCTGACCGCTGTACTCAGAACATAGTAACTGTAATCAAACACCAATTCTGAACCCAGAACACTGCAACAATAAAACAAAAGCAACTACAACATAAATCAAGATATGTACGCTACTTCACTATTCAGAAACCTGCGTGTATACGCTTCTGTACCACAACCAACCTACGTATACGCTTCTTTCATTCACAGAAAAGGCGTGTATACGCTTCTGCACTTCACTGAACCTGCGTACAGATCTATAAAGGATAATTTATTCTTTTAAAAACATTCAGTCATTAGTTAACCCAGATTATCAGATTTATAGATCAAGAGAGCGCCACATATAACAGATCAAAATCATACAGAGATACCAATGTTCAAGCCTTGAGATTTTGATCCATCAATAGTCCTTATCCTTCTTGCGCTCAGGTTCCTCCTTCATTCAGATCTAGATCTGCACCATAACCCAATCACCAGTATTCCAGATCTAGAACAATATCAGATATTCAATAAATCAGATGATATTTTGCCACATGATCTCCTTCCTCTTTTATAGTTTTAGGCCTTCCACAATACCACGGTCCAAAACCATAATAAACAATACCAAGGGCCCAATACCTGGGGTCAACACATCTGACGAGATACCATGGTCCAAAACCATAGGTTCAAATTCCAAGGACTAACAACCATGGACCAAAAATAATTTTCCCACCATGTACGCGCTTTTCTGTGCATAAAAGTGCGTGTATACGCATACGTGACTTCTGAACGTATAACCCGCGTGTATACGCGTCTTCGGCAAGGTGAACCTGCGTATACAAGATTTCCTTCATTTTGAGCGCCTGAACTGAGATCTGACACCAAAGTGAGTTGCCATCAAGGACAACACCTATACCATAGGGCCACACCTGTGCCAAAATGCCAACAATCTCCCCCTTTGGACTTGATGGCAACCCCAAGATCCTCAAAGTCATTCTCCCCCTTTGTCATCAAGGGCAAAGGGCTGTGCTCCCCCTGAGTACATGCTAATATCTCTGCTCTGCTGTGCTGAACATGCTCCCTCTGACTGTAGGCAAGATCTGCAAAAGATGTTCTTCAAGAAGAACCAAGACATATACATTATGAAAGACCTTCCTATCACCAAAAGACTCAATACGTATATCCATCACCCAACCAAGTGGGGATACATCAGAAATTTACATATGACAACCAATCACATTGTATCAATCATCCCAAGCATAGTGGGGAACCAAAATAGGCCGTTACATGACCTTGATAAAAAAGATATACATGACATAGAAACGAAATATCAAGACTATGCAAATCACCAATAACTACTATCAGCAACATCTGACAATCACTGTATATATCAGCAACCATGTTCTCCTTCAATTCTCCTTTCTGCAGCTAATCCACCTGAACCAAAAACAACTTGAGTACTAAAACCAAGAGCTTCTAAGGTAATGCCAACAATGCATTATTAGAAGATTATCTGCTCCCCCTGAACCTGTGCCTGATGGTCTCTGACAGACCCATATCAGACTCTCTCCAACCAGAGTCTGTCCTTGTTGATTTTCTTCAGAACTCCATATACGCGACTGCACCTGCATAAATCAGTGTATGTACGCGGATACCCCTCATCCAACTCACATACACCATCTTTTCTCTGAAACAGACAAGCTTCAACAACAGGATGATGCATCAACTACTCCCAGCTTCTGTCTGAGATATTCAAAGGTTTCCTTGGGCAGTGGTTTGGTGAGTATATTAGCAACTTGTTCCTTAGAAGGAACATATTCCAACTTGACTTTTTGCTCAAGCACTTGTTCCCGAAGAAAGTGATATTTGATAGGTATGTGCTTGGTCTTTGAATGCATGATAGGATTCTTTGAAATGCTTATTGCACTCGTATTATCACATAAGATAGAGACAGGTGGAGTACAAGTGATTTGAAAATCCTGCAAGGTTTGCATCATCCAAAGAAGTTGAGTGCAACAAGATGCAGCAGCCACATATTCCGCTTCAGTTGTAGATAAAGCAATCGAACTATGTTTCTTACTAAACCAAGATACTAATCTGGAACCCATAAAGAATGCACCACCACTTGTGCTCTTCCTGTCATCCACTCTTCCAGCCCAATCTGCATCTGTGTAAGCATGAAGTGTGAGATTTGTATCTCTAGGATACCATAGGCCGTAGTTTTGAGTTCCTTGAAGGTACTTGAAGATTCTCTTGATTGCCTGAAGATGAGTTTCCTTTGGATTTGCCTGAAATCTTCCAACTATTCCCACTGCATGCATGATGTCTGGTCGGGTACCTGTCAAATAAAGTAGACTTCCAATCATAGATCTATAGGTTGGTTGATGTACTGCCGCTGATTCATCATTTGAACTGAGACTGCATCCTGTAACCATAGGGGTACATACTGGTTTCAAATCTTCCATGCCATATTTCTTCAGAATCTGCTTGAGGTACTTGGTTTGAGACAAGAAGATACCGCACTCATTTTGTTGGGTTTGCAATCCAAGAAAGTATGTCAGTTCTCCAAGAAAAGACATTTCGAATTCTTTCTACATCACCAAGGCAAAGCTTTTACTCATATCTTCTTCATTGCTGCCAAAGATAATATCATCTACATACACCACAAGTATTAGCAATTTGTCATTTTCAATGTTTATATAAAGATTGCTATCTGTTGATCCTTTTGAAAAACCTTGTTGATGAAGGTATTTGTCCAAGCTGTAGTACCAAGCCCTTGGAGCTTGTTTAAGCCCATAGAGAGCCTTTTTAAGTCTGCATACAAGATTTGGATCATTCCCAAGGATAAAACCATCTAGTTGCTCTATGTACACTTCTTCTTCTAAGTCTCCATTCAGAAAGGCTGATTTTACGTCCATTTGAAATACTTTGAACTTCTGGAAGCTAGAGAGAGCAAGGAACATTCTAATGGCCTCAAGTCTAGAAATGGGAGAAAAAGTTTCTTCAAAGTCTATTCCTTCCTGTTGAGCATACCCTTTACAAACAATTCTGGCCTTGTTTCTAATCACTTCCCCATTTTCATTCAACTTATTTTTGAAGATCCATTTTGTTCCTATGACATTTTTGTCTTTTGGTCTAGGAACCAACTCCCAAGTGTTATTCTTTTCGATCTGCTCAAGCTCTTCATCCATTGCCTTAACCCAACACTCATCTTTGCATGCCTCTTTTACATTTTGTGGTTCAGTGGAAGAGAGCAATGCCAAATAGCTTGAAGCTTCTGCTATTGTTCTTCTTGTTTGTGTACCTACTTCTTTCTGCCCCAAAATTTGAGATTCTGGATGATTCTTCTGAATGTACCTGGATGGAGTCTTCTCTTCTATCCTTATATGTTCCTCTGGTGCCTCTTGGGGTTCTTCTTCATCATCTGTCTGATTTGGAGAGTAGTCTTCATCCTCATCGATATTTTCACGATTCACTTTCGTAGGGATGTATCCTTTTTCATCAGCCACTACATCAATGCTATCAACAATTCTTCCAAGTCTTTTATTGTAACACTTATATGCTTTGCTGTAGGGAGAATAACCAAGGAGAATGCCTTCATCTGCTCTAGGTTCAAGTTTTCCAAGCTGCTCATCAGTATTCTTAATATAGCATTTGCTCCCAAAAATTTTGAAATGCTTTACCGAAGGAGTCTCACCGTACCAGAGCTCATGAGGAGTTTGAGTGCTGTTCACTCAGACATTTGTTTTGTTGAGAATAACAACCGCAGCATATGCATCTTCACCCCAGAAGGTTGCGGGAGTTCCAGACTCATCAAGCATAGCACGAGCCATTTGTTGGATTGTTCTGTTCATCCTTTCCGCCACTCCATTTTGTTGAGGAGTCCTAGCTGTAGAGAATTCCCTTCTTATTCCATGTTCTTCACAGAAATCAAAAAATTCATTTGAGGTAAATTCCCCACCTCTGTCGGACCTGAGGCACTTAATTTTGTAATCTGATTCATTTTCAGCCAAGGCTTTGAAGGATTTGAATTTTTCGAATGCTTCGTCTTTGTGCTTCATAAGTCCTAACCAAACAAACCTGGAGAGGTCGTCAATGAATAATATAAGGTATTCTTCTCCTCGAGGTGACCTTGTCCTAAATGGACCACATACATCTATATGGACTAGCTCAAGAGGCCTGCTAGCTGATCCTTCCTTCTCAGGAAAGTTAGTTCTGGTTTGCTTACCAAACTGACATGATTTGCATATGGTGTTGTCTGGAATTTTGATATCTGGAAGACCACGAACTACCTGGTATTTGCATGCTTTCCTTATTTGTGAAAAGCTTAGATGCCCCAACCTCCGATGCCATAACCAGTGTTCATCATCCTTGCTTAAATATCATTGTTGTTGTCCTTCTTCAAATATGTATAGATTATTTGGAGTTCTTCTGCCTTTGATCACTATTTCTCCTGCATCAAGATCACGAACAC
The DNA here is from genome assembly GCA_031772625.1 of Pinus tabuliformis. Classification (NCBI taxonomy): domain Eukaryota; kingdom Viridiplantae; phylum Streptophyta; class Pinopsida; order Pinales; family Pinaceae; genus Pinus; species Pinus tabuliformis. Next base: position 723,465,710 of record CM062811.1, read on the forward strand.
TACATCCATTTGATCGAAATATTACCTCGGTTCCTTGATCGCACATCTGACTAACACTCAGAAGATTATGCTTCAAGCCATCAACATAAAAAACATTTCCAGCCTTGACCTTTTCTTTCAACTGAGCAGTGCCTTTTCCTTTTATGGCTGCAGGGGTATCGTTTCCAAAAGAAACCTTCTTTCCCTTTTCTAATGCAGTATAGGATTCAAGTTTTTCTTTATCACCTGTCATATGCTTCGAACATCCGTTGTTGATATACCATAGATTTTCTTGTCCTTCTGCATAAAAGGATATCCCACATCTTTCTGGTTGTGGTTCCTTCATTCTCCATGTTCTGGCACTTGAGGTTTGTTCCTTTTGAGTTGTCTTCCAAAACCTGCTCCTGCATTCAGAATCTTCATGACCAAAGTTATTACAAATAGAACATTCAACTTCATTTTCAAGGGCTGAAAAGTTGTTATAAGTCCTTTTCGTGATCCCAGTCATATTCCTTTTTTGAGCTTCTCTAGTCATGATTGTCTTATAGGCAACACATTGGGCTGCTTTGTGACCAAAGTTATGGCAAGAGAAGCATTGGCCATTGAATAAACTCCTGTGATTATCAAATCTATCATCCAACCGATTATATTTTCTACTGACATCCATTCTTGAGGAAAATTGGGAAGATTTTACCTGAGGCTGACTGTAGCTTCTATTTGTCCTTAAGGTAGCTTGCCCCGATTTTCTTGATAGTCTTTGTTCGTTCTTGAGGTAAACTGTCCTTGATATACCTGATGATTTCTATTAGGCCTTTGCTCGCTCCTCCTTGTTGCATCAAGATAACTTTTGGAGGTGGATGCTTGAGATGTTTCTTCATTATATCCCAGACCTGTCTTGATTAGTGGAGAACACTGCACATTGATAATCTCATCCAGAGTTTCAGATCCTTTAACAAATTTAAGATTAATAGCTTTTGTTTTCTCAATCTCCTTTCTAAGACCAACAATTTCACATTCCAATTTTTCAAGATGTTTTTCCCTTTCTGCCAGTTGACATTGCAGAGAATCAATAATTGCATTTTTCTCTTTTAAGCAAATTTTGAGATTAGATATCTCTTTATAAAAACCTTCTACATCTATAGCATCCATGTAGTCATCATCTTCAAAAGCCATTAAAAGTTTATACTTATTACCTCGTTCATCTTCGTCACTATTTGAAAGTCCATCACTATCTTCATGAGTGTAATAGCTTTTCTTATTTGCATTCTGTTTCTTGTTCCATCTAATAGGTTCCTTCCCTTTGTCAATCTTATCCTTGTGAGGACATTTGGCAGCATAGTGACCGACTCTTCCACAAGCAAAGCATTTGAAAGGTAACTTACCTCGGAACCGTCTAGTACCCCGTTGAAGATTTCTGACAAAGTTTGATTCTTCTTCTTCTTCTAACACGTGTCCTGACTCATAGTACTCGCCTTTGCTTGAAGCCTTGAAGGCAACTTCTCTCCTGTCTGATGGACCTCCTTTCCTCATTTCATAAGCAGTTAGAATTCCGTGCAGCTGTGACATTTTAAGGCTTTGTAGATTCTCTTTTTATTCTATTGCAGAAACTTTAGATTCAAACCTAGGGGATAGAGATCTTAGAACTTTTTCAACCACAACAGCCTCTTTTATTTCTTCACCCAAATTTTTCATACAATTAACAATCTCATCTACATGAAGAAAATAGTTAGCCACACTTTCATCATTATACATCTTGAGATTTTCATACTGAATCTTGAGGGTTTGAAGTTTTGCTCGTTTTACCTAATCATCTCCTTCATAGCTCAGAACAATCTTGTCCCATATCTCTTTTGCGGGTTTAAACTGCATTACCTTGACAAATTATGATTGAGATATGCATCCTAATAGAGTATTGACCGCCTTAGCATTTGTTTCATATTTCTTCTTTTCAGCCGGATTTGTAGGAGTTGCTGATGGAAAAGTATACCCTGTATCTATGATATCCCAGACTTCTGTACCAAGATATTGAAGATAGGCAGTAACTCTTACCTTCCAATAAACGAAGTTTGTCCCATCAAAAATCGGTGGCCTGATTGATGCTTCCCTCTCGTAGTTGCTCATGATGAATGATTTTCCTTCAAGCGATCAAGATTCTTCTGAAGGACCTGCTCTGATACCAATTGTTGGAAATAATACTGAGAGGGGGGTGAATCAGTATTATTAAGTCAAATATTCCTTTTTCAAAATCAAATGATATACGCTACTTCTGTTAATTAAACCGCGTATATACGCAATTATGCAAAAGGAAACCCGCGTATGAAAACTTTTAATTTACTTTATCTTTCTGATGTTGATTGTAAATATGTGATTCAGAAGCAAATAACTAGTAACCAGAAACAGTAAAACAGAGCAGAAAGACAATCGCACACAAGAACACAAGATATAAGGTGGAAACCCAATGTGGGTGAAAACCACCTGCTGCAATTCGTCTCTATCTTTCTCTTTAATTAGAAACTTCTTTTTACAATTGTATTGGTGCAGTCCTTTACCAGTACGCAAGTTGCAACCTGCAGAGAGCTACAACCCTCTCTCTTTTTCCAGCTTCTTCTGGAAGGGAGCTCCAACCCCCTTAGTTATTGTACTAGCTTGAGATATTGGTACGCAGGCTTCTACCTGCAGAAGGTTGCAACCTTCTCTTTGCTTTTAGGGACCTCGTTTCATTAATTTTCAGACTGGATCCGTAGATATAATCAATCAAACATCAAGTATTTCTGCATCAACCACTCCTTTTCACCAATCAAAAACTGAATCAAACAAACACTTCTCTGACCACTGTACTCAAAACATAGTAACTGTAATCAAACACCAATTCTGAACCCAGAACACTGCAACAATAAAACAAAAGCAGCTACAACATAAATCAAGATATGTACGCTACTTCACTATTCAGCAACCTGCGTGTATACGCTTCTGTACCACAACCAACCTGCGTATACGCTTCTTTCATTCACAGAAAAGGCGTGTATACGCTTCTGCACTTCACTAAACCTGCGTACAGATCTATAAAGGATAATTTATTCTTTAAAAAACATTCAGTCATTAGTTAACCTAGATTATCATATTTATAGATCAAGAGAGCGCCACATATAACAGATCAAAATCATACTGAGATACCAATATTCAAGCCTTGATATTTTGATCCATCAATAGTCCTTATCCTTCTTGCACTCAAGTTCCTCCTTCATTCAGATCTAGATCTGCACCATAACCCAATCACCAGTATTCCAGATCTAGAACAATATCAAATATTCAATAAATCAGATGATCTTTTGCCACATGATCTCCTTCCTCTTTTATAGTTTTAGGCCTTCCACAATACCACGGTCCAAAACCATAATAAACAATACCAAGGGCCCAATACCTAGGGTCAACACATCTGATGAGATACCATGGTCTAAAACCATAGGTTCAAATTCCAAGGACTAACAACCATGGACCAAAAATAAGTTTCCCACCATGTACGCGCTTTTATGTGCATAAAAGTGCATGTATACGCATACGCAACTTCTGAACGTATAACCCGCATGTATACACATCTTTGGTAAGGTGAACCTGCGTATACAAGATTTCCTTCATTTTGAGCGCCTGAACTGAGATCTTATACCAAAGTGAGTTTCCATCAAGGACAACACCTGTACCATAGGGCCACACCTGTGCCAAAATGCCAACACTTTGGCTGACAACATCCATTAGCATACGGGTATCTCGAAGGAGGAAGTTAGATTTCTCAAGGGAGATAAATGATGTTGGGGGATGCTCTTAGAGATTATGGACTCAAGAGGGATGTCGCTATGTTTGTAGTGGCAAGCTTAGGGGGAGGCGCCAGAGGCAGTGAGACATCTTTGACATCTAAACCATTTTCTTTCAAAGATGTCCTAAAGCTACACTCTAACTCTCATACACTAAAGAATATCTGAGTTCAAGATTTTATGGTGGAACATTAAGAAGACACACCATTAATCGTGGTGAATGAGATCTTAATAATGATAAAGGTAGCATATTATAAGCAGCGAGTGATTATATATTGTTTCAATGGTTTTTTGCCCCTAGTATCTACCCTCCAGGATTGGTTTCATCCGAATTGGTCCCATAATTTAGAGTTGTTTTATTCGAAAGGACATTTTGTGGTAGTCTTCAAAGATCTTGAAGACCAACAAAGGGTATTTGACCAAGGGCCATGGTTCTAGGGCTGAGCAGGCCTCTTGATACAACCATGGTTTTCAGACTTGAGCTCTCTTTCCAGGAAATATATGGCTACCCCTCCAATGGATTCAGCCAGAAATTTTGGAAAAAATTAGTGATTCACTGGGTCGTTACATCAAAACAAACATTGAAATATTGGTTTCTAGTTTCGTCACATTTGTTCGTATATGTGTTGAATTGGGTTTGAGTGAAGGACTACTATATAATATAATACTCAAGTGAGGTGGAAAGAAATTCTCTAAGCCATTAGACTATGAAAACACAACTTTCAGGTGTAGACTATGTCAACAACCAAGGCATCTTCATAATGTTTCCCTTCCTCAAATGAGTTGCCCGACTCCCAAGAGTAGTGGAAACCCTATTGAGGATGGTGTGACCAGAAGGTCGCATCAAGTGGCAAGATCTCGACAAGTCAAAAGGATAATGCTTATCAACAAAAGCCACCCCTAGCTCCTCATCCTCTCAATATCTAGAGAAATCCATTGTGGTACCACCCCATTCCGCATCCAAGGAGAATCTTCAGGCTGAGGATAAGGAAACAACCTCAACAATAATTGTGTTGGAAAGTAGTGAGCATAAACACACCCATGAGTCTAAATTCAAAAAATGATAAAGAAATTCCATGTTCAGAAGCTCCAAAAGCGATGAAGCTGACTCTCAAAAGAATGAAGATATGATCTCCTCCTTAATTGTAAATGATAAATCTATTAATTAAATAAACATTCATAAAGAAAAAAAATATAAAAATAAAAATCCATGAACAATTCTAATGTATAATACTAAAAAAGCTATAAAACTTTGGAATCCTGATATAATTTTTTTTTAATTAATTAAAAAAAAAATTACTTTATAAATCTTTATTTATTTTTCTACTTAAATTAGTATACTATTTAAAGCTCCTTTTATAAAATATATGGTTAAAGCAACCTATAATCATATTTTTAAATCAACTTTATCAAAACTCATTCAAATCTAAACAACTTATTTACCAGGACCAAGTAAAATCCTTATCTCAACTTCCTCTTACACATTTCATAGAAATTCTGAAAACAAAAGATGACTTAAACCATATTGATAACCCCATATTCATCGTCTCAATGGTTCAACCTCCTTTTTCACATAATATATTAATTTTCTCCCTTAGTCTTTATCATTACCTATTGCTCTCAATATAAATCAAACCATTACGGATATAAATTAAATTTTCTTGGAAGCTCCTTATATATGGTCTTAACGGTTAGATCTGTTTTTACATAATTTTATTTATTAATTTTTTTCATTACTTCTTATTATGTTATTTTCATCTCTATAAGTTTTTTTAATAATTTAATAATTTATTAGTTTCTTATATTTTTTTAATTTCTTTTTTCTGTGAATTTATTCTATTTTTTAAAATAATTTTGAACTTATTCTATTTCTTTTTTATTAGTGAAGTGCATTCTATAACCTAGTATGTAGGACGTGTAATTCTTTCATTGTTCAACATGAAAGTGACACATCTATTTTTTAAAATAAAAATTAAATCTTCACTTAATTAAAAATAAAGTTCATTATAGTAAAACACAAAAATAAACATACATATATAAAGTACTTGAAATCTTATATTTTCATTTTCGAGTATAATGAAGATGTGTAATTTTTTTACTTTTTAAAAACATTTTAATGCTAGTCTTAAATAAAATATTTGAATATCCATGTTAACAAATGTATTTGAATATTAACTTGTGTTATCTATCGAGGTGTCAATTTCGCATCTACGACCAAAAACCACCTACCATTTTTTTCAAAAAAATTGACAATAGGGGTGCTTGAATCTTATTTCTGATAGTGGAAATGAATTAAACACCATAAAAAATCCTTGAGGCACCCAAAACCTTGAAACTTGACAATTGTAACTTGAATTTCCAAAAAAGTCCGCCAAATGTTTTCAAAATCCCATCGGAATTTCCTTTATTTTCCTAGCAAAATTGATATTTTTTTAGAGTATGCTTATTTAATATTATTTCCATAAATGAAATATTTCAAGTTCACCTTAAATAAGATTTTTTTATATTAATTCAAATATATAAATAAAAAATAATTGAATGTAAACAAAAATAATTACTTATTAATAAGAAGAATGTGTCATTCATGGTAGAAAATCCATGAAATTTTCATATGCTAATATAAGCAATATGAAAAAAACAAAATCTCACATAACACTAAATTTATCTACTAGATGCATTGGAATAGGAACGTAAATAAAATCATAGTCACACAATTCAAAAACACAGAATTGTCTAGGGAACCCAACTAGGAATACCCTTTGCTTGTTTGAGAATTTTATTAATAGAGAAATTGAGCAATTGATATCTTACAAAATATAGTTGTTGCAATATGAAAGACACACTTGTCTTTCATACTTGATCTAAGATTGAAACCTTTGTAATACTGTTGATCTTTGTTGCCCTCTACCAACCTGTGCACAAGCTTCTCTTACACACTCTTCCTTTCACGAGCTCCATGCACAAACTCATGCTTCCTATTGCTTGGTCTTACCAACTTGTTCTCACCAAAACAATGATTAAACTTGTGCCTTTGTTACTCCTTTTAAATACAACTTGAATGGCTAAAACTAGTGATTTTTCTAATTAAGGAATGATTTTGTGATTGATTAAGTTAGCATGCATTATTAATGCTCATGCAACTCATCCTATTTCAAGTCAACCACTTGAAACTCAATCACTTATGCTTTTCCTCAATCAAATCATACTGGAAAATCAAGAACTTGACTTTCAATTTCAACACATAGATTAACTGCATCCTAACTCGTCCTAATTTTTAGGGATTGATTCCTAAATTACAGGAACTTGAGTCACACACAAGAAGGAACTCCTTCTAGCTCCGATGATCAAGGCACAAATTAAGGAACCATTTTCTCGCAAATATTTTCAACACTCGCTCTTAGCGATGAAGGTGTTCTTGGAAGAACCTCGTCCACCTAGTTCTGTCTCCAACACTACCATGTTCTATGTTGTTGTAGATGATCCATCTGAACTAGAAATATTTCTTGCTTTCTTCCGCGGAACCTGATTTGAAGACATGTTCTTTCTCACCATGCTCTACAAGTCCATCACTTCTCTATTTTGAGGACTTCCTACCTTGCTGCTCAAGGTTGCTCCCTTTGAAGGCATGCATCTCCAACTCCACAATCTGCCACTATCAGTGAACAAAACTCCTTTAGGTGACCGATATTTGGCCCAAATAGTCCACCCTCTAGCTACTCTTTTTCCATCAAGGATACCAACTCATAGGGTGTTTAACCTTCCCACTTCTTGCCTCACTACTGCTCCACAAAAGATAAGTCTTAGGGAAAAGGAGGCTTCCCACTCTTGTTATAGAAGTCCATATGTACACAATGAACTAGGATTAAATGTTAAGCCCTTTAAGTTGCTTCTTTTGTCCCTTCAAGGATCAACCCTAAGCTTCAACAAATCTATAGCTCCAACCAAATTTGATGTTCTCCTCAAATGTTGGACTTAGGGCACTAAAGACACCTTTTAACTTCCCTCCAAATAGTACATAATATGTCCACCAAAAGTATTTTAAATATGGACTCAAACACTTAGAAAAAACATCAACCTTGTAAGAATACAAACATACTTTTGGTCTGGCCGATTACTTTTGCCCCTAAATCAACTCGGATTGTGCATCTAAGTTTGAATATTCAAATCTCTAGTTAGGTATAGTGATTGTCCACGTCAACTCCCCTAAACTTGGTCTAAAACTCCCTTAGGAACCTTTGTTTATCCCCCTTCTACAAGCCTTCAATATCTGTTGGACTATAGGACTGTTATGTCACTTGTTCATGCTTATTAGCCCCTCCAAACTAGAGGCTACAAGGCTCAACCCTCCTTCCAGAACATAGAAAAATCTTTGCCTATGTAATCCATAAATCCCCCACAAAAGAACGCATATATCTGCCCTCTACACTGTTTGTAATCTTCCCTTAACTTGACCATGTTCAAACTTCAAAAGAGACACTTCTTTCTCCTTCACCCCACCTAAACTAGCTCCTCAAGTGCTTGTGGCTACATCAGACCACATGCCTCTTCACTTTGACGAATTTTCTCTTATATGTGCTATATTTATTTTGATCCACACTCTGATACCATGTAGAAAATCCATGAAATTCTGATTTGCTAATATGAGCAATTTGAAATCAAATTTCTTCTCACATAAGCACATAATTTCTCTACTAGATGCAGTAGAATAGGAACATAAATAAAATCACAATCGCACAATTCAAAAACAAAGAGTTGTCTAGGGAACCCAACTAGGAAAACCCTCTACTTGTTTGAGAATTTTATTGATAGATAAACTAAGCAATTGATCTCTTACAAAATAAAATTGTTTCAATATGAAAGACACACTTGTCTTTCCTACTTGATCTAAGCTTGAAATCTTTGCAACATTATTGATCTCTGCTACCCTCTACCAACCTGTGCAAGCTTCTCTTGCACACTCTTCCTCTCACAAACTTCATAGACATACTCGTGCTTCATATTGCTTGGTCTCACCAAAACAATGATTAAACTTGTGCCTTCATTCCTCCTTTTAATGGCAACTTGAATGGTTAAAATTAGTGAGTTTTCTAATTAAGGAACGATTTTGTGATTGATTGAGTTAGCATCAGTTAATTGCTCACACAACTCATCCTATTTCAAGCCAACCACTTGAAACTCAATCACTTGTTTTTTTCCTCAATCAACTTCCACTGGAAAATCAAGAACTCGACTTTCAATTTTGATTTCAACACATCAATTAAGTGCATCCTAACTCGTCCTAATTTTTAGGGACCGATTCCTAAATTATAGGAACTCGATTCCTAAATTATAGGAACTCTATTCATGCACAAGAAGGAACTAGTTATGGCTCTTATGATTAACACACAAATGAAGGAACCTTTTTCTTGCTAATATTTTTAACATTAATTCAATTTTCAATATAAAGTAGTAAGTAAAATATTCCAAATAAAATACTTCAATATCAATTATATATTAATGCATAAAATAATTGAAACTAAAATATATTTGTTTTTTTGTCCACTTAGTCTAGAATATACCGTGATGGGGTGTACTTAAGTTACTCCATGATGTGAAGGTCATCGGTTCAAAACTCAGTGGAGAAAAATCTAGTCATGTTAATGGTTGGTGTTGCCCCTAGTGATTTTGATGTCTTAGATGCCCCTGAGTTTCTGTTTCTCAAGTCAAGTCTCAGACATAGATACACACATAGATAATTGTATATCAACTTAATACATACGGTAAGAAAAAATATTTGAATAAAAAAAAAAAAAAATGAGAGGTATATGTAATTTATTCAATTTTTAATACAAAGTATAGAATAAATGTTTAAATTCATTTAATACTAAGTATAATTAAAAAATTTCAATATCAACCTTAACTAAAATATTTCAAGTAAATAATTATATAGATAAATAGATAAAACAAGTGAAACTAAAAAAAATATGGTTCACATATATAAAAAGAACCAATATAAATCTATTTTAATGAGATGTAAACCTTTCCTCAAATTTTATAATATAAAAAACATTTAAATTTTAAAAAATTTGATTTCATTAAATATTTAATAAATCCTAATTAAAATAACCCTATTCTAATTTACTAATTATAATCATTTTAATTTTTAATCTTTATCCCCACAATAATTAATTAAATATCCGACCTACAGAGTTATGAGGCATGAGATTACTTGGTGTCGCGGCCGCGGGTGCAGAGGAAAAATCAATTATCAATTGACGAGGAGAAACTTCGATCTGCCGGATTCGAACCAGCAACCTAACGATGGCACCCAGTGGCTCGATCCGATCACATTAGGAGATTCAAAATACTAAAGTAATAATATTTTTTTTTTTTTTGTCAAAATGCAGAAGTCGTCGGTAGATTCTTGTGTTATTCTTATATTAATCTCTCAGTACTTCCCAAGGATCCTCCCAATGCTTTTAATGCAAGTGACAGTTTGGCCGAGTGGTCTAAGGCGCCAGATTTAGGCTCTGGTCCGAAAGGGCGTGGGTTCAAATCCCACAGCTGTCAATTTAAATGGCCTGTTAATTTCGCCCCAAGGGTTTGAATTCGACATGGATCGTTTTATGGTCGGATAATCTCTCAATTTAATTTGAAATGCATGGTAATTTCACTAACTAGGGCTAAATTTAATGTGCATTGGGTGGTAATTTCACGAACTAAGGCTCTGGTGCAAAGAGGCCCGTCTTCAAATCCTACAGCTGTCATTCTGAATTACGTATTAATCGCACGCTTTAGGTTTTGATTTCCATATCAATCATTCTTAATTTTTAATGGTTCTAAATAAAGAATGTTGACTGTAAATGATTCTTGTTAAGAAGAAATACATTCTTAATCACTGGATGCATTTTTAATGGTTCTTAAGAAGAAATACATTCTTAATCACTGGATGCATCGATGCCTGGGCTTTGCCAGCAAGTTTTCATGGGAATTCAACAAAATTTCCATCCAAATCGTGCAACTTTTGGTGAAAGAAGTGTATGGCCAATTCGACGGTATTAACTTGCGGTCCGACTGATGGATATGGATGGCTTGAATGTCGATGGAGGTAACAGGAAATGAAATGATGCTTTACTGTGATTGTTCCTGAGCCTTGTTTACAAAACTTGCCCATTTCGCTACACTGAAAAAGAAGCATCATCCGAATAATGTGAGGCCTTTTATTCCGTCGCCGGGACTTGAACCCGGGTCTCTCGGGTGAGAGCCCAGTATCCTAACCAACTAGACTACAACGGATTCTTCTGTGTTTAGCACTTCGTTATTAATCACTCAAATGAATCGCTATAGGATCTTCCTACCGACGGAGAAAAGATGTAATAAGGACAATGTTTTAAATTCATTTTACCATCTTAGTTGATACTTACGGGATAGGATATTGCGATTTCGCTTAATTTAAAAATTCAATAAAACATGTCTTTATGGTTTTATGAAATATGGAAAAGCTCTAAAATAAATATTTCATTATTTTAATAATATTTTTTAATATTGTATATTAGTTTTTAATCAAATAATAACATAATATAATAAATTTTATCTATTTTAAAATTTATTTATCAAAATAAAAATTTATTTAATTAAAAAATTAACTTTACCTCGCTAACCATATTTGATCATTTTCATGATTTTCATTGGACATAGGCTCTGGACTACGAGAATATTGCTTTTCATTGTCACTTATGTCATCAAACTAGCCACTTACAAAGTTCTTGCTTGGTGTTTAATTCTCAACAGAAGCGGAACATCTGCAATTCGAGATCTAAAATTGGAAGTCTGTGACAACTTTCTACTAGCAAACACAGTGAAATGATTATGACTTTTCTCTAGATTCCATGAGAACTGCTTCATTAGTCAATTCTTTCAGTTGAACCATAAATAAGCTTTTTCTATCGAGGCGGCAAATTTTCCTAGAGAACCAAAACTTGCTAGAGTCTAGTCATTTTTCTTTAAAAAACTAATGGTAAGAGTGCTTGAATTTTGTTTTTATGGTGGAAATGGATTCAACACCATCAAAAACCCATCGGGCACCCTAAATCTTGAAGCTTGATAGCTGTAACCGAGATTTCCAAAAAAAATTGCGGGATTTTACCAAAATCCTGCCAAAATTTCCATTATTTTTTAGGCAAATTTGCAACCTCGTTAAACAACACTGCATCAATATTGATGCATGAAATGGTTTTGTCCCAGCCTTGCAACTACAATGTCAATATGTTTATGAGCTTATCATTTACCATCTAAAGATGTATTTACAATTTTCTATTTTTACTTTTAGTTTTTATTTAAGTTTTCTTCACAGTTTATGTCGATGTCACCGTATATATTGGATGGACGAATGATCTCTTGATAAAAAGAAGAGAGGAAAATAAACCAATACATAATAACATTGATACAATATTCTTTACCCTAGAAATTCTTGTGGGAAAACTAGTTGAATAATTATTGTTACCTTAAAGTCCAATGCTAATGAAGTCTTGATGTTTTTAAATAAGCTAAAATACATTAAAATATCACGGGAAAAATCATGGTTATCAAAACCCTTCACCTTGAAAACCATCAACACATGTTAACTCTGGTGGAGTCAAACTTATTTGAACTATCCTAACAATCCCACCCATAAACTTGACTCTGCGAGATTATGCTGGTCTCAATAGCATAGTTGAAGTCCATGTAAAAAAGTTATCATCCATCGAAATGAATGGGTAACCAACAATTGTATTCATGTTTTCTAGGACACCTTTTCTGGCACATGGTTCATCAACCTTCTCACATCTTGAGATTTCGTATTTCCCCTCTCAAGCTAGCATACACGTACACATGTCACTCTTGTACATATTCAAGTGGTATATTCCACAACTTGATTACGCATCACTCCATGTGCCACCTCACTCCAACAACTAACCTCAAGTTACTGTACGAGTACACCTGCCACCCTTGTGTAACATACCCTTTACTATCCCTAACCCTACTAAGGGTAGAAGGAGGAAGTTACTGTGATGACCCCACCTCTAATATTCCGTTGTGGAAATGGGGTCCAAAATTTTTAACATTGTTTTCAACTTCCTCAAAACCTAAAACAGATGACATCATTGTGTTCCTGTCATTGAGACCTTTCCAACAATATAAAGTTGCTCCAATTTGACTCTCGAATCAAAAGATATGAATGTTTGAAAACTAACCTATGAGATAGTGCTAGATTATCTAACCTACCATGTGGCGCCCATGTGGTTGTCTAAGTCATATGCCAAGTCATTTTCAAGTGGTAGTTGTCAACCTCCCCACATCAGGGCATGATCCTTTCTTTGTAGTTCACATCTTTACTATAATATAAGAGTGACCCCCTTTTTAAACCTTCCAACCATTGTGTGGGCCTCTCCCTGCCACCTCATTTAAGAGATTAAATCCTGAGAATTCCTGCTACAGTTCCATGTCAAATCTTCCAAGGTGAACCATCCAGGATTAAATGCATCCTCATGGATCCCGCTACCAACATACCCCAATACCTTCGTTACAACTATTCCCTCGACTCTAGCCTTCCACATCACCCCGACAATACCCTTTTGTGACACATCTAATATTGTTAGGATGACCTTGAGATTTACTCTTCTGGGGTGATGCGAACAACCTCTGAGGCTTCCTTGCTCCAATCTGATGAGTCCATTGGCCCATTGTGCCACATCCTTCATAGGATAAAATCTACGGAGTTCCCACATGGTGACATGATCAAAACAAAATACTGGAGTGAATTCATACCATCCACATGGACTCCTCTAAGAGTGCTACGTGTCACGTGATTTGCGCACTCTTGGACCCATGAAAGGCTAAAACAAGGTGCCATGTGGCATGGCACAAGGGAACCGTGTTATCCTCTTTGCCATGTCATGCACCTCACATCTTAGGTCCCACCACAAGTTCCAACCCTTGTAACACACATTTTTCATGTTATAAGGAACTAGTACAAATGGGGCGAAAATCTGACGTATATTCATCGGTTATTTGACTCATATATTCGACACATTGGAGTTATAATTTTCGTAGGTGGAATTGTGTCTAATAATCGACACTTTATTGAGCATTAGATATTCAACGGGACAGACGTCAAACATCTGACGCCAAAGGTGGCCAAAAATGTCTTTGATCGTCCAACGCTTTGCGACCAGATTTGCAATGCCAACATACGTTGTATTTCTGACGGGATAAACATCATATATCGACCACCATAGATGCCAAAAAGTTTGACATTTGGACATTGAATATTCGATGTTCTATTAGTCCAGTTCGACTGGATCCAAGTGTTGGTTCCATCTGTATGGAGTCAGATGTTCGACCACTTAATGCCAGATAATCAACATTACAATAAGTTTAAGCAACGATAGTGTTATGGTGTTGACGCATTGTCCCTTCGATACAACGTCGGATATCCGATCGTGTCCTCCATTAGTTTGGAGTCATATATTCGACAATGTCCACTCAATGTCGAATATCTGATGGTTTCCCGAGCACAAGAAAAACATATAATTTGATGTAGGGCACTCTCAGATCCAACCATTTTCAACCTAAATTTTTTATTCCCTTTGATGAATCATACATCCCAAAACATCCTACATGCAAGACACATCACTTCAATCCAATCACATCTTCAACAATATGATGACCAAGAAAAGAAAGGTATAGTTCTGTAGTAACCAGTCCCATACCAAACAATCCATAACATAGCAGTGAAAAATTCATCGAAAGTAAACAACTAAGTAAACAAGACTTCACATGTGTCAATGAAGAAATGGTTTGTGAAACCACAATAACAACAATTTTCTTGTACAATGGTGATGGAGAATAGTCAAGTACACCAATAAATATGTTCATAACAAAGTTCATCATGAAGACAAGCCATTTCTCTTCATCGATCGATCAGGAGTCAGGTGTCCACTAACAAATGCTTAAATTGTTCAAAAGAAACTAAGATTTATGAGTAGGAAATAATGTGTATAAATCTTGTTAAGCTAATGAGAGTGAAGGTGTTCTATTAATAATGATATTGCATTACTAACAACAAATTTAGGGGGCACCTTCTCATTATGGAAGATGCCATTGTTTTCATGCGAGTGAGACCTTTTGCAAAATAATTTTTTTAGGGATGGCCATGCTTTTTTTAATAAAGGCTTGTATTGAAAAGTCCCCATATAGATATTTTTCCAGTCGTAAAAAATATGTGACCTAGATGATGGCCACTAAATTTATGACCAACTCCTTGCAATATAGAGTTGCAATCCAACCTTGTGAATCACATTCCAAAATAAGGTGAGCAGAAGACACACTAGATGAGAAACATAAAAAACACACCTTGAAGGGCCATGAATTCCCCTTTTGCACAAATTTTTAATTTTTAGGATCTTTCCATGAAAAAATGTCCAATAGTAGATGTTTATTTTAACCATCGAAATGATTTTTTTTTCCAAATAATGATGGGCTTGTTTATAAGTCATCATCTTTGTGATCATGGCTAGAAGGCTGAGAAGAACAAGAGATATGAGAAGCATTCTTTTAGGGTTCCAAGAAGTGCTGAAAATCCTATGAAGAAGACCGAAGGACTAGACATTGTCTAAGGGCTTCACACTATCTTTTTTCAACGTTCCAAGACAAGGAAAACTTCTTGTGAAGAAGATCGAAGGACTGGACATTGTCTAAGGGCTTCAAACTATCTCAGAGATCTGAAAAGTATATAGTGATTCCCTCCAAAATCTCAAGATTGGTGGATCAGGGTCCCTTGGATCTTCACATGCACTTGAGTTCCTTGACTGCTAGTGAATTCGAGTTGTTGGAGAGGAATCTTTGATTTAAAGTTGAGTTGGGGAGTTAATGCAGTGGACAAGCCCCCTTATATTCTCTCTAGATGTCTCCAATCAACCCCTGCATAGTAAATATCTCCAAAAATGCTTCTTTTGCCTGCATATTAATCACACTCGGCCATGAAATACAACAAGCACCCATTAGTCTCCCCACTAAGCATATTATGGTTAAAAATGAAAATTAATGTGAGAAAAGGAGAGTTTTAAGGGCTAAAGGATAACACAATGCGCCTCAAAATGTACATATTGAAGGGACTCATCACCAAGTAACTTTGGAAAATAAAGGAGTTCAGTAGGGGTTCTTTGGCATCTTCCTAATAACTATGAATTTAGCAATTGGTTCTGGAGTGTTGGAGGTTTCATAGTAGGATTTGTTGCAATAATGCAAGAAGAGATTCTTTCCCTATGGTTCGATCATAATTAGATGGAATCTAGTTTGACATCCTCTATGGAAATTATGACTAAACATTGTACTCTGATACCAAAGTTAGAGGATGAAATCCCTGCCATTCAATATAAATTGGAAAACATTTAATTTTTTATAGGTCAAAAGTGTTCAAAGCCTTCTTTGGCAAGCACTTCAACCAACTATCCTCAATGCCTTGTCCAAAGTATAACTGGAATGGTAGTGGATAAAGGCATGGGATCTACAGATGATATTTTGGTTTATTCTCATGATGTATAATTATAATGCAATTTAAAGCTTGTAAAATTTTGGGTGTTGGGTGTTTCGGAAGTTTTCACTTTCTGATGATTTTTTGTATAGGTCATCTTTAGCTAGCAAATTGAAGGTATAGCTTGGCTAGATATATCATTTTTCTTAGGCTAACTGACAAGTTGTGTTATTAATATGTTGTATTTTAATGTAAGTATTGCACTCCAAACAAAGAATACCCTTAATATATATTATTGTTCTAGTTAAAACCAATATATACTCTGCAAAACCAATATATTGATGAGGGTTTGTTGATATTGATCTTGGGTGCTATATTATGACGTTATATTGACATGAAATTTAATTGCTATTTTTTTATATAATATGATTAACATCTCTATATTAACAATGTTTTTTTTTTAAAGCCTCCCACTGAAGCAACTTGTTATCTGGAATTTTTATAGCACTGCCATGAGTGCTAGGGTTAGCAATGAATTCTACAATGCTTCCATCATTGTCGTTGAGCTTCTGTGTGGCTCTGATGATCTCAATGTTTGAATATTGGGGGAGATCTCCCTCCTCTAGGAGTATCGACGTCTTGAGCTAAGGTCTACATCAGGTTCCCAAGGGTTTCCCATATTATCAAGGCACGAAGAGGAGGAGAAGGGGGATGATTCCCCTTTCGTCATAAATGAGCATGATCCTAATTTCATAGACAATGGAAAGAGAGATGGTCAGATCAGTGACTTCTGGTGTCATGGAAGCCCTCAAAGCCACTGTTGCTCCTCAAGTTGAATTTGTGGAGAAGCATGGTCAAGGCGGAGAATCTCACATTGGCTTCGACAGTGGAGCTTTAGATGCAACTTTCGACACAAACTTTTTTATTTGTCCATCGTTGGTTGCAAAGGGTTCTTTGAGTGCAAGGGGGTTTTTGGTTTCAACAATTGCAAGAATGGTAAGGATGTCAGCAAAATGTTTAATGAAATTCCTAAACAAAAATATCAGTGGGGTTTTGCAAAGCACACAAAGTGGTCGAAAAAATCCTCTGATCAGTGTTGGAATAGACAATGAAGGGAGTTGGGGACATGGTGTTATAGACATATTTGGGCACTGCAACCCCAATCATATATCTCCATAAACCAAGGGCTTCTAAACCCCTAAAAGTGTTGTTTCATACCCTAAAGGAACAAGGTCAACTGATTACATCATTTCCCAGAAGTTCTCCCTGAAACACTGCTCAAAACTGGTCAAAACCGGACCATACAAACTGCTCCATGTTGAGGGTGTGATGCATCTCACCTGTTACATGCAAAGGGTACGATGCATACTGAAAACCCCTTTTGTAGGGTGCGATGAGCAAAAGTAGACAAATGACAGAGGCAGTTTTCTAGGTGGAAACCCAGAGAATCTTCTAGAAACTACTCATTTGACACTTGCCTCTCTGAATTTGCCCAGGGATGAGTAAGAGATCATGAAATCTCCAAGTGGAACCAAGAACTATCAGTGAAATGACACTAATCAAAATCCTAGAAGCTCACTCACCCACTTGTAAATATCTATATATGGATCCCTCATCATAGAGATCCAAAGGCTGGAATTTTGTATTTTGTAAGGAAGTGCTATTGGTTTCTCTGTGAAACATTGTAGTGTTGGGTGATCTAGCTTTTCATGAGGTGAAGAGGGCTTTCATGCTGGGAGGATGGCACTGGATCAGACCACTGGGTTGTAATCCTCACTTCTACTACTTCTATCAATAAAGCTATTGGAGTTTTCCTCCATATACTTGTATATTTCTAAATCTTGTATTGGTGTATACATATGTATGGTTAATATACATCTGATCCTATATTGTTTATGGTTATAGATCTCTATGCTTTGATGGTATTATGCTGCTTTGACTCTATATGTGTTCTTTGAAGTAGGACAAATGAGGAAGGAGTGGCAAAACTCTGTCAAAGGAGGGAGGAAACAAGCAAGGAGAGAAGCGAAAGACTGAGGTTGGTACTCTCTGTTTCTCTCTCATCTATCTCTCATAAAGGAAAACACAAGTAACTTTTGTTTGTTTGTTTCTAAGATAGCTACCCGTCTTGTTGGGACTAGTAGCTTTGAATGGACACTAGTTTTCCTGATAACAAAATGGTGACTCCGCTGGGGAACAAATAGTTTGATTGTTAGTCACTGTTGTTTGCTTTATAAACTACATATGGAGCCTAAAGTTAAGCCAGCTAGCCCTCGAACTGCTTTTGCTATGCAACTGCAAAGTAGATCAATGCTGCTTCAGTCAATCTTCGAGTTAGTTTATGAACTGAACATCTGACTTGCAAACATCCTAAGTGCCCTGGTGGTAGCTCAAATAACCTCATTAGATCAGCCGCTATACTTTGTGTTTACTATCTATCATTGGCTCAGCCTAAATCCCTGAACTTAGCTACAAACTGTGAGTGAACCAAGCTCAGTCTCGTCTCTGGACCATCGCACTGTCTCTCATTGGCAACCTGGATGCATCGCACCTCCCATGTGTTGCAAGTGAGATGCATCCCTATTTCCCTATGTTACATGTGCGATGATTGAATGAGACTGTTTCTGCCTCCAGATTTTGGTTTTTCCTTCATTGTTTTTAGCTCTATTTAGTAGTTTTGCTGTCTATGATCAGTATATCATTGTTGAAAATCTCTTCCTTTGCATTATTCAGCCTCCATTGATAAAGAATTGTGAATGTTTTTTATGTATTTTTCATCATTTACAGTTCTCCTTTGCAAACAATAGCTTAATCGAACTGTCATCTTTTGATTTGAAAGTGTTGCAAGTGTCGTTTTCAGTCAAAGAAAAGAGTGTTGTAAAGTCTTCCTCTTATAGATAGTTGATTACACTTTTGCCATTGTATTTGATTTGAATCGTCAATTCTTTGAAGTGTCGAAAGCAGTTTTCAAATCAAAATTGAAAGTGTCGTCTAAATATTCCTTACGTTTTTGAAAAGAAATTTCTAAAGTGTCGCTTTGAGGAAAGATAGTTCAGATCTATACGTAGTTTTCTTTTGTCATTCTCACATTAAGGAAACTGAAAAACAAATACATGCAAGTGCATTTGAATTTAGACTGCATGTGGAAATTGATTTAGGACAGTGCATCTTAGTGTGTGCTCTCTGCTCTATGTTGAAAGAATTTTACTTCTCTTTCCTTAGTAGCTAGGATTTTCATTGCTAAAAGAAAGTAAACAACTATTTATCATCTTAGATTGCATATTTAGGAATTTTATATCTACATCATGTGGTGAACCTTAAAGGTGAACTTCTTAAGAAAGATCAACTGTAAAATAAACCTCAATGAACATAAAAACGCTTTGGAACCTAATGCACAACATATAGAAGTCTAGGCTAGAGACGTATTCCGGCGTCGTAAAGCTTGGTAACTATCGTTTTCATCATAGGTTGGATGATTCCTCCTCTTTGATATGACAAGTGTCAGTATAGACTTGTGCTCCCACGTACCGTCGAGTATATATTGGGAGACCACAATAGGCTATATCCTTTATCCTTAGGAAGCCGTGTCTGCCACCCTATCAATTGCAATGCACTAAACACAACATTTGGGAAGATTGACTGCTGTACGTTAAAAGTATTCTACAGTTTTGCGATTGGTTTGGTAATCCCTCTATCTAGATTTCCATAGTAGTCACTTTCGTTCCTTTTCAGACTCCTTAAAATAAAAGGTCCATCTGAGCACTTGTCACTTCAGGCTCATTAAAAATCGAAGGCGACTAAAGTCATCTTTAGCTTTTTCTCGACTCTTAAAAGTTGAAAAAGAAAGTTGTGTCAAAGCGTCATAAAATTCATTTAATTTTGAATAACATTTTCCCCTTTTTATTTTGAGTTGACCAAGTAATCTGCAATCATGGAAGAAATTCAATCAAAACCCCGTCGTTCGAGGAGACTAACAAGTCAACCACCTTTGACTATGGAAACGAAACCATTCCGGGCCAAGCGATCTCGTTTAACTGGGTTAAAGTCTCCTGGTTTATTTGAAACTTCTGTTTCAACATCCCCAGAGACTCCAGTTACTCCAACTATTTCTGGTATCCCTGCCTCTACAGAAGAAGTTCCACAGTTACAAGAGGACATTGGAATTGATCCTAGTGTAATGGTAAACACTTCTATTCCTGAACCAGCTCCATATAGGGCTGATTCAGAAGGTGTCACCCCTCCAACATCTGTCGCTGTAGAGTCCATACCTTCTTCGGCACCGGAAATATTTTACAAACCTGACGGTCTGCCTATTTCACTTTGACTGATTGCTATAGAAGAGATTGTGGAGGATCTTCCATCCAGTACTCCATTGCATTTTGGAACTGGGATCCACTTATATCCTTCTACTACAGAGGTTAATCACCCTTCATCGCAAGTTCCTGTAGAATCGCTAGGAAATCTTTTGGATAGACTCGATATGTTTGAACAACCATCGACATCTAGGACTGTGGCATCCGATACAACAGCAGCAGAACCTCCTGCTGCCACTTCGACAATGTTCATTGGTTTACCATCTATCCCAACTAGTTCTCAACCACTAGATGGAGTCCACCCAGGGACTGTTTCGACAGTATGTTCTGTTCCTATTTGTTCAACAAATTGATCCTTCGCAACAGTATCAATTTGGGCAGTCCAGTCTCCAAAGGCCAATTTTCCCTTTGAACACGGGATTGCCACCATGTGGGGGGCAGTATGCCTTTTCATTGTTCCCTCTGGGAGAAAAACATATGATAGTTCACAACAGAAGTTGGGTCAAGCTGGAATCACATCTAGTGGTTGGGTATCAATACTACCTCAACAGCTGAGAGCTGTATATTCAATGCAACAAAATCAACCTGTGTCGAACATTCCCACTACACCGGCTATTGTGACGGTGTCACAAGTACAAGCGTTGCTTGTTGTATGTCAACCTCAAGTCTCTCAGGTCATGATACAACAGCCTCGTGTCTCCGTGACTCAATCAAAACCGCCGATTAGTAGCTCCTTAACTGAAGCGTCTCAGGCTCAAACGAATACTATAACCCCTCATCTTGGTCAAACATCCAGTATTGGGCAACAACAAATGGTCTCACATCCATGGCTGGTGCAATATCAACAACCGCAATTCTAGCAAGCTTACCGAGGACTTGAGCAACAAAGCTTTGCAGGTAATGGGCAGCCGTATATTCAAAACGGTTACCAAAAATCATATTATAATGGTTATGCCCATCAAACTTATCAAAGTTATCAACATCAAATACATTATGCTGGTATGCAAAGACCCACGGCTCAGGCGATCCCATCTTATCCTGGGTTTTCTTCGCCAAACCTGAATCAACAGTTGCCTTTTGTGGAAACTTTAGAATTACCACATCTGAATCGGCTAACAAATGATCCAATTGCTTATGCCCCTTTGTGGCCGGTGATTCCTCATAAACTTCCATCAAATATTCCTAAATTCAATGGAAATCCGAGTGAAGATCCATCGAAGCATGTGATGACCTTTCATCTGTGGTGTTCGTCCAACACTCTCAATGATGATTTGATTAGGCTTCGCCTTTTTCAGCGAACGTTAACTGGTCCGGCAGCAAAATTGTACATTGAATTTCTTAGAGCTTCATTTGATAACTTCAGTGCCCTTGCCACCACCTTTTTAACCCATTTTCAGTTACCCATAAGGTACGAAACAGGAATGGAGCTTCTTACCAATTTTAAGCAGACGACTGCCACTTACATATATGATCATATTCATGAGTGGCAACGTCGTCATAGAATGGTAAAGACATATGTTCCTGATCAGCTATTAGCTGAATGGTTTATTAAGTCGTTGTTACCTTCTATTACAGAAGATGTGGCCAAGGGAGGAGTTGTCACTAAAGAGCAAGTCATTGCTCGTGCACAATATCTAGACTTGATCTATACTCAGTCTGGCACGCTCTATGAAAAAATTCCTGATGCTCCTAGACCGGAGTTTTCCATTCCTCCTCCTCCTAAATCAAACAGGGACTCTCATGCCGGCGACGACGTGATTGGTACCTCAAGTACACAAACTGCGAAGGCCTCATCTGGTAAAGCCCTTGCAGTTTCCAGTAAAATGCAAATGACAAACTTCCTGCCTCGGAGGTTAATGTTGTGGCGACCGACGAAGGCAAAGAATCGAAGCAACCAGGGGGCAAGAAGAAAAAGAAAAGAAAAAAGAAGAAACATGATGATTCGTTTCCTGAAAAATCTTCTGAAAACCATTCTGGGCAAACGAAACCTAATTGACCATGTCTCATATGCGATGAGGACCATCAGACGAGAGATTGTCTGCATAAAGTTGAGATTAAGAAGTTCTTCAAGAGTTCAAAAACCTCACTGGTATTGACTGATTTGTTTCCAAACCCAGAAACCAATCTGGTTGCTAATGACAATGCTTCCCCATCCCAAGTGCTTATGTTATCCATTTCGAAACAACAAAATGATGCTTTGATATCGACAAGGAATAAGGATTACGAGAATCCATAGCTGTCGAACAACAAGGCTACAGATGAACCTAGTAGTTCGACAACAACTTCAACCGAAGTTGCGCCACCCATCATTCTTGAGCTAATGATAAAACCGCCAAAGGGAGTAGTACAAAAATCGAAATTTAATCCTCATGCTCGAGCATCACAGAATTATAATATAGTGAAGGATCTGGCCCAATTTCCATCTGCTATGTCGACACTTGAAGTACTGCAAAATTGCCCCTCCCAAAAGCAAGCTCTATTATCAGCAATAGGTGGGATTGACCCAACAGATTCCAATCTTGTGGCCTTTAACCATAAAGGATACAAACCTCAGTTATTGGCTCAACTCGCTTTCCTCATACAAGTGAAAGCCCTCAACAAAACTGTTCATCTAACAATTATTGATGAGGGGGCATCTACATGCATTATGTCAATGAGTTGCTGGAAAACTTTAGGCTCACCACCCTTGTCGCGATCGTCAACGACATTAAAAGCATTCGATGGACAAACATACACCCCGTACAGGATTTTAAGTAACTTGCAAGTTGAACTGGGGGGAAAAACAATAGAAATTGATGTCGAAGTTATCGATGGAAACCTCGATTACAATATCCTACTAGGAAGGCCCTGGATTTATGCTATGGTTGCAGTTGTGTCAACATACTTTAGAAAGATTTCATTTCCTTTTCAAGGAGGAATTACAATCGTTGATAAACAAACCTTCCTCCCCAACAGTTCACAAGTTACGGGAAGCATTCCAATGATCCATGGAAGCTCTCAATTGCTTCAAAATATCGGAGTAGGCCTCCTAAAAGACCCTACCTTAATGGGTACTTTTGCCCTACCGCCTCCGAGTAATCTGGCGGAAGTAGCCACGGTGGAAACCTGCAATATGGTATCTTCTATATCTACAAAGATTCAAAAGATTTCTGAACATGATGTTAGCATGGATCATCGCCAGGTATTGCCTCCAAGCCCAATAGAAATATTGTAGCAATCAATTTTCTTGGCTTGGGCGGCAAACCCAAATCAATGCTCATCGAGTGTTTGGATAGATAGGTCTAAGGAATATGGTACCTCTTCAGATCCTTGGTGGCATGTACATTCTACAGATGAAGGAATTTTTCAGTCATTGATGATAGGAGAGGCACCATGGGAAGATTACCACCATCGTTCCCATCTTCCGGATTACCACGAAGATTGTTCTAGCGACCTTAATCATCCTTTAGTATTTTATTTTCTATCAAATGCTGTAAATAAAATGGATTCTGAGCGAAATCTGTCGAATATTGAAGAAACTATCACCATAAATCTCTCGACCAAACCAGATGTTGTAGAGAATATTCATGTCGGCAAATATTGCGCTTCTTCAGAACTAGAAATATATTGCACTCTCTTTCGCGAGTTTAGAGATGTCTTTGCATGGTCATATGAAGAAATGTCAGGCATTGACTCGAGCATAGTTGAACACAAAATCAAGATGGATCCAGATGTCAAATCGGTACGACAACGGCTTCGGCAGGTGCACCCGAAGAAAGCCGCTGCCATCAAGGCAGAAGTTGAAAAACTTTTACATGCTAGTTTCATTTACCCGGTTCCTCTAACTGATTGGGTATCAAACATTGTTCCTGTGATGAAAAAACAAGGAACGATTAGAGTGTGCCTTGATTACAGGGATGTAAATCAAGCTTGTCCAAAGGACAACTACCCTACACCCTTCATCAACCAAATAATTTATGAATGCGCCGGATATGAAATATTTTCATTCATGGATGGATTTTCCGGGTATAATCAAATTAATATCCGCCCACAGGACCAGTCGAAGACTGCATTTATATGTCCGTGGGGCACATTCGCGTACTGCAAGTTACCTTTCGGTTTAAAGAACGCAGGGGCATCTTTTCAGAGGGCTATGAATTATGCCTTCCATGACATCAAGAATATCATTCAACCATATCTCGACGATCTACCGGTTCATTCGCAAAAGCGGACTGATCATCTGCAGCATTTGAGAGTTATATTTCTACATTGCCGACACTACAAGATATGACTCAATCTGCACAAGTGTGTGTTTTGTGTCAGTTCTGGTTGTTTACTTGGCTTTGTGGTTTCTAAGGACGGGATTCGACTCGACCCATGTAAGGTTTAGGCGATCATCGATATGCCTCCACCTTCAAATTTGCTTCAGATTCAGAAACTCCAAGGGAAAGCAAACTTTCTAAGGAGGTTCATTCCAAATTACGCTGAACTTGCTAAAGGTTATACGCGTCTTTTGAAAAAAGAAGTTCCCTTTAATTGGGATCAGGTTGCGCAAGCTTCCTTTGATGCTCTAAAGGTATCCCTAATAAAAGCATCATTAATGTATACTCTTGACTATCAAAAAGACTTTAACCTGTATCTAGCTGCAGCAGATATGACCATTGCAATGGTTTTAGTTCAAGAAGGCAATGGAATGGAACATCCTGTATATTATTTAAGTCGAAACTTAAATGATACAGAAAGCAAGTACTCCTATGTTGAAAAGCTGGCTCTTGTAGCTGTTCAAGAAATACAGAGATTTCGACACTATATTCTCTTCCGCAAAACAACCATTTTGTCAGATTGCAACCCTATGACTTACATTCTGTCGCGTCAGTTACTTGGGGGAAAATATTCGAAATGGATATCCATTCTGCAAGAGTTTGATCTGGAATTCGTAAAATCAAAATCAAATAAATCTCTGGTTTTCGCAAGGTTACTATGCGAATTCCCATTGTCGTCCAACGATTCAACATCCAAAGCATCAATCATGGATGAATCTTTGCTTCTGATATCATCAAGCGATCCGTGCTATGGAGATATAATCATCTATCTCCAAACCCAAACATATAGGCCTAATACCTCTCACTCAGAACAACGACGTACTCGATACCAAGCAAAAGACTACATGATCGTCGGTGATACACTTTACTGTTGCGGTATCGATACAGTTCTGCGAAGGTGCCTCACCCATGAGGAGGCCGAAAAAGTCCTAAATGATTGTCATTCAGGCGTGTGTGGGGGGCATCAATCTAGTTACGCTACGGTGCAAAAGATTTTACGAGCAGGTTACTTCTGGCCAACAATGTTCAAAGATTGCATAACCGTAGTCAGAAGTTGCCATGCTTGTCAAATCTTCAACTGCAAAACCAGAATACCACCCGCACCTTTGCATCCAGTAGTTGTTGTTGGGCCATTCGCCAAATGGGGCATAGATTTCATGACATGTAACCCCACCTCGGCCGGGGGGCATGGGTATATCATAGTCGCAGTTGACTATTTTACAAAATGGGCCGAGGCGATGCCTACATTAAACAACAGTGGTGAAACGACTGCTCTTTTCTTTTTCAATCATGTAGTCTCTATATTCGGTGTTCCACAAGCTATAGTCACAGATCATGGATCACATTTCCGCAGTCACATGATGGTTGAATTGGTTGCCAAATCAGGATTGTCCCACGACAGTTCTAATTTGTATTATCCGCAAGCTAACAAACAAGTTGAGGCGATCAACGAAGTCTTGAAGCGCATGCTGCAAAGGATGATTGGAGTCCACAAACGGAGTCGGCACCTAATCCTGTACCAGACCTTGTGGGCATATAGGACATCAGTGAGAAATGCAACCGGATTTACACCCTTTCAGCTGGTGTATGGTCTGGAAGTGGTCTTGCCGGTTCAGTGTGAAATTTCATCTCTCAAGCTCGTAGTCGATCTTCTCCCCGGAACTTTAGAATAAGAGGCTCGTTTCTTGGAACTAATCCAGTTGGATGAAACCTTTTATAATGCCACCTTGGCTAACGAAGCTCATAAGAAACGAGTCAAGGCACAGTTTGACGAGAATTTCAAACCCCGAATCTTCTTAGAAGGTGACTTGGTTTTACTTTACGACCAGGAATTTGATAAATTGGGAGCAGGTAAGTTTTAATCATTGTGGATGGGTCCCTACATTTTTAAGCGAGTCTTAGAAAAAGGAGCCTACGAGCTACTAAATTATGATGGGATTCCACTGTCGCAACCCCGAAACAGGTTGTACCTTAAGCATTACTATGCTTGATTAAGTATAGTAATCTCTTTATATGCTTTTGTTACATTTTTTGTTTTCATCAAGAGTGATCGTTTTGGTTAGGTAATCCACTTTTTCATTTGTTGCAGATGTCGAACCTATTGGAATCATTTGTTGGATACACCGACAGAGCTAGCCGTAGTACGCGGAACCTATCTTCTGCAGCTTGGGCCATCTTTGATCCAAGCGGCGAGTTAGTGAGCTTCAGAGGGGTATGTATTGGTCGGTCAATGAACAACATCACTGAATATAGTGTGTTGATAGAGCTTCTCTCTGATGCCATCGCACATGTCATACGCCGACTTGTTGTCAGGATAGACTCACAACTCGTCATCCTACAGCTTACTGATATCTATTCCATTCAAAATCCAGCTATCTATCGTATGTTCTTAAGGGTCAGGATTTTGGAAAGGCAGTTTGATTCTATTCAATATCAACACATTTCCAGAAACTTAAACACATTAACTGATTCATTAGCAAATTATGTGTTAGATAGACATTTACAGCATTTATGAAAGAGAAGCATTTTAAACATTTGCATCAGGATCATATAACTTAACCAAAATAAAGCTCCGAAAATCAAAAACATATATAACTATTTATAGTTTTTTTCAAAATGTTCTATGTTTAGGACAAAATCGGTCATACGACTCAAAAATGCAAGAAAGCACCCTAGACTAATGGTGCTGGTGATAGCAAGTCACCGCCTGTGTGATCATACGTAAGAGCCTAGTCCATTGACTTGGCATGCCAATGGTATGGCGCTGTAATCTCAGAGGTAACTCGTCAGTCCTCACATCTTGAATACCAAGAGTAAGACCCTCGATCTGATCCTACAGTACGGCAAGGGTCTCGGCTACGTCCAGATCATGAAGGACAACCCTCCCTACAGCCTCTCCTACTGGAACGTTAACTGTTACCCTTGGGCGCACTCCTGGTCGCACCAGTCCAATATCTACACAAGTACATGGGTTTTATTTGTATTTATAACATTTAAAAAACACAAGAACATTATAAAAGCAATAAACAGAGATATGGTCAGATATTTTACCTATAACACCCCACTGCTCGCCAGCCGACAGCACCAAATCTGGGTCGCCTCGGAAATCCATCCCGGCATATGGATACTCAGCATAAACCATCTGCTGACGGTTGAACCACTCAAAGAAGGCATCAGAGAATGAAATCTGTGACTGACCAGCATTTCTGGACATAAGATCAACCCATCTCTGCATCCGTGGTTCTGTCGGTGTTGGCACCCCGAGTGAAATGTACTGTGGCTGCATCAATGGGATCTTCTCCAAGGAGAAAGTGGTCATAATAGAACCACAACCAAAGTTCTTAGATCTTCCATTCTTCACCTTGGTAAGCTGTTCTTTTATCACCAGAAGTACTGCATCACACCAGTTGAATACCTTTGGTTCAAGGCATTCCAAGGCATGCTGCATATAGGACTTGTTGGCCAAGTGAAGAGCCGCGCTACCAGCCAATCTAGCAAAGGTGAATAAGATAGTCCTCAAGGACCGGTCAGTGACATCTCGAACACTAATCTTGTCGTCCCTTCTCGGCTGAGATCCATCTCTATATAATTGGCGAATATAATCCCTCACGTATTCACCCCCATGGGCAGATCCTGATAGTGAGAGAGGAGCACAACACCTCAATAAATCGGTCAAGAAGTAGATATCCTCAACAGTCAAAGGGATGGATTTACCTCTAATCTGGAGCACTTGGTTGGTAGGATCCCATGCATCGAGAAGATATTGCAACAAGTCGATTTGTTGCCTCATGCTGGATATGCAGAAGAACTTGAGCAAGCCACAGTTCCGCAATGCAGTCACTGTACCCGGATCATGTAAGGCAATCATATCCTCTTCTTCATGCTCGCATTCACACCATGTAATGACCATCTTGCTCTGATGAATCTCTGAAAAACAAACAAGAGAGGAATTAGGATCCTGATTTGGGCAAAAACAGGCAAAATTTCCATGAAAAATTAGTGCATAAACTTTCCTCCTTGCGACCATCGCACACTAGCTGTGTACTGGGTGGAATGCATACTGACTGGACAATGGCCAGCTCAGTATGCATCGCACCTTTTGATGTGTACTAGGTGCGATGGGGAGAGAACGGACTGTTCCAACCCCAGAGGCCTAAAAAATAGGAAAACATGCTCAGAATAAGAAAAGGAAAGAATGTAATTGAAGAGCTCAGGGTTAGCTCCTACCTGGTCCAGACGATGCCGAAAATAGTCCATAGAATCTCCTGGAATCAACTGATGAAAATCGAGGGGGAAAACACCTCCAGAGCTCCAACAATCCCAAATTTGAATGAAATGGTAAAATGAGAGGTAAAAACTACTTTTATGTTATTGTTCACGTAATTCAAGTAAGGTATTGGTTTTTTAACTCATTTTTCAAGCATATATTTACATTTCTAATCAGTTTGATGGAGCAATTGAACAGGTAGTATGACCATCAAGAAAGCATAGTGTTAATGGTGAATCGAACATCTCTGACTATTATCACAAGCAATGTTTCCACAAAGTTTAAGCTCGTTAAAAAGTAAACCTAAGTATGAGCATATGCTCCCCCAGAGTTCAAGCTCATTAAAAAATGAACCCACTTTCGGTAAATAACCTTTGTGATCACATTACTATCAGCTTTTGAGCCTTGGTCGTGTTCTTGCCATCACTTCCACCTTTTAGTCGATCATACGCCTCCACTTGATTGTTTACCCTTTTGAGGAACATCTATGACGAGTGATTCTGTTAGCAACCTTCTTTACACTGCCGTGATTGAAAAGTTCCAAACCTTCCCTGGAACCAACTGCTACCCGAAAATATCACTCATTCCTCAAAGACAAGTCTCTTTTAAGCTCTTTTTAGACTCGTGAAATATAAAAAGATTGTCGAGCAATTGGCCTCTCCAGCTCGTTAAAGTGATTGGAAGTGCCATCCCTTCTCTATATTTTAATCTTTTTGAACCAGAGGGATCATTACACAAAAAGATCGAGTGCTTGTATTTTTTGACTCGTTAAAGTGACCGGAAAAGTCATCCCTTTCGTATTATTTTATACTTTTCGGACTTAAGGGATTATACTACGAAAAAGGATTACTGGAGTTTCCTTTCCATCTCTTTTCAGAATCTCTAAAACTGAAAAGGACCGAGTTATCTTTGTCGTTAAACTCGATAAAACAATAGCGACAAACTTGTCCATTACAGACAAGAGCGGGTTTCACTGTCGCTAGGCTTGCTAAAACATAGCGACAGGTTTGCCCGAAGGGAAAATTATAGAACAAGCATATGTTATCCTCGTCAAGCTTGACAAAAATAAAGAGGTACTGGTCAGCAATGACTGGGGAAAAATTGGGAAGAAAACTTGAAGAACTTCATTGGTAGCAAGTCGCTCTTGAACATGACACTTTCATTCCATCACCATGATTGAGTCGGGTTGGGTTATTCCATTCACTGGTCATATCACCATTGGTACTCCATACCATCCATTTTTGGGGTTAGCGCTAGCAATCTATTTTCAGTGTCGTCGATATGTTCAAGAGAAGTCGCTTAGAGAACTCACCAACCCAGCTTACGCCTCATCCACTGCAATACCTTCACTCTCCATTTTTCATGACCGCCACCCTGAACCTTGTATCATCAGATTGTTTTCACCTCCACGAAATCATTTCCTCCATTCCGTGTCGTAGATGTGGGATTCATTAAGGCCCTCCTACGACGGGTCACTTCTTGTTGACATTAGCTCATTATCCAAGAAGTTGACTTAGGAACAACCCTTTTAGTACATTGAAACTTGCATTCCTCAATGACAAGTTTCTCACTTCCAGAAACAGGTTTACATCAATAGCCTTCGACCGAAATATTTTGCATGGTGTTCAACATCGACTCATTATTCACACCACGTGAATTGTACTACAGTACCTTGAGGGTCATTATCATTATCGTTGATTCCTCTCGTGCCTGTTAACAACTTACATCATTGGCTGGTAATCAGGCGATGTCTTTCCATGTTCGACACTAGAACATCTTTTCACATGGATCAACTTGTACTCCGAGCGAAGATTGAACAAGTTTGAAGACCCCAGATCTAGTTTCATCCATCCGGGCTGCGATATATTAAGGAAAATAAAGACATCAAATGTACATCATAGCTGCACAGATAATCATCCAAGCCAAGGGATGATGGCTCTACCAAAATCATCAATCTGCCACGCAGACGGTTGTCTGTCCTATGTACATGAAAATGAAATTATAAAGCTGAGCATGGGAATGCCCACCTCAGCGAGATCATGAAAATATTATGAATATAATCTATTATATTGTATCTTATTACAGGTTACCTTCCAGTTCAAAAAACCTCGAATCCTCATGATAAAGCATTTCACCTGACATCAGAAGATTTACGACCTCATGCTTTAGGGGGCAACTGTTATAGACATATTTGGGCACTACAACCCCAATCACATATGTCCATAAACCAAGGGCTTCTAAACCCCTAAAAGTGTTGTTTCATACACTAAAGGAACAAGGTCAACTGATTACATCATTTCCCAGAAGTTCTCCCTCAAAAACTACTCAGAACTGGTCAAAACCGGACCATACAGACTGCTCCATGCTAAGGGTACGATGCATCTCACCTGTCACATGGAAAGGGTGCGATGCATACTGAAAAGCCCTTCTGTAGGGTGCAATGACAAGAGCAGACAAATTGCAGAGGCAGTTTGCTAGGTGGAAACCCAAAGAATCTTTTAGAAACTGCTCATTTGACACTTGCCTCTCTGAATTCGCCCAGGGATGAGTAAGAGATCATGAAATCTCCAAGTGGAACCAAGAACTATCAGTGAAATGACACTAATCAAAATCCCAGAAGCTGACTCACCCACCTGCAAATATCTATATATGGATCCCTCATCCTAGAGATCCAAAGGCTAGAATTTTGTATTTTGTAAGGAAGTGCTGTTGGTTTCTCTGTGAAACATTGTAGTGTTGGGTGATATAGCTTTTCATGAGGTGAAGAGGGCTTTCACGCTGGGAGGATGGCACTGGATCAGACTGTTGGGTTGTAATAATATCTTCTACTACTTCTATCAATAAAGTTATTTGAGTTTTCCTCCATATACTTGTATATTTCTGAATCTTGTATTGGTGTATGCATATGTATGGTTAATATACATCTGATCCTATATTGTTTATGGTTATAGATCTCTATGCTTTGATGGTATTATGCTACTTTGACTCTACAGGTGTTCTTTGAAGCGGGACAAGTGAGGAAGGAGTGGTGAAACTCTGTCAAAGGAGGGAGGAAACAAGCAAGGAGACAAGTGAAAGACTGAGGTTGGTACTCTCTGCTTCTCTCTCATCTATCTCTCATAAAGGAAAACACAAGTAACTTTGGTTTGTTTGTTTCTAAGATAGCTACCCGTCTTAGTGGGAGTAGCAACTCTGAATGGACACTAGTTTTCCCGATAACACCTGGAGCAGCGAAAATTTCTAATTTTTGTTTGGTCCATGTCTGGGGATTCCCTGTGTTTGAAGGTCTTAGCATGGGAGGTTGTGGGAGCTTTGGTTGACAACATCCATTAGCATAGGGTGTCCCGAAGGAGGAAGTTAGCCTTCTCTACCAAGGGAGATAAATGATGTTAGGGGATGCTCTCAGAGATTATGGACTTAAGAGGGATGTCACTATCTTTGTAGTGGCCAGCTTGAGGGGAGGCGCCAGAGGTGGTGAGACATCTTTGACATCTAAACCATTTTCTTTCAAAGATGTCCTAAAGCCAGACTCTAACCCTCATACACTAAAGAATATCTCAATTCAGGATTTTATGGTGGACCATTAAGAAGACACACCATTGATCGAGGAGAATGAGATCTTAACAATAATGAAGGTAGCATATTATAAGCAGCGGGTGAGTATATATTGTTTCAGTGGTTTTTGGCCCCTAGCATCTACCCTCCAGGATTGTTTTCATCAGAATTGGTCCCAGAATTTAGAGTTGTTTTATTCGAAAGGATATTTTGTGGTAGTCTTCAAAGATCTTGAATACCAACAAAGGGTATTTGACCAAGGGCCATGGTTCTAGGGCTGAGCAGGTCTCTTGATACAACCATGGTTTTCAGACTTTAGCTCTCTTTCCG
Organism: Pinus tabuliformis; assembly: GCA_031772625.1. Lineage (NCBI taxonomy): Eukaryota > Viridiplantae > Streptophyta > Pinopsida > Pinales > Pinaceae > Pinus > Pinus tabuliformis. The sequence goes on from CM062811.1 coordinate 723,498,757, forward strand.
TGAAATATATGGCTACTCCAGTATGGGTAAGGCTCCCAAACTTACCTCTCCAATGGATTTAGCTAGACGTTTTGGAAAAAAATCAGTGATTCACTGGGTCGTTACATCAAAACAAACATTGAAATATTGGCTTCTAGTTTCATAACATTTGTTCGTATATGCGTTGAATTGGGTTTGAGTGAAGGACTACCATATAATATAATCCTCAAGTGAGGTGGAAAGAAATTCTCTAAGCCATTAGACTATGAAAACACAATTTTCAGGTGTAGACTATGTCAACAACCAAGGCATCTTCAAAATGTTTTCCCTTCCTCAAACGAGTTGCTCGACTCCCAAGAGAAGTGAAAACCCTATTAAGGATGGTGTGACCAGAAGGTCGCTTCAAGTGGCAAGACCTCGGCAAGTCGAAAGGATAATGCTCATCAACAAAAGCCACCCCTAGCTCCTCATCCTCTCAATATCTAGAGAAATCCATTGTGGTACCACCCCATTCCTCATCCAAGAAGAATCTTCAAGCTAAGGATAAGGAAACAACCTCAACAATAACTATGTTAGAAAGTAGCGAACATAAACACACCCATGGGTCTGACAATTCAGACAATGATAAAGAAATTTCATGTTCAGAAGCTCCAAGAGCGATGGAACTGACTCTCAAAAGAATGAAGATATGATTTCCTCCTTAATTGTAAATGATAAATCTATTGATTAAATTAACATTCATAAAAAAAATATATATAAAAATAAAAATCGATAAACTATTCTAATGTATAATACTAAAAAGGCTTTGAAATTCTAGTATAATTTTTTTTAAATTAATTTAAAAAATATTTTATAAATCTTTAATTATTTTTCTACTTAAATTGGTATACTATTTAAAATTCCTTTTATAAAATATACGGTTGAAACAACCTATAATCATATTTTAAAATCAACTTTATCAAAACTCATTCAAATTATATACCAGGACCAAGTAAAATCCTTATCTCAACTTCCTCTTACACATTTCATAGAAATTCTTAAAATAAAAAATGACTTAAACCATATTGATAACCCAATATTCATCGTCTCAATGGTTCAACCTCTTTTTTCACATAATATATTAATTTTCTCTCTTATCCTTTATCATTACCTATTGCTCTGAATATAAATCAAACCATTACGGATATAAATCAAATTTGGAAGCTCCTTATATATGGTCTTAATTATTAAATCTGTTTTTACATAATTTTATTTATTAATTTTTTTCATTACTTCTTATTATATTATTTTCATCTTTATAAGTTTTTAAAAATAGTTTATAGTTTATTATACATTTTTTTTGGTTATTTCTCTTTCTCTTTTTTAATAATTTTGAACTTATTTTATTCCATTTCCTTTTTTTAATTAGAGAAGTGCATTCTATAACCTAGTATGTGGGACCCGTAATTTCTTCATCATTCAACTTGAAATTGACACAGTTATTTAAAAAAAAAAAAAATTCACTTAATTAAAAAAAAGTCCACTATAGTAAAACACAAAAATAAACATACATATATAAAGTAATTGAAATCTTATATTTTCATTTTCAAGTATAATGAAGATGTGTAATCTTTTTACTTTTTAAAAACATTTTAATGCTAGTCTTAAATAAAATATTTGAATATCCATGTTAACAAATGTATTTCAATATTAACTTGTGTTATCTATCGAGGCGTCAATTTCGCGTATATGGCCAAAAACTGCTAACCATTTAAAAAAATGACAATAAGAGTGCTTGAATATTATTTTTGAGAGTGGAAATGAATTAAACACCATAAAAAACCCTTGATGCACCCAAAACCTTGAAACTTGACAGTGGTAACCCAAATTTCCAAAAAAATCTGCCAAATGTTTTCAAAATCCTGTCGAAATTTCCTTTGTTTTCCTAGAAAAATTGACAATTTTTTAGACTACATTTATTTAATATTATTTCCATAAATGAAATATTTCAAGGTCACCTTAAATAAGATATTTTTATATCAACTCGAATATATAAATAAAAAGTAATTGAATGCAAACAAAAATAATTACTTATTTATAAGAAGAATGTGTCATTCATTGTAGAAAATATATGAAATTTTGATCTACTAATATTAGTAATATGAAGAAAAAAAATATTCTCACATGACACTGAATTTATCTACTAGATGCATTGGAATAGGAACATAAATAAAATCATAGTCACACAATTCAAAAACACAGAATTGTCTAGGCAATCCAACTAGGAATACCCTCTGCTTGTTTGAGAATTTTATTAATAGAGAAACCGAGCAATTGATATCTTACAAATACAATTGTTTCAATATGAAAGACACACTTGTCTTTCTTGCTTGATCTAACATTGAAACCTTTGTAATGATGTTGATCTTTTTTTCCCTCTACCAACATGTGCACAAGCTTCTCTTACACACTCTTCCTTTAATGAGCTCCATGCACAAACTCGTGCTTCCTATTGCTTGGTCTTACCAACTCGTGCTCACCAAAACAATGATTAAACTTGTGCCTTTGTTACTCCTTTTAAAGACAACTTGAATGGTTAAAATTAGTGATTTTTCTAATTAAGGAATGATTTTGTGATTGATTGAGTTAGCACGTGTTAATTAATGCTCATGCAACTCATCCTATTTCAAGTCAACCACTTGAAACTCAATCACTTATGATTTTCCTCAATCAAATCACACTGGAATATCAAGAACTCGACTTTCAATTTCAACACATCGATTAACTACATCCTAACTCATCCTAATTTTTAGGGATTGATTCCTAAATTATAGGAACTTGAGTCACGCACAAGAAGGAACTCCTTCCGGCTTCGATGATTAAGGCACAAATCAAGGAACCATTTTCTCGCAACTATTTTCAACACCCCCTTTTAGCGAGGAAGGTGTTCTTGGAAGAACCTTGTTCACCTAGATCTGTCTCCAACACTACCATGTTCTATGTTGCTGTAGATGATCCATATGAACTAGAAAGATTTCTTGCTTTCTTCTGTGGAACCTGATTTGAAGACATTTTCTTTTTCACCATGCTCTACAAGTCCATCACTTCTCTATTTTGAAGACTTCATGCCTTGCTACTCAAGGTTGCTCCCTTTGAAGGCATGCATCTCCAACTCCACAATTCGCTACTATCAATGAACACAACTCCTTTAGGTCATTGATCTTTGGCCCAAATAGTCCACCCTCTAACTACTCTTTTTCCATCAAGGATACCAACTCATAGGGTTTTTAACCTTCCCATTAATTGCCTTATTGCTTCTCCACAAAAGACAAGTCTTAGGGAAATGAAGGCTTCCCACTCTCGTTGTAGAAGTCCATATGTACACAATGAACCAAGGTTGAATGTTAAGCCCTCTTGGCTGCTTCCTCTATCCCTTCAAGGATCAACCCCAAGCTTCAACAAATCTACAGCTCCAACTAGATTGGACATTCTCCTCAAATGTTGGACTTAGAGCACTAAAGACACCTTTTAACTTCCCTCCAAATAGTACATAATATGTCCATCAAAAGTATTCTAAATATGGACTCAAACACTTAGAAAAAACATCAACCTTGTAAAAATACAAACATACCTTTAGTCTGGCCGATTACTTTTGTCCCTAAATCAACTCAGATTGTGCATCTAAGTTTGAATCTTCAAATCTCTAGTTAGGTATAGTGACTGTCCACGCCAACTCCCCTAAAGCTGGTCCAAAACTCCCTTAGGAACCTTTGTTTATCCTCCTTTTACAAGTCTTCTATATCTGTTGGACTATAGGACTGTTCTATCACTTGCTCAGGCTTATTAGCCCCTCCAAACTAGAGGCTACAAGGCTCAACCCTCCTTCCAGAACATAGAAAAATATTTTTCTATGTAATTGATAAATCCTCCACAAAAGAACACACAGATCTGCCTGTACATTGTTTGTAATCTTCCCTTAACTCGACCATGTTCAGACTTCAAAATAGACACTTCTTTCTCCTTCACCCCACCTAAACTAGCTCCTCAAGTGCTTCCCGCTACATCAAACCACATGCCTCTTCACTATGACGAAATTTTTCTTATATGTGCTATATTTATGTTGATCCACACTTTGATACCATGTAGAAAATCCATTAAATTCTGATTTGCTAATATGAGCAAACTGAAATCAAATTTCTTCTCACATAAGCACATAATTTCTCTACTAGATGCAGCAGAATAAGAACATAAATAAAAGCACAATCACACAATTCAAAAACAAAGAATTGCCTAGGGAACCCAACTAGGAAAACCATCTACTTGTTTGAGAATTTTATTGATAGAGAAACTGAGCAATTGATCTCTTACAAAATACAATTGTTTCAATATAAAAGACACACTTATCTTTCCTACTTGATCTAAGCTTGAAATCTTTGCAACATTGTTGATCTCTGCTACCCTCTACCAACCTGTGCACAAGCTTCTCTTGCACACTCTTCCTCTCACAAGCTCCATAAACATACTCATGCTTCATATTGCTTGGTCTCACCAAAACAATGATTAAACTTGTGCCTTCATTCCTCCTTTTAATGGAAAATTGAATGGTTAAAATTAGTGATTTTTCTAATTAAGGAATGATTTTGTGATTGATTGAGTTAGCATGAGTTAATTGCTCATACAACTCATCCTATTTCAAGCCAACTACTTGAAACTCAATCACTTGTTTTTTTCCTCAATCAACTTACACTATAAAATCAAGAACTCAACTTTCAATTTCGATTTGAACACATCAGTTAAGTGTATCCGAACTCATCCTAATTTTTAGGGACCGATTCCTAAATTATAGGAACTCGATTCATGCATAAGAAGGAACTAGTTATGGCTCCTATGATTAACACACAAATGAAGGAACCTTTTTCTTGCTAATATTTTTAACATTCATTCAATTTTCAATATAAAGTAGTAAGTAAAATATTCCAAATAAAATACTTCTATATCAATTATATATATAAATACATAAAATAATTGAAACTAAAATATATTTGTTTTTTTGTCCACTTAGTCTAGAATATACCATGATGGGGTGTACTTAAGTTACTCCATGATGTGAAGGTCATCGGTTCAAAACTCAGTGGACAAAAATCTAGTCATGTTAATGGTTGGTGTTGCCCCTAGTGATTTTGATGTCTTAGATGCCCCTGAGTTTCCATTTCTCAAGTCAAGTCTTAGACATAGATACACACATAGATAATTGTATATCAACTTAATACATACGGTAAGAAAAAATATTTGAATAAAAAAAAAAAAATTACTTTTAATGAGAAGTATATGTAATTTATTAATTTTTAATACAAAATATGGAGTAAATGTTTAAATTCATTTAATACTAAATATAATTAAAAATTTTCAATATCAACCTTAACTAAAATATTTCAAGTAAATATCAATTATATAGATAAACAGATAAAACAAGTAAAACTAAAAAAATATGGTTCACATATACAAAAAGAACCAATATAAATCTATTTTAAAGACATGTAAACATTTCATCAAATTTTATATTATAAAAAAAAATTAAACTTTAAAAGATTTGATCTCATTAAATATTTAATAAATCCTGATTAAAATAAATCTATTCTAATTTAGAAATTATAATCATTTTAATTTTTAATCTTTATCCCCACAGTAATTAAATATCCGACCTACAGAGTTATGAGGTATGAGAACACTTGGTGTCGCGGGTGCAGAGGAAAAATCAATCATCAATTGCCGAGGAGAAACTTCGTTCTGCCGGATTCGAACCAGCAACCTAAGGATGGCACCCAGTGGTTCAGTCGCACTAGGAGATTCAAAATACTAAAGTAATAATATATATATATATTTTTTTTTGTCAAAATGCAGAAGTCGTCAGTAGATTTTGTGTTAATTCTTTTATTAATCTGTGAGTACTTCCTAAAGGATCTCCCCAATGTTTTTGATGCAAATGACAGTTTGGCCGAGTGGTCTAAGGCGCCAGATTTAGGCTCTGGTCCGAAAGGGCGTGGGTTCAAATCCCACAGCTGTCAATTTACATGTCCTCTTACTGTCATCTCCCAAGGGTTTGAATTCCACATGTATCAGTTTTTTAGTAGGATAATCTCTCAATTTAATCTGCATTGCGTCGTAATTTCACTAACTAGGGCTAAATTTAATTTGCATTGCGTCGTAATTTCACTAACTAGGGCTAAATTTAATTTGCATTGCGTGGTAATTTCACGAACTAGGGAACTGGTGCAAAAGGGCCTGTGTTCAAATCCCACAGCTGTCATTCTGAACTCCGTAGAAATCGCACGCTCTAGGTTTTGATTTCCATATCAATCATTCTTAATTTTTAATGGTTCTAAATAGAGAATGTTGACTGTAAATGATTCTTGTTAACAACAAATACATTCTTAATCACTGGATGCATCGATGCCTAGGGCTTTGCCAGCAAGTTTTCATGGGAATTCAACAAAATTTCCATCCAAATCGTGAAACTTTTGGTGAAAGAAGTGTATGGCCAATTCGACGGTATTAACTTGCGGTCCGACTGATGGATATGGATGGCTTGAATGTCGATGGAGGTAACAGGAAATGAAATGATGCTTTACTGTGATTGTTCCTGAGCCTTGTTTACAAAACATGCCCATTTAGCTACACTGAAAAAGAACCATCATCCGAATAATGTGAGGACTTTAATTCCTTTTCCGTTGCCGGGACTTGAACCCGGGTCTCTCGGGTGAGAGCCGAGTATCCTAACCAACTAGACTACAACGGATGCTTTTGTGTTTAGAATTTAGTTATTAATCACTCAAATGAACGCTGTAGGATCTTCCTACCGACGGAGAAAAGATGTAATAAGGACAATGTTTTAAATTCATTTTACCATCTTAGTTGATACTTGCGGGATAGGATATTGCGATTTCGCTTAATTTAAAAATTCAATAAAAACATGTTTTTATGGTTTTATGAAATATGGAAAAGCTCAAAATAAATATTTCATTATTTTAATAATATTTTTTTATATTGTATATTAGTTATTAACCAAATAATAAAATAATATAATAAATTTTATCTAATTTAAAATTTATTTATCAAAATAAAAATTTATTTAATTAAAAAATTAACTTTATCTCGCTAACCCTATTTGATCATTTTCATGATTTTCATTAGACATAGGCTCTGGACTACGAGAATATTGCTTTTCATTGTCACTTATGTCATCAAACTGGCCACTTACAAAGTTCTTGCTTGGTGTTTAATTCTCAACAGAAGTGGAACATCTGCAATTCTAGATCTAAGATGGAAGTCTGTGACAACTCTCTACTAGCAAACACAGTCAAATGATTATGAATTTTCTCTAGATTCCATGAGAACTACTTCATTATTCAATTCTTTGAGTTGAACCATAGATAAGCTTTTTCTATCGGGGCAGCAAATTTTCGACCTCTTTAAACAACACTACATCAATATTGATGCATGAAATGGTTTTGTCCCAACCTCGCAACTACAATGTCAATATGTTTATGAGCTTATCATTTACCATCTAAAGATGTATTTACAATTTTCTATTTTTAATTTTAGTTTTTATTTAAGTTTTCCTCACAGTTTATGTCGATGTCACCATATATATTGGATGGACGAATGATCTCTTGATAAAAAGAAGAGAGGAAAATAAGCCAATACATAATAACATTGATACAATATTCTTTACCCTAGAAATTCTTGTGGAAAAACTAGTTGAATGATTATTGTTACCTTAAAGTCCAATGCTAATGAAGTCTTAATGTTTTTAAATAAGCTTAAATACATTAAAATATCACGGGAAAAATCATGGTTATCAAAACCCTTCACCTTGAAAACCATCAACACATGTTAACTCTGGTGGAGTCAAACTTATTTGAACTATCCTAACAATCCCACCCATAAACTTGACTCTGAGAGATTAAGCTGGTCTCAATAGCATTGTTGAAGTGGATGTAAAAAAGTTATCATCCATCGAAATGAATGGGTAACCAACAATTGTATTCATGTTTTCTAAGACACCTTTTCTGGCACATGGTTCATCAACCTTCTCACATCTTGAGATTTCATATTTCCCCTCTCAAGCTAGCATACACGAACACATGTCACTCTTGTACATATTCAAGTGGTCTATTCCACAACTTGATTACGCATCACTCCATGTGCCACCTCACTCCAACAACTAACCTCAAGTTACTGTACGAGTACACCTGCCACTCTTGTGTAACATACCCTTTACTATCCCTAACCCCTACTAAGGGTAGAAGGAGGAAGTTACTGTGATGACCCCACCTCTAATATTCCGTTGTGGAAATGGGGTCCAAAATTTTTAACATTGTTTTCAACTTCCTCAAAACCTAAAACAGATGACATCATTGTGTTCGTCTCGTTGAGACCTTTCCAACAATATAAAGTTTGCTCCAATTTGACTCTCGAATCAAAAGATATGTCTGTTTGAAAACTAACGTATGAGATAGTGCTAGTTTATCTAACCTACCATGTGGTGCCCACGTGGTTGTCTAGGTCATATGCCAAGTCATTTTCAAGTGGTAGTTGTCAACCTGCCCATATCAGGTCATGACCCTTTCTTTGTGGTTCACGTCTTTACTATAATATAACGGTGCCCCCTTTTTAAACCTTCCAATCGTCGTGTGGGCCTCTCCCTTCCACCTCATTTAAGAGATTAAATCCTAAGAATTCCTGCTGCAGTTCCCTGTCAAATCTTCTAAGGTGAACCATCCAGGATTACATGCATCCTCATGGATCCCGCTACCAACATACCCTAATACCTTTGTTACAACTATTCCCTCGACTCTAGCCTTCCACATCACCCCGATAATACCCTTTTGCGACACATCCAACACTGTTAGGATGACCTTGACATTTACACTGAGGCTTTCCATTGGCCCATTGTGCCACATCCTCCGTAGGATAAATCTAGGGAGTTCCCACATGACCTCTGCTCAAAACCTCTGGAGTCCAGGACTCTGCAGTAACATGATCAAAACAAAATACTGGAGTGACTTCATACCATCCACATGGACTCCTCCAAGAGTGCTATGTGCCATGTGATTTGAGCCCTCTTGAACCCATGAAAGGCTAAAACAAGGTGCCATGTGTCATGGCACAAGGGAACCATGTCATCCTCTTTGCCATGTCATGCACCTCACATCTTAGGTCCCATGACAAGTTCCAACCCTTGTAACACACATTTTTCATGTTATAAGGCACTAGTAAAAATGGGGTGAAAATCCGACCGTATATTCATCGGTTATTTGACTCATTGCCCTCAGATATCCGACACATTGGAGTTATAATTTTTTGTAGGTGGGATTGTGTCTAATAGTCGACACTTTATTGAGCATCAGATATTCAACGGGACAGACGTCGAACATCTGACTCCAAAGGTGGCCAAAAATGTCTTTGATCGTCCAACGCTTTGCGACCAGATTTGCGATGCCAACATACGTTGTATTTATGACGGGATAAACATCATATATCGACCACCATAGATGCCAAAAAGTCTGACATTTGGACATCGAATATTCGATGTTCTATTAGTCCAGTTCGACTGGATCCAAGTGTTGGTTCCATCTGTATGGAGTCAGATGTTCGACCACTTAATGCCAAATAATCAACGTTACAATAAGTTTAAGCAACGATAGTGTTATGGTGCTGACGCATTGTCCCTTCGATACAACGTCGGATATCCGATCGTGTCTTCCATTAGTTTGGAGTCATATATTCGACAATGTCCACTCAATGTCAAATATCTGATGGTTTTCCGAGCACAAAAAAAAACATATAATTTGATCTGGGGCACTCTCAGATCCAGCCATATTCAACCTAAATATTTTATTCCCTTTGATGAATCATACATCCCAAAACATCCTACATGCAAGACACGTCACTTCAATCTAATCACATCTTCAACAATATGATGACCAAGAAAAGAAAGGTATAGTTCTGTAGTAACCAGTCCCATACCAAACAATCCATAATATAGCAGTGAAAAATTCATCGAAAGTAAACAACTAAGTCCATAATATAGCAGTGAAAAATTCATCGAAAGTAAACAACTAAGTAAACAAGACTTCTCATATGTCAATGAAGAAATGGTTTGTGAAACCATAATAACAACAATGTTCTTGTACAATGGTGGTGATGGAGAATAGTCAAGTACACCAATAAATATGTGCATAACAAAGTTCATCATGAAGACAAGCCATTTCTCTTCATCGATCAGGAGTCAAGTGTCCACTAAAAAATGCTTAAATTGTTCAAAAGAAACTAAGATTTATGAGTAGGAAATAATGTGTATAAATCTTGTTAAGCTAATGAGAGTGAAGGTGTTCTATTAATAATGATATTGCATTACTAACAACAAATTTAGGGGCACCTTCTCATTATGGAAGATGTCATTGTTTTCATGCGAGCGAGACCTTTTGCAAAACAAATTTTTTAGGGATAGCCATACTTTTTTGAATAAAGGCTTGTATTGAAAAGTCCCTATATAGATATTTTTCCAGTCGTAAAAAATATGTGACCTAGATGATGGTCACTAAATTTATGACCAACTCCTTGCAATATAGAGTTGCAATCCAACCTTGTGAATCACATTCCAAAATAAGGTGAGCAGAGGACACACTAGATGAGAAACATAAAAAACACACCTTGAAGGGCCATGAATTCCCCTTTTGCACAAATTTTTAATTTCTAGGATCTTTTCATGAAAAAATGTCCAATAGTAGATGTTTATTTTAACCATCGAAATGATTTTTTTTTTTCCAAATAATGATGGGCTTGTTTATAAGTCATAATCTTTGTGATCATGGCTAGAAGGCTGAGAAGAACAAGAGATACGAGAAGCATTCTTTTAGGGTTCCAAGAAGAGCCGAAAATCCTATGAAGAAGACCGAAGGGCTAGACATTGTCTAAGGGTTTCACACTATCTTTTTTCAAGGTTCCAAGATAAGGCAAACTTCTTGTGAAGAAGATCGAATGACTGGACATTGTCTAAGGGCTTCAAACAATCTCAGAGATCTGAAAAGTATATAGTGATTCCCTCCAAAATCTCAAGATTGGTGGATCAGGGTCCCTTGGATCTTCATTTGCACTTGAGTTCCTTGGCTGCTAGTGAATTCGAGTTGTTGGAGAGGAATCTTTGATTTAAAGTTGAGTTGGGGAGTTAATGCAGTGGACAAGCCCCCTTATATTCTCTCTAGATGTCTCCAATCAACCCCTGCATAGTAAATATCTCCAAAAATGCTTCTTTTGCCTGCATATTAATCACACTAGGCCATGAAATACGACAAGCACCCATTAGTCTCCCCACTGAGCATATTATGGTTGAAAATGAAAATTAATGTGAGAAAAGGAGAGTTTTAAGGGCTAAAGGATAACACAATGCGCCTCAAAATGTACATATTGAAGGGACTCATCACCAAGTAACTTTGGAAAATAAAGGAGTTGAGTAGGGGTTCTTTGGCATCTTCCTCATAACTATGAATTTAGTAATTGGTTCTGGAGTGTTGGAGGTTTCACAGTAGGATTTGTTGCAATAAATGCAAGAAGAGATTCTTGCTCTATGGTTCGATCATAATTAGATGGAATCTAGTTTGACATCCTCTATGGAAATTATGACTAAACATTGTACTATGATACCAAAGTTAGAGGATGAAATCCCTGCCATTCAATAGAAATTGGAAGATCTTTAATTTTTTATAGGTCAAAAGTGTTCAAAGCCTTCTTTGGCAAGCACTTCAAGCAACTATCCTCAACGCCTTGTCCAAAGTATATCTGGAATGGTAGTGGATAAAGGCATGGGATCTACCAATGATATTTTGGTTTATTCTCATGATGTATAATTATAATGCAATTTAAGGCTTGTAAAATTTTGGGTGTTTTAGAAGTTTTCACTTTCTAATGATTTTTTGTAGAGGTCATCTTTAGCTAGCAAATTGAAGGTATAGCTTGGCTAGATATATCATTTTTCTTAGGCTAACTGACAAGTTGTGTTATTAATATGTTGCATTTTAATGTAAGTATTGCACTCCAAACAAAGAATACCCTTAATATATAATATTGTTCTAGTTAAAACCAATATATACTATGCAAAACCAATATATTGACGAGGGTTTGTTGATATTGAGCTTGGGTGCTATATTATGACGTTGTATTGACATGAAATTTAATTGCTATATTTTTATATAATATGATTAACATCTTTATATTAACAATGTTTTTTTTTGAAAGCCTCCCACTGAAGCAACTTGTTATCTGGAATTTTTATAGCACTGCCATGAGTGCTAGGGTTAGCAATGAATTCTACAATGCTTCCATCATTGTCATTGAGCTTCTGTGTGGCTCTGATGATCTCAATGTTTGAATATTGGGGGAGATCTCCCTCCTCTAGGAATATGGACGTCTTGAGCTAAGGTCTACATCAGGTTCCCAAGGGTTTCCCATATTATCAAGGCACGAAGAGGAGGAGAAGGGGGATGATTCCCCTTTCGTCATAAATGAGCACGATCCCAATTTCATAGACAATGGCAAAGAGAGATGGTTAGATCAGTGACTTCTGGTGTCATGGAAGCCCTCAAAGCCATTGTTTCTCCTCAAGTCGAATTTGTGGAGAAGCATGATCAAGGCAGAGAATCTCACCTTGGCTTCGACAGTGGAGCTTTAGATGCAACTTTAGACACAAACTTTTTTATTTGTCCATCGTTGGCTGCAAAGGGTTCTTTGAGTGCAAGGGGGTTTTTGGTTTCAACAATTGCAAGAATGGTAAGGATATCAGTAAAATGTTTACTAAAATGCCTAAACAGAAATATTAGTGGGGTTTTGCAAAGCACACAAAGTGGTCAAAAAAATCCTCCGATCAGTGTTGGAATAGACAATGAAGGGAGTTGGGGACATGGTGTTATAGACATATTTGGGCACTGCAACCCCAATCATATATGTCCATAAACCAAGGGCTTCTAAACCCCTAGAAGTGTTGTTTCATACCCTAAAGGAACAAGGTCAACTGATTGCATCATTTCCCAGAAGTTCTCCCTGAAACACTGCTCAAAACTAGTCAAAACCGGACCATATAGACTGCTCCATGTTGAGGGTGCGATGCATCTCACCTGTCACATGCAAAGGGTGCGATGCATACTAAAAACCCCTTCTGTAGGGTGCGATGAGCAAAAGCAGGCAAATGGCAGAGGCAGTTTGCTAGGTGGAAACCTAGAGAATCTTCTAGAAACTACTCATTTGACACTTGCCTCTCTGAATTTGCCTAGGGATGAGTAAGAGATCATGAAATCTCCAAGTGGAACCAAGAACTACCAGTGAAATGACACTAATCAAAATCCCAGAAGCTGACTCACCCACTTGTAAATATCTATATATGGATCCCTCATCCTAGAGATCCAAAGGCTGGAATTTTGTATTTTGTAAGGAAGTGCTATTGGTTTCTATGTGAAACATTGTAGTGTTGGGTGATCTAGCTTTTCATGAGGTGAAGAGGGCTTTGATGTTGGGAGGATGGCACTAGATCAGACCGCTGGGTTGTAATCCTCACTTCTACTACTTCTATCAATAAAGCTATTTGAGTTTTCCTCCATATACTTGTATATTTCTGAATCTTGTATTGGTGTATGCATATGTATGGTTAATATACATCTGATCATATATTGTTTATGGTTATAGATCTCTATGCTTTGATGGTATTACGCTGCTTTGACTCTACAGGTGTTCTTTGAAGCAGGACAAGTGAGGAAGGAGTGGCGAAACTCTGTCAAAGGAGGGAGGAAACAAGCAAGGAGACAAGCGAAATACTAAGGTTGGTACTCTCTGCTTCTCTCTCATCTATCTATCATAAAGGAAAACACAAGTAACTTTTGTTTGTTTGTTTCTAAGATAGCTACACGTCTTAATGGGACTAGCAGCTCTGAATGGACACTAGTTTTCCTGATAACAAAATGGTGACTTTGCTGGGGAACAAATAGTTTGATTGTTAGTCACTGTTGTTTTCTTTATAAACTACAGATGGAGCCTGAAGTTAAGCCATCTAGCCTTCGAACTGCTTTTTCTATGCAACTGCAAAGTAGATCAATGGTGCTTCAGTCAATCTTCGGGTTAGTTTATGAACTGAACATCTGACTTGCAAACATCTTAAGTGCCCTGGTGGTAGCTCAAATAACCTCATTAGATCAGCCCCTATACTTTGTGTTTAGTATCTATCATTAGCTCAGCCTAAATCCCTGAACTTAGCTGCAAACTGTGAGTGAAAACCAAGCTCAGTCTCGTCCCTAGACCATCGCACTGTCTCTCATTGGCAACTTGGATGCATTGCACCTCCCATGTGTTGCAAGTGAGATGCATCCCTATTTCCCTTTGTTACATGTGCGATGATTGAATGAGACTGTTTCTGCCTCCAGATTTTGGTTTTTCCTTCATTGTTTTTAGCTCTATTCAGTAGTTTTGCTATCTATGATCAATATATCGTTGTTGAAAATCTCTTCCTTTGCATTATTCAGCCTCCATTGATAAAGAATTGTGAATGTTTTTTTTATGTATTTTTCATCATTTACAGTTCTCCTTTGCAAACAGTAGCTTAATCGAACTGTCGTCTTTTGATTTGAAAGTGTCGCAAGTGTCGTTTTCAGTCAAAGAAAAGAGTGTTGTAAAGTCTTCCTCTTTTAGATAGTCGATTACACTTTTTCCATTGTATTTTATTTGAATCATCAATTCTTTGAAGTGTCGAAAGCAGTTTTCAAGTCGAAATTGAAAGTGTCGTCTAAATCTTCCTTTCGTTTTTGAAAAGAAATTGCTAAAGTGTCGATTTGAGGAATGATAGTTTAGATCTATACGTAGTTTTCTTTTGTCATTCTCACATTAAGAAACTGAAAAACAAATACATGCATGTGCATTTTCATTTAGACTGCATGTGGAAATTGATTTAGGACAGTGCATCTTAGTGTGTGCTCTCTGCTCTATGTTGAAAGAATTTTACTTCTCTTTCCTTAGTAGCTAGGATTTTCATTGCTAAAAGAAAGTAAACAACTATTTATCATCTTAGATTGCATATTTAGGAATTTTATATCTACATCATGCGGTGAACCTTAAAGGTGAACTTCTTAAGAAAGATCAACTGTAAAATAAACCTCAATGAACATAAAAACGCTTTGGAACCTAACACACAACATATAGAAGTCTAGGCTAGAGATGTATTCCAGCGTCGTAAAGCTTGGTAACTATCATTTTCATCATAGGTTGGGTGATTCCTCCTCTTTGATACGACAAGTGTCAGTACGGACTTGTGCTCTCACGTACCATCAAGTATATATTGGGAGACCACAATAGGCTATATCCTTTATCCTTAGGAATCCATGTCTGCCACCCTATCGATCGCAATGCACTAAACACAACATTTGGGAAGATTGACTGCTGTACGTAAAAAGTATTCTACAGTTTTGCGATTGGTTTGGTAATCCCTCTATCTAGATTTTCATAGTAGTCACTTTCGTTCCTTTTCAGACTCCTTAAAATAAAAGGTCCATCTGATTACTTGTCACTTCAGGACCATTAAAAATCGAAGGCGACTAAAGTCATCTTTAGCTTTTTCTCGACTCTTAAAAATTGAAAAAGCAAGTTGTGTCAAAGCGTCATAAAATTCATTTAATTCTGAATAACATTTTCCCCTTTTTATTTTGAGTTGATCAAGTAATCCGCAATCGTGGAAGAAATTCAATCAAAACCCTGTCGTTCGAGGAGACTAACAAGTCAAACACCTTTTACTATGGAAACGAAACCATTCTGGACCAAGCGATCTCGTTTAACTAGGTTAAAGTCTCCTGGTTTATTTGAAACTTGTGTTTCAACATCCCCAGAGACTCCAGTTACTCCAACTATTTCTGGTATCCGTGCCTCTACAGAAGAAGTTCTGCAGTTACAAGAGGACATTGGAACTGATCCTAGTGTAACGGTAAACACTTCTATTCTTGAACTAGCTCCATATAGGGCTGATTCGGAAGGTGTCACCCCTCCAACATATGTCGCTATAGAGTCTATACCTTCTTAGACACCGGAAATATTTTATAGACCTGACGGTCTGCCTCTTCCGCTTGGACTGATTGCTATAGAAGAGATTGTGGAGGATCTTCCATCTAGTACTCCATTGCATTTTGGAACTGGGATCCACCTATATCCTTCTACTACAGAGGTTAGTCACCCTTCATTGCAAGTTCCTCTAGAATCGCTAGGAAATATTTTGGATATACTCAATATGTCTGAACAACCATCGACATCTAGGACTATGGCATCCGATACAGCAGCAGCAGAACCTCCTGTTGCCACTGCGACAATGTTCATTGGTGTACCATCTGTCCCAACTAGTTCTCAACCACTAGATGGAGTCCACCTAGGGACTGTTTCGACAGTATGTTCTGTTCCTATTTGTTCATCTAGAACCTTATCTGGAATTTCTTATGTTGAGTTTCAGCAAATTGATCCTTCGCAACAGTATCAATTTGGGCAGTCCAGTCTCCAAAGGCCAATTTTCTCTTTGAACACTGGATTGCCACCATATGGGGGGCAGTATGCCTTTTCATTGTTCCCTCTGGGAGATAAACCATATGATAGTTCACAACAGAAGTTGGGTCAAGCTGGAATCACATCCAGTGGTTGGGTATCAATACTACCTCAACAACCGAGAGTTGTATATTCAATGCAACAAAATCAACCTGTTTCGAACATTCCCACTACACTGACTATTGTGACGATGTCACAAGTACAAGCGTTGCATGTTGTATGTCAACCTCTAGTCTCTCAGGTCGTAATACAACAGCCTCTTGTCTCTGTGACTCAATCACAACCATCGATTAGGAGCTCCTTAACTAAAGCAACTCAGGCTCAAACGGGTACTATAACCCCTCATCTTGGTCAAACATCCAATATTGGGCAATATCAAATGGTCTCACAGCCATGGCTGATGCAATATCAACAATCGCAATTCCAGCAAGCTTACCGAGGACTTGAGCAACAAAGCTTTGCAGGTAATGGGCAGCCATATATTCAAAACGGTTACCAACAATCATATTATAATGGTGATGCCCATCAACCTTATCAAAGTTATCAGCATCAAATACATTATGCTGGAATGCAAAGACCCATGGCTCAGGCGATCCCATCTTATCCTGGGTTTTCTTCGCCAAACCTGAATCAACAGTTGCCTTCCATGGAAACTTTATAATTACCAGATCTGAATCGGCTAACAAATGATCCAATTGCTTATGCCCCTTGGTGGCTGGTGATTCCTCATAAAATTCCATCAGATATTCCTAAATTCAATGGAAATCCGAGTGAAGATCCATCAAATCATGTGATGACCTTTCATCTGTGGTGTTTGTCCAACACTCTCAATGATGATTCGATTAGGCTTCGCCTTTTTTAGCGAACGTTAACTGGTATGGCAGCAAAATGGTACATTGAATTGCCTAGAGCTTCATTCAATAACTTCAGTGCCCTTACCACCACCTTTTTAACCCATTTTCAGTTACCCATAAGGTACGAAACAGGAACAAATCTTCTTACCAATTTTAAGCAAACGACAGCCACTCACATATCTGATCATATTCATGAGTGGCAACGTTGTTGTAGAATGGTAAAGACATATGTTCCTGATCAGCTATTAGCTGAATGGTTTATTAAGTCGTTGTTACCTTCTATTACAGAAGATGTTGCCAAGGGAGGAGTTGTCACTAAAGAGCAAGTCATTGCTCGTGCACAATATCTAGACTTGATCTATACTCAGTTTGGCACGCTCTACGAAAAAATTCCTGATGCTCCTAGACCGGAGTTTTCCATTCCTCCTCCTCCTAAATCGAACAAGGACTCTCATGCTGGCGACGACGTGATTGGTACCTCAAGTACGCAAACTGCGAAGGCCTCATCTAGTAAAGCCCTTGCAGTTTCCAGTAAAATGCAAATGACAAACTTCCTGCCTCGGAGGTTAATGTTGTGTCGACCGACAAAGGCAAAGAACCGAAGCAACCAGGGGGCAAGAAGAAAAAGAAAAGCAAAAAGAAGAAATAGGATGATTCGTCTCCTGAAAAATATTCTCAAAACCCTTCTGGGCAAACGAAACCTAATCAACCACCTCGTATGCGATGAGGACCATTAGACGAGAGATTGTCTGCATAAAGCTGAGATTAAGAAGTCTTCAAGAGTTCAAAAACCTCACCGGTATTGACTGATCCGTTTCCAAACCCAGAAACCAATCTGGTTGCTAACGACAATGCTTCCTCATCCCAAGTGCTTATGTTGTCCATTTCGAAACAACAAAATGATGCTTTGATATCAACAAGGAATAAGGATTATGAGAATCCATAGCTGTCGAACAACAAGGCTGCAGATCAATCTAGTAGTTCGACAACAACTTCAACCGAAGTTGCACCACCCATCATTCCTAAGCTAACGTTAAAACCACCAAAGGGAGTAGTACAAAAATCGACATTTAATCCTCATGCTCGAGCATCACAAAATTATAATATAGTAGAGGATTTGGCCCAATTTCCATCTGCTATGTCGACAATTGAAGTACTGCAAAATTGCCCCTCCCAAAAGCAGGCTTTATTATCAACAATAGGTGGGATTGACCCAACGGATTCCAATCTTGTGGCCTTTAACCATAAAGGGTACAAACCTCAGTTACCGACTCAACTCGATTTCCTCATACAAGTGAAATCCCTCAACAAAACTGTTCATCGAACAATTATTGATGAGGGGGCATCTACATGCATTATGTCAATGAGTTGCTGGAAAACTTTAGGCTCACCAACCTTGTCGCGATCGTCAATGACATTAAAAGCATTCAATGGACGAACATACACCCCCGTACGGGATTTTAAGTAGCTTGCAAGTTGAACTGGGGGGAAAAACAATAGAAATTGATGTCGAAGTTATCGATGGAAACCTCGATTACAATATCCTACTGGGAAGACCCTGGATTTATGCTATGGTTACAGTTGTGTCAACATACTTTAGAAAGATTGCATTTCCTTTTCAAGGAGGAATTACAATCATTGATCAATAAACCTTCCTCCCCAACAGTTCACAAGTTACGGGAAGCATTCCAATGATCCATGGAAGCTCTCAATTGCTTCAAAATATCATAGTAGGCCTCCTAAAAGACCCTACCTTAATGGGTACTTTTGCCCTACCGCCTTCGAGTAATCTGGCGAAAGTAGCCACGGTGGAAACCTGCAATATGGTATCTTCTATATCTGCAAAGATTCAGAAGACTTCCGAACATGATGTTTGCATGGATCATTGCTAGGTATTGCCTCCAAGCCCAATAGAAATATTGTAGCAATCAATTTTCTTGGCCTGGGCGGCAAGCCCAAATCAATGCTCATCGAGTGTTTGAATAGATAGGTCTAAGGAATATGGTACCTCTACAGATCCTTGGTCGCATGTACATTCTACAGATGAAGGAATTTTTCAGTCATTGATGATAGGAGAGGCACCATGGGAAGATTACCACCATCGTTCCCATATTCCGGATTACCACAAAGATTGTTCTAGCGACCTTAATCATCCTTCAGTTTTTTATTTTCTATCAAATACTGTAAATACAGTGGATTCTGAGTGAAATCTATCCAATATTGAAGAAACTATCACCATAAATATCTCGACCAAACCAGATGTTGTAGAGAATATTCATGTCGGCAAATCTTGCTCTTCTTCAGAACTGGAAATATATTGCACTCTCTTTCGCGAGTTTAGAGATGTCTTTGCATGGTCATATGAAGAAATTCCAGGCATTGACTTGAGCATAGTTGAACACAAAATCAAGATGTATCCAGATGTCAAACCAGTACGACAACGGCTTCGGCAGGTGCACCCGAAGAAAGCCACTGCCATCAAGGCAGAAGTTGAAAAACTTTTACATGCTAGTTTCATTTACCCGGTTCCTCTAACTGATTGGGTATCGAATATTGTTCCTATGATGAAAAAACAAGGAACGATTAGAGTGTGCGTTGATTACAGGGATGTAAATCAAGCTTGTCCAAAGGACAACTACCCTACACCCTTCATCGACCAAATAATTGATGAATGCGCCGGATGCGAAATCTTTTCATTCATGGATGGATTTTCCGGGTATAATCAAATTAATATCCGCCCACAGGACCAGTCGAAGACTGCATTTATATGTCCGTGGGGCACATTCGCGTACCACAAGTTACCTTTCAGTTTAAAGAACACAGGGGCAACTTTTTAGAGGGCTATGAATTATGCCTTCCATGACATCAAGAACATCATTCAACCATATCTCGACGATCTACTAGCTCATTCGCAAAAGCGGACTGATCATCCGCAGCATTTGAGAGCTATATTTCTATGTTGCCGACACTACAAGATATGACTCAATCCGCACAAGTGTGTGTTTTGTGTCGGTTCTGGTCGTTTACTTGGCTTTGTGGTTTCTAAGGACGAGATTCGACTCGACCCACGTAAGGTTTAGGCAATCATCGATATGCCTCCACCTTCAAATTTGCTTCAGATTCAGAAACTCCAAGGGAAAGCAAAATTTCTAAGGAAGTTCATTCCAAATTACGCCGAACTTGCTAAAGGTTATACGCGTTTTTTGAAAAAAGAAGTGCCCTTTAACTGGGATCAGGTTGCGCAAGCTTCCTTTGATGCTCTAAAGGTATCCCTAATAAAAGCATCATTAATGTATGCTCTTGACTATCAAAAAGACTTTAACCTGTATCTAGTTGCAGGAGATATGACCATTGCAATGGTTTTAGTTCAAGAAGGCAATGGAATGGAACATCCTATATATTATTTAAGTCGAAACTTAAATGATACAGAAAGAAAGTACTCCTATGTTGAAAAGCTGGCTCTTGTAGCTGTTCAAGCAATACAGAGATTTCGACACTATATTCTCTTCCGCAAAACAACCATTTTGTCAGATTGCAACCCTATGACTTACATTCTATTGCGTCAGCTACTTGGGGGCAAATATTCGAAATGGATATCCATTTTGCAAGAGTTTGATCTAGAATTCGTAAAATCCAAATCAAAGAAATCTCTGGTTTTTGCAGAGTTACTATGCGACTTCCCATCGTCGTCTAACGATTCAACATCCAAAGCATCAATCGTGGATGAATCTTTGTTCTAATATCATCGAGCGATCCGTGCTATGGAGATATAATCATCTATCTCCAAACCCAAACATATAGGCCTAACACCTCTCACTCAGAACAACGACGTACTCGATACCAAGAAAAAGACTACATGATCGTCGATGATACACTTTACCATCGCGGTACCGATACAGTTCTGCGAAGGTGCTTCACCCATCAGGAGGCTGAAAAAGTCCTAAATGATTGTCATTCAGGCGCGTGTGGGGGGCATCAATCTGGTTACGCTATGGCGCAAAAGATTTTACGAGCAGGTTACTTCTAGCCAACAATGTTCAAAGATTACATAACCGCAGTCAGAAGTTGCCATGCTTGTCAAATCTTCAACCGCAAAACCAGAATACCACTCGCACCTTTGCATCCAGTAGTTGTTGTTGGGCCATTCACCAAATGGGGCATAGATTTCATGACATGTAACCCCACCTCGGCCGGGGGGCATGGGTATATCATAGTCGCAGTTGACTATTTTACAAAATGGGCTGAGGCGATGCCTACATTAAACAACAGTGGTGAAACGACTGCTCTTTTCTTTTTCAATCATGTAGTCTCTAGATTCGGTGTTCCACAAGCTATAGTCACAGATCATGGATCACATTTCCGCAATCACATGATGGTTGAATTGGTTGCCAAATTAGGATTGTCCCACGATAGTTCTACTTTGTATTATCCGCAAGCTAACAAACAAGTTGAGGCGATCAACAAAGTCTTGAAGCGCATGCTACAAAGGATGATTGGAGTCCACAAACGGAGTTGGAACCTAATCCTATACTCGGCCTTGTGGGCATATAGGACATCGGTGAGAAATGCAACCGAATTTACACCCTTTCAGCTGGTGTATGGTCTAGAAGTGGTCTTGCCGGTTTAGTGTGAAATTTCATTTCTCAAGCTCGCAGTCGACCTTCTCCCCGGAACTTTAGAAGAAGAGGCTCGTTTCTTGGAACTAATACAGTTGGATGAAACCTGTTGTGATGCCATCTTGGCTAACGAAGCTCATAAGAAACGAGTCAAGGCACAGTTTGACAAGAATTTCAAACCTCGTGTCTTCTTAGAAGGTGACCTGGTTTTACTTTACGACCAAGAATCTGATAAATTGGGAGCAGGTAAGTTTCAATCATTGTGGATGGGTCCCTACATTGTTAAGCGAGTCTTAGAAAAAGGAGCCTACGAGTTAGTAAATTATGATGGGATTCCACTGTCGCAACCTTGAAACGGGTTGTACCTTAAGCATTACTATGCTTGATTAAGTATAGTAATCTCTTTATATGCTTTTGTTACATTTTTTGTTTTCATCAAGAGTGATCATTTTGGTTAGGTAATCCACTTTTGCATTTGTTGCAGATGTCGAACCTATTGGAATCATTTGTTGGATACGCCAACGGAGCTAGTCGTAGTATGCGGAACCTATCTTCTGCAGCTTGGGCCATCTTTGATCCAAGCGGCGAGTTAGTGAGTTTCAGAGGGGTATGTATTGGTTGGTCAACGAACAACATCATTGAATATAGTGTGTTGATAGAGCTTCTCTCCGATGCCATCGCACATGTCATACGCCGACTTGTTGTCAGGCTAGACTCACAACTCGTCATCCTACAACTTACTAGTATCTATTCCGTTTGGAATCCAGCTATCTATCATATGTTCCTAAGGGTCAGGATTTTGGAAAGGCAGTTTGATTCTATTCAATATCAACACATTTCCAGAAACTTAAACACATTATCTGATTCATTAGCAAATTATGTGTTAGATAGACATTTGCAGCATTTATGAAAGAGAAGCATTTTAAACATTTGCATCAGGATCATATAACTTAACCAAAATAAAGCTCCGAAAATCAAAAACATATATAAATATTTATAGTTTTTTACAAAATGTTCTATGTCCAGGACAAAATCAGTCATACGACTCAAAAATGCAAGAAAGCACCCTAGACTGATGGTGCTCGTGATAACAAGTCACCACCTGTGCGATCATACGTAAGAGCCTAGTCCATTGACTCGGCATGCCAGTGGTATGGCACTGTAATCTCAGAGGTAACTCGTCGGTCCTCACATCTTGAATACCAAGGGTAAGACCCTCGATCTGATCCTACAATACGGCAAGGGTCTCGGCTATGTCCAGATCGTGAAGGACAGCCCTCCCTACAGCCTCTCCTGCTGGAATGACAACTGTTACCCTTGGGTGCACTGCTGGTCGCACCGGTCCAATATCTACACAAGTACATGGGTTTCATTTGTCTTTATAACATTTAAAAAGCACAAGAACATTATAAAAGCAATAAACAAAGATATGGTTAGATAGTTTACCTATAACACCCCACTGCTCGCCAGCTGACAGCACCAAATCTGGGTCGCCTCGGAAATCCATCCCCGCATATGGATACTCGGCATAAACCATCTGCTGGCGGTTGAACCACTCAAAGAAGGCATCGGAGAATGAAATCTGTGACTGACCAGCATTTCTGGACATAAGATCAACCCATCTCTGCATCCGTAGTTCTATCGGTGTTGGCACCCCGAGTGAAATGTACTGTGGTTGCATCAGTGGGATCTTCTCCAAGGCGAAAGTTGTCAGAATAGAACCATAACCAAAGTTCTTATATCTTCCATTCTTCATCTTGGTAAGCTATTCTTTTATCACCAGAATTACTGCATCACACCAATTGAATACCTTTGGTTCAAGGCATTCCAAGGCATGCTGCATATAGGACTTGTTGGCCAAGTGAAGAGCCGTGCTACCAGCCAATCTAGCAAAGGTGAATAAGATAGTCCTTAAGGACCGGTCAATGACATCTCGAATACTGATCTTGTCGTCCCTTCTCGGCTGAGATCCATCTCTATAGAATCGGCGAATATAATCCCTCACGGATTCACCCCCACGGGCAGATCCTGATAGTGAGAGAGGGGCACCACACCTCGATAAACCGATCAAGAAGTAGATATCCTCAACAGTCAAAGGGATGGATTTACCTCTAATCTGGAACACTTGGTTGGTAGGATCCCATGCATCGAGAAGATATTGCAACAAGTTGATTTGTTGCCTCATGCTGGATATGCGGAAGAACTTGAGCAAGCCACAGTTCTGCAATGCAGTCACTGTACCCGGATCATGTAAGGCAATCATATCCTCTTCTTCATGCTTGTATTCACACCATGTAACGACCATCTTGCTCCGATGAATCTCTGAAAATCAAACAAGAGAAGAATTAGGATCCTGATTTGGGCAAAAACAGGCAAAATTTCCATGAAAAATTAGTGCATAAAATTTCCTCCTTGCGCCCATCGCACCCTAGCTGTGTACTGGGTGGGATGCATACTGACTGGCCAATGGCCAGCTCAGTATGCATCACACCTTTTGATGTGTACTAGGTGCGATGGGGAGAGAACGAACTGTTCAAACCCCAGAGGCCTAGAAAAATAGGAAAACATGCTCAGAATCAGAAAAGGAAAGAATGTAATTGAAGAGCTCAAGGTTAGCTCCTACCTGGTCCAGACGACGTCAAAAATAGTCCACAGAATCTCCCAGAATCAGCTGATGAAAATCGAGGGGGAAAACACCTCCAGAGCTCCAACAATCCCAAATTTGAATGAAATGGTAAAATAAGAAGTAAAATCTACTTTTATGTTATTGTTCACGTAATTCAAGTAAGGTATTGGTTTTTTAACTCATTTTTCAAGCATATATTTACATTTCTAATCAGTTTGATGGAGCAATTGAACAGGTAGTACGACCATCAAGAGAAAATAGTGTTAATGGTGAATCAAACATCTCTGACTATTATCACGAGCAATGTTTCCGCAAAGTTCAAGCTCGTTAAAAAATAAACCTAACTATGAGCATATGTTCCCCCAGAGTTCAAGCTCATTAAAAAATGAACCCACTTTCGGTAAATAACCTTTGTGATTGCATTACTATCAGCTTTTAAGCCTTGGTCGTGTTCTTGCCATCACCTCCACCTTTTAGCCGATCATACGCCTCCACTTGATTGTTTACCCTTTTGAGGAATAGCTACGACGAGTGATTATGTTAGCAACCTTCTTTACACTTCCGTGATTGAAAAGTTCCAAACCTTACCTGGAACTAGCTGCTACCTGAAATATCACTCGTTCCTCAAAGATGAGTCTCTTTTAATCTCTTTTTAGACTCGTAAAATATAAAAAGATTGTCGAGCAATTGGCCTCTCCAGCTCGTTAAAGTGATTGGAAGTGCCATCCCTTCTCTATATTTTAATATTTTTGAACCTGAGGGATCATTACACAAAAAGATCGAGTGCTTGTCTTTTTCAACTCGTTAAAGTGATCAGAAAAGTCATCCCTTTCGTATTATTTTATACTTTTTCGAACTTAAGGGATTATACTACGGAAAAGGATTACTGGAGTTTCCTTTCCATCTCTTTTCAGAATCTCTAGGACCGAGTTATCTTTGTCGTTAAACTCGTTAAAACAATAGTGACAAACTTGTCCATTACAGACAAGAGTGAGTTTCACTGTCGCTAGGCTTGCTAAAACATAGCGACAGGTTTGCCCGAAGGGAAAATTATAGAACAAACATATGTTATCCTCCTCAAGCTTGAAAAAATAAAGAGGTACTGGTCAGCAATGACTGGGGAAAAATTGGGAAGAAAACTTGAAGAACTTCATTGGTAGCAAGTCGCTATTGAACATGACACTTTCATTCCATCACCATGATTGAGCCGGGTTGAGTTATTCCGTTCATTGGTCATATCACCATTGGTCCTCCGTACCATCCATTTTTGGGGTTAACGCTACCAATCCATTTTCAGTGTCGCCGATATGTTCAAGAGAAGTCGCTCAGAGAATTCACCAACCCAGCTTACGCCTCATCCACTGCAATACCTTCACTCTCCATTTTTCATGACCGCCACCCTGAACCTTGTATCATCAGATTGTTTTCACCTCCACAAAATCATTTGCTCCATTCTGTGTCGTAGATGTGGGATTCATTAAGGCCCTCCTACGACGGGTCACTTCTTGTTGAAATCAGCTCATTATCCAAGAAGTTGATTTAGGAACAATCCTTTTAGTACTTTGAAGCTTGCATACCTCAATGACAAGTTTCTCACTTCCGACGACAGGTTTACATCAATAGCCTTCGACCGAAAGATTTTGCGTGGTGTTTGACATCGACTCATGTATTCACACCACGTGAATTGTACTGTAGTACCTTGAGGGTCATTATCATTATCATTGATTCATCTCGTGCCTGTTAACAGCTTACATCATTGGCTGGTAATCAGGCGATGTCTTTCCATGTTCGACACTAGAACATCTTTTCACATGGATCGACTTGTACTCCGGGCGAAGATTGAACAAGTTTGAAGACCCCGGATCTAGTTTCATCCATCCGGGCTGCGATATATTAAGGAAAATAAAGACATCAAATGTACATCATAGCTGCACAGATAATCATCCAAGCCAAGGGATGATGGCTCTACCAAAATCATCAATCTACCACGCAGACGGTTGTTTGTCCTATGTACATGAAAATGAAATTATAAAGCTGAGCATGGGAATGCCCGCCTCAGCTAGATCATGAAAATATTATGAAGATAATGTATTACATTGTATCTTATTACACATTACCTTCCAGTTCGAAAAACCTCGAATCCTCATGATAAAGCATTTCACCCGACATCAGAAGATTTACGACCTCATGCTTTAGGGGGCAACTGTTATAGACATATTTGGGCACTGCAACCCCAATCACATATGTCCATAAACCAAGGGCTTCTAAACCCCTAAAAGTGTTTTTTCATACCCTAAAGGAACAAGGTCAACTGATTACATCATTTCCCAGAAGTTCTCCCTAAAAACCGCTCAGAACTGGTCAAAACTGGACCATACAGACTGCTCCATGCTAAGGGTGCGATGCATCTCACCTGTCACATGCAAAGGGTGCGATGCATACTGAAAATCCCTTCTGTAGGGTGCGATGAGCGAGAGCAGACAAATGGCAGAGGCAGTTTGCTAGGTGGAAACCCAAAGAATCTTCTAAAAACTACTCATTTGACACTTGCCTCTCTGAATTCGCCTAGGGATGAGTAAGAGATCATGAAATATCCAAGTGGAACCAAGAACTATCAGTGAAATGACACTAATCAAAATCCCAGAAGCTAACTCACCCACCTACAAATATCTATATATGGATCCCTCATCCTAGAGATCCAAAGGCTAGAATTTTGTATTTTGTAAGGAAGTGCTGTTGGTTTCTCTGTGAAACATTGTAGTGTTGGGTGATCTAGCTTTTCATGAGGTGAAGAGGGCTTTCATGCTGGGAGAATGGCATTGGATCAGACCGCTGGGTTGTAATCATCTCTTCTACTACTTCTATCAATAAAGTTATTTGAGTTTTCCTCCATATACTTGTATATTTCTGAATCTTGTATTGGTGTATGCATATGTATGGTTAATATACATCTGATCCTATATTGTTTATGGTTATAGATCTTTATGCTTTGATGGTATTATGCTACTTTGACTCTACAGGTGTTCTTTGAAGCGGGACAAGTGAGGAAGGAGTGGTGAAACTCAGTCAAAGGAGGGAGGAAACAAGCAAGGAGACAAGTGAAAGACTGAGGTTGGTACTCTCTGCTTCTCTCTCATCTATCTCTCATAAAGGAAAACACAAGTAACTTTGGTTTGTTTGTTTCTAAAATAGCTACTCGTCTTAGTGGGACTAGCAACTCTGAATGGACACTAGTTTTCCCGATAACACCTAGAGCAGCGAAAATTTCTAATTTTGTTTGGTCCATGTCTGGTGATTCCCTGTGTTTGAAGGTCTTAGCATGGGAGGTTGTGGGAGCTTTGGTTGACAACATCCATTAGCATACGGGTGTCCCAAAGGAGGAAGTTAGCCTTCTCTACCAAGGGAGATAAATGATGTTGGGGGATGCTCTCAGAGATTATGGACTTAAGAGGGATGTCACTATCTTTGTAGTGGAAAGCTTGAGGGGAGGCGCCAGAGGTGGTGAGACATCTTTGACATCTAAACCATTTTCTTTCAAAGATGTCCTAAAGCCAGACTCTAACCCTCATACACTAAAGAATATCTCAATTCAGGATTTTATGGTGGACCATTAAGAAGACAGACCATTGATCGAGGTGAATGAGATCTTAACAATAATGAAGGTAGCATATTATAAGCAGCGGGTGAGTATATATTGTTTGAGTGGTTTTTGGCCCCTAGCATCTACCCTCCAGGATTGGTTTCATCAGAATTGGTCCCAGAATTTAGAGTTGTTTTATTCGAAAGGATATTTTGTGGTAGTCTTCAAAGATCTTGAAGACCAACAAAGAGTATTTGACCAAGGGCCATGGTTCTAGGGCTGAGCAGGTCTCTTGATACAACCATGGTTTTTAGACTTTAGCTCTCTTTCCATGAAATATATGGCTACTCCAGTATGGGTAAGGCTCCCAAACTTACCCCTCCAATGGATTCAGCTAGACGTTTTGGAAAAAATCAGTGATTCACTGGGTCATTACATCAAAACAAACATTGAAATATTGGCTTCTAGTTTCATCACATTTGTTCGTATATGCGTTGAATTGGGTCTGAGTGAAGGACTACCATATAATATAATCCTCAAGTGATGTGGAAAGAAATTCTCTAAGCCATTAGATTATGAAAACACAACTTTCAGGTGTAGACTATGTCAGCAACCAAGGCATCTTCAAAATGTTTTCCCTTCCTCAAACGAGTTGCTTGAATCCCAAGAGAAGTGGAAACCCTATTGAGGATGGCGTGACTAGAAGGTCGCTTCAAGTGGCAAGACCTCGGCAAGTCGAAAGGATAATGCTCATCAACAAAATCCACCCCTGGCTCCTCATCCTCTCAATATATAGAGAAATCCATTGTGGTACCACCCCATTCCTCATCCAAGGAGAATCTTCAAGCTAAGGATAAGGAAACAACCTCAACAATAATTATGTTGGAAATTAACGAACAAAAACACACCCATGAGTCTGACAATCCAGACAATGATAAAGAAATTCCATGTTCAAAAACTCTAAGAGCGATGGAACTGATTCTCAAAAGAATGAAGATATGATCTCCTCCTTAATTGTAAATGATAAATCTATTGATTAAATAAACGTTCATAAGAAAAAAAATATAAAAATAAAAATCGATAAACCATTCTAATGTATAATACTAAAAAGGCTTTGGAATTCTAATATATTTTTTTTTAAATTAATTAAAAAAATATTTTATAAATCTTTAATTATTTTCTACTTGGTATACTATTTAAAGTTCCATTTATAAAATATACGGTTGAAACAACCTATAATCATATTTTAAAACCAACTTTATCAAAACTCATTCAAATCTAAACAACTTATTTACCAGGACCAAGTAAAATCCTTATCTCAACTTCCTCTTACACATTTCATAGAAATTCTTAAAATAAAAAATGACTTAAACCATATTGATAACCCCATATTCATCGTCTGAATGGTTCAACCTCTTTTTTCACATAATATATTAATTTTCTCTCTTATTCTTTATCATTACCTATTGCTCTGAATATAAATCAAACCATTACGGATATAAATCCTATTGCTCTGAATATAAATCAAACCATTACGGATATAAATCAAATTTGGAAGCTCCTTATATATGGTCTTAATTATTAAATCTGTTTTTACATAATTTTATTTATTAATTTTTTTCATTATTTCTTATTATTATTTTCATCTTTATAAGTTTTTAAAAATAGTTTATTAGTTTATTATACATTTTATTTTGTTATTTCTCTTTCTCTTTTTTAATAATTTTGAACTTATTCCATTTCTTTTTTTTAATTAGAGAAGTGCATTCTATAATCTAGTATGTGGGACGTGTAATTTCTTCATTGTTCAACTTGAAATTGACACATCTATTTAAAAAAAAAAATCACTTAATTAAAAAAAAAATCCACTATAGTAAAACACAAAAATAAACATACATATATAAAGTACTTGAAATCTTATATTTTCATTTTCAAGTATAATGAAGATGTGTAATTTTTTTACTTTTTAAAAACATTTTAATGCTAGTCTTAAATAAAATATTTGAATATCCATGTTAACAAATGTATTTCAATATTAACTTGTGTTATCTATCGAGGCGTCAATTTCGCGTATATGGCCAAAAGCAGTTGACCATTTAAAAAAAATGACAATAAGAGTGCTTGAATATTATTTTTGAGAGTGGAAATGAATTAAACACCATAAAAAACCCTTGATGCACCCAAAACCTTGAAACTTGACAATTGTAACCCAAATTTCCAAAAAAATCTGCCAAATGTTTTCAAAATCCCGTCGAAATTTCCTTTGTTTTCCTAGAAAATTTGACAATTTTTTAGACTACGCTTATTTAATATTATTTCCATAAATGAAATATTTCAAGGTCACCTTAAATAAGATATTTTTATATCAACTCGAATATATAAATAAAAAGTAATTGAATGTAAACAAAAATAATTACTTATTAATAAGAAGAATGTGTCATTCATTGTAGAAAATCTATGAAATTTTGATCTACTAATATTAGTAATATGAAGAAAAAAAATATTCTCACATGACACTAAATTTATCTACTAGATGCATTGGAATAGGAACATAAATAAAATCATAGTCACACAATTCAAAAACACAGAATTGTCTAGGCAATCCAACTAGGAATACTCTCTGCTTGTTTGAGAATTTTATTAATAGAGAAACTGAGCAATTGATATCTTACAAAATACAATTGTTTCAATATGAAAGACACACTTGTCTTTCCTGCTTGATCTAACATTGAAACCTTTGTAATGATGTTGATCTTTGTTGCCCTCTACCAACCTGTGCACAAGCTTCTCTTACACACTCTTCCTTTAACGAGCTCCATGCACAAACTCGTGCTTCCTATTGCTTGGTCTTACCAACTCGTGCTCACCAAAACAATGATTAAACTTGTGCCTTTGTTACTCCTTTTAAAGACAACTTGAATGGTTAAAATTAGTGATTTTTCTAATTAAGGAATGATTTTGTGATTGATTGAGTTAGCACGTGTTAATTAATGCTCATGCAACTCATCCTATTTCAAGTCAACCACTTGAAACTCAATCACTTATGATTTTCCTCAATCAAATCACACTGGAAAATCAAGAACTCGACTTTCAATTTCAACACATCGATTAACTGCATCCTAACTCATGTTAATTTTTAGGGATTGATTCCTAAATTATAGGAACTTGAGTCACGCACAAGAAGGAACTCCTTCCGGCTTCGATGATTAAGGCACAAATCAAGGAACCATTTTCTCGCAACTATTTTCAACACCCCCTTTTAGCGAGGAAGGTGTTCTTGGAAGAACCTTGTTCACCTAGATCTGTCTCCAACACTACCATGTTCTATGTTGCTGCAGATGATCCATATGAACTAGAAAGATTTCTTGCTTTCTTTTGCGGAACCTGATTTAAAGACATTTTCTTTCTCACCAAGCTCTACAAGTCCATCACTTCTCTATTTTGAAGACTTCGTGCCTTGTTGCTCAAGGTTGCTCCCTTTGAAGGCATGCATCTCCAACTCCACAATTCGCTACTATCAATGAACACAACTCCTTTAGGTCATTGATCTTTGGCCCAAATAGTCCACCCTCTAACTACTCTTTTTCCATCAAGGATACCAACTCATAGGGTTTTTAACCTTCCCACTACTTGCCTTATTGCTTCTCCACAAAAGACAAGTCTTAGGGAAATGAAGGCTTCCCACTCTCGTTGTAGAAGTCCATATTTACACAATGAACCACGGTTGAATGTTAAGCCCTCTTGGTTGCTTCCTCTATACCTTCAAGGATCAACCCCAAGCTTCAACAAATCTATAGCTCCAACCAGATTGGACATTCTCCTCAAATGTTGGAATTAGAGCGATAAAGACACCTTTTAACTTCCCTCCAAATAGTACATAATATGTCCATCAAAAGTATTCTAAATATGGACTCAAACACTTAGAAAAAACATCAACCTTGTAAAAATACAAACATACCTTTAGTCTGGCCGATTACTTTTGTCCCTAAATCAACTCAGATTGTGCATCTAAGTTTGAATCTTCAAATCTCTAGTTAGGTATAGTGACTGTCCACGCCAACTCCCCTAAAGCTGGTCCAAAACTCCCTTAGGAGCCTTTGTTTATCCTCCTTCTACAAGTCTTCTATATCTGTTGGACTATAGGAATGTTCTATCACTTGCTCAGGTTTATTAGCCCCTCCAAACTAGAGGCTACAAGGCTCAACCCTCCTTCCAGAACATAGAAAAATATTTGTCTATGTAATTGATAAATCCTCCACAAAAGAACACACAGATCTGCCTCTACATTGTTTGTAATCTTCCCTTAACTTGACCATGTTCAGACTTCAAAATAGACACTTCTTTCTCCTTCACCCCACCTAAACTAGCTCCTCAAGTGCTTCCCACTACATCAAACCACATGCCTCTTCACTATGACGAAATTTTTCTTATATGTGCTATATTTATTTTGATCCACACTTTGATACCATGTAGAAAATCCATTAAATTCTGATTTGCTAATATGAGCAAACTGAAATCAAATTTCTTCTCACATAAGCACATAATTTATCTACTAGATGCAGCAGAATAAGAACATAAATAAAAGCACAATCACACAATTCAAAAACAAAGACTTGCCTAGGGAACCCAACTAGGAAAACCATCTACTTGTTTGAGAATTTTATTGATAGAGAAACTAAGCAATTGATCTCTTACAAAATACAATTGTTTCAACATGAAAGACACACTTGTCTTTCCTACTTGATCTAAGCTTGAAATCTTTGCAACATTGTTGATCTCTGCTACCCTTTACCAACCTGTGCACAAGCTTCTCTTGCACACTCTTCCTCTCACAAGCTCCATAAACAAACTCATGCTTCATATTGCTTGGTCTGACCAAAACAATGATTAAACTTGTGCCTTCATTCCTCCTTTTAATGGCAAATTGAATGGTTAAAATTAGTGATTTTTCTAATTAAGGAATGATTTTGTGATTGATTGAGTTGGCATGAGTTAATTGCTCATACAACTCATCCTATTTCAAGCCAACCACTTGAAACTCAATCACTTGTTTTTTTCCTCAATCAACTTACACTAGAAAATCAAGAACTCAACTTTCAATTTCGATTTCAACACATCAGTTAAGTGTATCCTAACTCGTCCTAATTTTTAGGGACCGATTCCTAAATTATAGGAACCCGATTCATGCACTAGAAGGAACTAGCCAGGCTCCTATGATTAACACACAAATGAAGGAACCTTTTTCTTGCTAATATTTTTAACATAGGATTAATATCATCATAGTACTCCGACATGTAAGTGGAGGAAAGAGCGCGCGCGGAGCTGGAGCGAGGGTTTGGAGAATCGCAACAGCAGCAGCTTCGCCTTGGCCTGGGCCGCGAGGCCTGTTTTGGGGCCTGGCCTCCGCCATGGCCCATTCTGATCCATCATCTGGGGATGCAGAGAAAGCTTTCTCTGATTTGGTAAAATCTCTGCCCCCCGTCCGTCCGAAGCCAGCAACATCCAAATTTGTTAAGAAACTTGATACACTCCAAGAAGTTCAGTTACCTCCTTCTCTTCCACGAATGGCAGCTTTATCTCTAGCAGAAAAAGGGCTCATTGGGCAGTTCACAGGCTTATGGCCCTCACCAAAGACAGTCCAGAGATGGGTGGAAAGGAACTGGTCTGATAAAACTCAAGGAAAGATATCGATTCGATTCTGCGGCAAAGGCTATTATACCTTCCATTTTGAAACCAAAGCAGATAAGGATCTGATATTTAGAAATGGGCCCTATTTTATGGACTCTCGAGGGTTATATCTGAACAAATGGACCCCTGATTTCGACCCTGAACTCGATATTCCAAATGCGGTTCCGGTTTGGGTCCGTCTTCCCCATCTCCCCCTGCACTGCTGGGGAGATGACTCGGTAAAAGCAATAGGGAATGCAGTCAGCAAGTACATCGACAGAAGTGAGCCTAAAGATAACATGCAAGCTTGTGCAAGGATTTGCGTAGAAGTGGACCTTGGGAAAGGCCTACCAGAAGCCATCAAGCTGAAGGTGGATGACTGGAGCTACATACAGCAGCTGGACTACGAGCAAATTCCATTTAAATGTAAGGTATGTCATGAATATGGCCATTTTGCCAATAGATGCTCTAAAAATACTAATCTTGACTCTGAAGGTCAAGGAGATCAGTGGGAAACGGTTAAAAAAAAGAAAGCAGCACCTCAGGCAAAACAAGATCCACCTCCTGAACAACCGGGACCCTCCTCTCCTCGCCCCACCTCTCCATCCTTTAACCCTCCTGGACCTTCCCTTGACTCTTCCTTCCCCTCCTCTTCCAATCCTTTCCTTATTTTATCCTCTGATGATCCTCAGACTGATCAGCCATCTCCGAATCTGATTGAGCCCCCCTTGATTTCTTCGACCCCCTCTCAGCCCGTCATTGATCCTCCCCCCTTCAGAACCACCAGAAGTTCCTCCAAAGACTTTGGCTCCTCCGGTGATATCCACAAGAAACCTGGACCAGGCAGAAAGTCAGCCAAGCAGCATCGGGAAGAAAGCACGCAAAAGGACATAGCCCTAGGGATCCAAACTCCTATGGAATCTTTCATTACAGGTTCACAAGAGAAAGAAACAGCAGGTAAAGAACATGAGAGGCGAGCACCTCCTCGCTCGAACGCCTCATGATGAAGCTTTTATCTTGGAACAGCAGGGGTATGGGGCACCCCTCCAAATCAACTGCCCTACGAGATCTTCTTCAAACAGAAAGACCTGAAATTGTTCTGATACAGGAAACCAAGCAAAGTCAGAGCGAAATGCAAATAATTATAGAAGCCCAAAAAAATTTCTCAGGGGCCAGTAGCAACTCCAGAGGAGCCTCTGGAGGAATCACAACCATGTGGAATAAGCAGTACTGGGACTGCAAATCCTTTGTCCTCAATCAAAACTGGGTCAGGACCAACCTTACCAACAAGGAAGAGAGCTGTGACTTCATCATTTATAATGTCTATATCCCCAACCATTACCGGGAAAAGGAACAATGTTGGAAGGAATTGAAGGAAGAAATAGACAAGGAGCAGAACCCAAATGTTATTCTTGCTGGAGACTTCAATTTAATTCTTCATGCGAATGAGAAAAGGGGGGGCACCTTCACCCCCGACCCCTCCAGAAGACAGCTGGAAATGATAATGGCTGAACATGAACTGATGGATATCATTCCAAAAAATAGGAAATATACTTGGAACAACAGAAGATTGGGACCAGGCAACATTATGGAAAGGTTGGACAGAATACTGGTCAATGTTTCCCTTCTCTCCTCCTTTGCCGCAGGCCACACCAAAATTCTCAGTACCACAGCCTCAGATCACTTCCCCATTCTCTTAACGCTGGACTCCCACGCTCATTTGGGACCAATTCCGTTCAGGTACAATCCCTTGTGGAGAGACAGCGCTGAGGCCGAGGCTATCATAGAAGAAACTTGGAAGCAACACGTTGAAGGTTCCCCAATTCATATTTGGGAAACAAAACTTCGAAACATAAGGAAGGCACTCAAGGATTGGGCAAAAGCCAGCTATCAAGAGCCAGAAAAAATAAAGAAAAAAATACAGCAGGATTTGGAAGAGATCCACCAACAAATAGAGGACCATGGATTCACTCATCAGCTGAAAAGTAAGGAATGGGAGGTTCAGGGACAGCTAATTCAAATAAAGAGAGCGGAAGAGATCAAATGGAGGATCAAGTCAAGAGAATTATGGTTAAAGGAAGGTGATAAAAATACGGCATACTTTCACAAGCAGGCCACAGCAAAAAAAACAAGGAACAATGTTACCACTATTACTGATAGTCAAGGCAGCCAGCATAATGACCAAGAATCTATAAAAAGAGCTGCCTTCCTCCATTACAAATGTCTCCTCACAGAAACCCAAGGAGACGCTGACTATTCGGCCTTCCTTAAGCATCTTCCGGAAAAAATCTCTGTTGAGGAGAATGACAGGTTAAACAGTGAAATTACAGAGGAGGAGATCAGAAAAGCCATCTGGACTTTACAACCAGACAAGTCCCCAGGTCCAGACGGTTTCCCAATAAATTTTTACAGGGACCATTGGCATTTGATAAAAAAAGATATTGTTAAAATGATGAAAGGAATCCAAAGGAAAAAGAAAATGGGGGGCTTCACAAATTCAACTTTTCTCGCCCTCATTCCTAAGGAAAACCGCCCCACTTCTTTCTCCAGATTTAGACCTATTTCTTTGTGTAACACTTCTTACAAGATCTTTGCAAAAATTATAGCAGCCAGGCTCCAGCCTCTTCTCCCTTCCCTTATATCTGAAAATCAAGGAGGCTTCATGTCCAACAGGCAAATTCATGACACCATCACCTTGGTTCAAGAAGCTATCCACTCCAGCACATCTAGGCAGGAGAAAGGCTTCGTTCTTAAGCTAGATTTAGCCAACGCATTCGATCGAGTAAGACACTCATTCTTGTTCGTTGTCTTGAGGAAAATGGGATTTAATTCTGCCTTCATCAGCACCATTGCCGCTTGTATCTCTGGCCCCTGGATCTCGCCTCTCATAAACGGCCGCCCTTGTGATGCTTTTCAATCCTCAAGAGGGCTAAGGCAAGGTTGCCCTCTTTCCCCTTATCTTTTCATCTTGATGGCTGAATCCTTTAGCAGCACCCTTGAACACAACAGAAGAGTTGGCCTCATCTCTGGTATCAAGTTTGGAAACGGAGTGAAAAATATCAATCACTCACAATTTGCTGACGATACTCTGCTTATTGGTGGGGCATCCACTACTATAGCAAGGCGCTTCAAAATCCTCCTCGATCAATTTATGGCGTGCTCAGGAGGAGAAGTCAACTTCCAAAAAAGTTGCATCTATGGATGGAACATCTCCAATCAAACAGCCCACAGTATTGCTAACATCTTTGGAGTTGCCTTCAAAGCAACCTGGGACCACTTCACCTACCTTGGGATGCCGGTCACCATGGGCTCTCTAAAAGCCACCACCTGGAATGAAATAATAGACAAAGTCAAAAGGAAGGTTCAGCAATGGGGAACTCAATGGCTTAACCCAGCTGGCAGACTAATTTTGCTCAAATCAGGTATCTCCTCCTTACCTTTATACCGATTCACACTTTATCAAGCTCCTGCTTCTTTTCACTATAAGCTGGAAACCGCCCTCCGCAATTTTTTATGGCAAGGAGGGAAAAAAGAAAAAAATAGATTCAATTTGGTCAATTGGAAAAGCGTAATACAATCTCCAGATAGAGGTGGGTTGGGAATCAGAGCTCCTAAAATTCTAAATCTCGCTTTCGGGATTAAAATGGCTTGGAGGCTAATTAATGAACCAAAAGCCTGGTGGAAACAGGTCATTGAATGCAAATATCTCTCTGACAATAGACAAAGACTCCTTGAAACTGATATTCCCAATAGAGATTCTACCAAAATCTGGCACCTCTGTAAGAAAGCAATCCCCACTCTCATTCAAAACACCTCAAAGATTCCGGGGGAAGGGAGCAGTATAAATTATGCCACTGATAAAATAATGGGTTTCCAACCTCTAAATACTGTTGAAGAAGCCATTCCCTTCATCCTCTATCTTAACAGCAAAGGCATTCAGAGGCTGGACCAAATTTCAAAATGGGATGCTGATACTGGAGCTTGGACTAGCTGGGACTTTCCAGTTATTCCCCCACACTTGGAATCAAGCTATCAAGCCCTCCATAAAAATCTTCAGAACAGAGCCCCCATTAAAAAAGGAGCAGCAGATGGGTTTAGATGGGACCCCACGGGCTCAAGCTATACCATCAAATCTGGCTACCAATTCATTTGCAACAACACTTACCAGACTCCCGTCTGGAATCAATGGAGAACAATATGGAAATGTGAGGCCATCCCCAAGGTCAAATTCTTCATCTGGTTGCTGTTAAAGGGCAGAATCCTCACTTCGGAAAACCTAAGAAAGAGAGGGATACATGGACCTTCAATCTGCCCTAATTGTTGCTCTGAGGAGGAAACCATCCACCATCTATTCCTTGATTGCATCTTCGCGAAGAAATGCTGGACCATCATGTCCAACTTGGGCAATATAACATGGCAACCTCAGCAAAACATTGCAGAGACAATCCAAGATTGGAGAAGGAATTGCCCTTGGAAAGATAAAAGGAGCAAGATAGTCAAAAGAACTTGGGATATCATACCTCACAACCTTCTATGGAAAATCTGGCTCACAAGAAACAAGAAAATCTTTCAAAACAAAGAGGGCAATGTTTGGAAGACATGCAACAATGCTCACCTCTTGGCGCAGGAGACGATGGCAGCCAAATACTCAGGGAAAATTATAGCAAAAGACTATTCAGTTGAGGAGAGGCTAATGATCAAGCATATTCTAGGTCGTTCAGGTCATCAACAGAGTATTCAGAGAACTGACAGACAGCATCAACATCAGACCAGGGAATGGGAAATTAGACTACCAACCCAGGAATTCAAGAGGTGGATCCAGAGTAACAACTGCCCAATTTTATACTTTGATGGCGCCTCAAAGTCCAACCCAGGACCAGCAGGCGCAGGAGGTGTTATCATTGATGAATTAGGAGAAGAAATCTGCAACTACGAATGGAGTTTGGGGGAAAAAACAAATAATAATGCAGAGGCTCTCGCACTGTATCAAGGGTTGTTGCAATTAAAAAGCATGGGGATTAGAAAAGCTCTAGTTTTAGGAGACTCCTCCATAGTCATTGGCCTCATGAACCATCACCGGAGATCTCCAAACAGTAATCTTCAGCAACATATCCAACGCATCAATCTCCTCACCAAACACTTTGAAAAAATCAGATTCTGCCATATCCTTCGCACGCTCAATGGGAAAGCGGATAAACATGCGAATAACGCAGTTGGACATCCGGAAGGTGCATTGAGGCACAATCACAGAGATTTTTTCCAGCCTCTGCCATGAAGCAGGCCGACCCTGACTTTGCCCAGGCACGCAGATCCAGCAAGTGTGTGACGGGCATGGTTACAACAGTCCCAGGACACTTGACAGAGAGTATGAAATGCATAAACAGTCTCATTCAGGCCTTGATTCAAAGAATAACTGACATCCCGAGAAAAAACAATCACCTCAGCGAAGGACGGAAGAACGATTGCACTGCTCCAGCAAATCGACTTAGAGATTTAGGAAAATATCTTAATAATACAGAGGATCCGACTTCTGCAATGCCTTCAGGCCATGGTTGGTTCCGTTCCATAAATACGGGCAGAGGAAAGCAAAGACTTGTCATTCATTGCTATGAGCAAGAGCAGCTTCGCTGGAATGAAGAAGGCGCACTTGTCCAGAGTCGAAGACGAAATCAATCTCTGGTATCGCCATTCCTTGCTTTGATTATCTCTTCTCTAATCTTTATCGTGGTGCTTTTCAGGAATAGTTTCAGTGGGAAGGCGAGAACTACTGCTCCATTCTTTCATCAATCTCTGTTTTATTTACTTCACCTCTGCTGGCCATCCTCCATCTTTCAAACTTGCCCCTTCAGTACGCCCCTCTCTGATTCATTCTCTCTAATCTGCAGTATTTCCCTTTCAAAATTGCGCGCTATCATCCAGCCTCTCTTTTATTCCCCTTCTCTCACTCAGAAAGTGAGAGCTGTTAGCACGACCCCCTTTTGTTTATTCTCCCTAACCTTCAGTACTCCTCCTTCAACCCTGCGCATCATCATCCGGCCCTTCTTATTCTTCTCCATTGTCGTTCAGCACATCCCCCGCAGCAAAGAGGAGTTAGCAGCCCACCACAGTGAAAACGCCCCTCAGAGAATCCAAGCCCAAGTAGTGATGGAGCGTCCTGAGCAATGCTTTCATTGCCGCGATCTTCAGGCCGAATTCGAAGAGGTCAGAGCTCAACAAAGGGTATTGGAAGATCAAGTTCGGAACATGGAAGCCAGGCACGCTGAACAGATCCGGAGCCTGGAAGCCAAATTTGACGAGCAGTTCAGAATTTTACACAGCAAATACCGCACAGAAATGAACCTGTTTCTCCACCGAGTTCATTCACTTCATGAGCAGTTCAACGGACTCAGCAATAGATGCATACACGCTGAGGAATCGCTGTCAATCTTAAGGGAAATCATGGAAGCAAAGCAGAAAGATAAATCATCATCCTCAAGTGCAAAGCCATTGGAAGCAGACCAGAACCCAGAGGATTCCACAGCGAGACAGATTAGTCGTATTGACATTGATTAACTATGTGCTGTAAATGCAAGTTTTGGTGCCACCAGTATGTCCGAATTTATAGTAGCAATAGATGTTTTTTAGCTAGAAGTTATAGAAATCAATTCAAGGACAGGAACCTCATGCTTTCTCCTTGGATTTGTAATGCTCTCGAAGCAATCTATGTATGGCTTCATGCCTTATTCCCTTTTTCAATCAATATATAGCAGCCGATCTTGTCAAAAAAAAAAAAATATTTTTAACATTCATTCAATTTTCAATATAAAGTAGTAAGTAAAATATTCCAAATAAAATACTTCAATATCAATTATATATATAAATACATAAAATAATTGAAACTAAAATATATTTGTTTTTTTGTCCACTTAGTCTAGAATATACTGTGATGGGGTGTACTTAAGTTACTCCATGATGTGAAGGTCATGGGTTCAAAACTTAGTGGACAAAAATCCAGTCATGTTAATGGTTGGTGTTGCCCCTAGTGATTTTGATTTCTTAGATGCTCTTAAGTTGCTGTTTCTCAAGTGAAGCCTCAGACATAGATACAACCATAGATAATTGTATATCAACTTAATACATAGGGTAAGAAAAAATATTTGAATAAAAAAAAAATTACTTTTAATGAGAGATATATTTAATTTATTCAATTTTTAATACGAAGTATGAAGTAAATGTTTAAATTCATTTAATACTAAGTATAAATAAAAAAATTCAATATCAACCTTAACTAAAATATTTCAAGTAAATAATTATTTAGATAAATAGATAAAACAAGTGAAACTAAAAAAACTATGGTTCACATATATAAAAAGAATCAATATAAATCTATTTTAATGAGATGTAAACATTTCTTCAAATTTTATATTATAAAAAACATTTAAACTTTAAAGAATTTGATGTCATTAAATATTTAATAAATCCTAATTAAATTAAACCTATTCTAATTTACTAATTATAATCATTATAATTTTTAATCTTTATCCCCACAATCATTAAATATCCGACATACAGAGTTATGAGGCATGAGATTACTTGGTGTCGCGGCCGCTGGTGCAGAGGAAAAATCAATTATCAATTGACGAGGAGAAACTTCGATCTGCCGGATTCGAACCAGCAACCTAACGATGGCACCCAGTGGTTCGATCACATTAGGAGATTCAAAATACTAAAGTAATAATATTTTTTTTGGTCAAAATGCAGAAGTCGTCGGTAGATTCTTGTGTTAGGATCCTCCCAATGCTTTTAATGCGAGTGACAGTTTGGCCGAGTGGTCTCAGGCGCCAGATTTAGGCTCTGGTCCGAAAGGGCGTGGGTTCAAATCCCACAGCTGTCAATTTAAATGGCTTGTTAATTTCATCCCCAAGGATTTGAATTCCACATGGATCATTATTTTAGTAAGATAATCTCTCAATTTAATTTGCATTGCGTAGTAATTTCACTAACTAGGGCTAAATTTAATGTGCATTGGGTGGTAATTTCACGAACTAGGGCTCTGGTGCAAAGAGGCCTGTCTTCAAATCCTACAGTTGTCATTCTGAATTACGTACTAAATGCACGCAGTTCCTATTTCAGACTCCATTGAAACATAAATGCTTCTAACCTGTAAGGGA
Source organism: Pinus tabuliformis (assembly GCA_031772625.1). Lineage (NCBI taxonomy): Eukaryota > Viridiplantae > Streptophyta > Pinopsida > Pinales > Pinaceae > Pinus > Pinus tabuliformis. The sequence continues at coordinate 723,540,828 of CM062811.1, forward strand.
AATAACAGTTCCCAGCATCTCAGACTGCATTTATGTTTCCTATTTCAGACTCCATTGAAACATAAATGCTTCTAACCTGTAAGGGAAATAACAGTTCCCAGCATCTCAGACTGCATTTATGTTTCAATGGGATCTGAAATAGGACTGGCGCGCACGCACGCTCTAGGTTTTGATTTCCATATCAATCATTCTTAATTTTTAATGGTTCTAAGTAGAGAATGTTGACTGTAAATGATTCTTGTTAACAACAAATACATTCTTAATCACTGGATGCATCGATGCCTAGGGCTTTGCCAGCAAGTTTTCATGGGAATTCAACAAAATTTCCATCCAAATCGTGAAACTTTTGGTGAAAGAAGTGTATGGCCAATTCGACGGTATTAACTTGCGGTCCGACTGATGGATGTGGATGGCTTGAATGTCGATGGAGGTAACAGGAAATGAAATGATGCTTTAATGCGATTGTTCCTGAGCCTTAGCTTACAAAACTTGCCAATTTAGCTTATACAGAGAGATAACCGTCCTCCGAACGTCGATTCTTCCTGAGAGGCATTGTTTATAAAACTTACCAAGTTTAGCTACACAGAAAATGAACCATCATGCGGAAAAGGGGAACCTTTATTTTCCGTTGCCGCGACTTGAACCCGGGTCTCTCGGTTGAGAGCCGAGTATCCTAACCAACTAGACTACAACGGATTTTTCTGTGCTTAGGACTTAGTTATTAATCACTCAAATGAATCGCGATAGGATCTTCATATCGACGGAGAAAAGATGTAATAACGACAATGTTTTAAATTCATTTTACCATCTTAGTTGATACTTACGGGATAGGATATTGCGATTTCGCTTAATTTAAAAATTCAATTAAAACATGTTTTTATGGTTTTATGAAATATGGAAAAGCTCAAAATAAATATTTCATTAATTTAATGATATTTTTTAATATTGTATATTAGTTTTTAATCAAATAATAACCTAATATAATAAATTTTATCTATTTTAAAATTTATTTATCAAAATAAAAATTTATTTAATTAAAAAATTAACTTTACCTCACTAATCATATTTGATCATTTTCATGATTTTCACTGGACGTAGGCTCTGGACTATGAGAATATTGCTTTTCATTGTCACTTATGTCAGCAAACTGGCCACTTACAAAGATCTTGCTTGGTGTTTAATTCTCAACGGAAGCGGAACATCTACAATTCTAGATCTAAAATTGGAAGTATGTGACAACTCTCTACTAGCAAACACAGTCAAATGATTATGACTTTTCTCTAGATTCCATGAGAACTGCTTCATTAGTCAATTCTTTGAGCTGAACCATAAATAAGCTTTTTCTATCGGGGTGGCAAATTTTCCTAGAGAACCAAAACTTTCAAAAGTCTGGTCATTTTTCTTTAAAAAACTAATGGTAAGAGTGCTTGAATTTTGTTTTTATGGTGGAAATGGATTCAACTCCATCAAAATCCCATGGGGCACCCTAAATCTTGAAGCTTGATAGTTGTAACCGAGATTTCCAAAAAACAATTGTAGGATTTTACCAAAATCCTGCCAAAATTTCCATTATTTTTGAGGAAAATTTGCAACCTCGTTAAACAACACTGCATCAATATTGATGCATGAAATGGTTTTGTGCCAACCTCGCAACTACAATGTCAATATGTTTATGAGCTTATCATTTACCATCTAAAGATGTATTTACAATTTTCTGTTTTTATTTTTAGTTTTTATTTAAGTTTTCTTCATAGTTTATGTCAATGTCACCATATATATTGGATGGACGAATGATCTCTTGATAAAAAGAAGAGAGGAAAATAAACCAATACATAATAACATTGATACGATATTCTTTACCCTAGAAATTCTTGTGGCAAAACTTGTTGAATGATTATTGTTACCTTAAAGTCCAATGCTAATGAAGTCTTGATGTTTTTAAATAAGCTGAAATACATTAAAATATCACGGGAAAAATAATGGTTATAACCCTTCACCTTGAAAACCATCAACACATGTTAACTCTACTGGAGTCAAACTTATTTGAACTATCCTAACAATCCCACCCAAAAACTTGACTCTGAGAGATTAAGCTGGTCTCAACAGCATTGTTGAAGTCCATGTAAAAAACTTATCATCCATCGAAATGAATGGGTAACCAACAATTGTATTCATGTTTTCTAGGACACCTTTTCTGGCACATGGTTCATCAACCTTCTCAGATCTTGAGATTTCGTATTTCCCCTCTCAAGCTAGCATACGCGTACACATGTCACTCTTGTACATATTCAAGTGGTCTATTCCAAAACTTGATTACGCATCACTCCATGTGCCACCTCACTCCAACAACTAACCTCAAGTTAATGTATGAGTACACTTGCCACTCTTGTGTAACATACCCTTTACTATCCCTAACCCCTACTAAGGGTAGAAGGAGGAAGTTACTGTGATGACCCCACCTCTAATATTCCGTTGTGGAAATGGGGTCCAAAATTTTTAACATTGTTTTCAACTTCCTCAAAACCTAAAACAGAGGACATCATTGCGTTCGTCTCATTGAGACCTTTCCAACAATATAAAGTTTGCTCCAATTTGACTCTCGGATCAAAAGATATGACCGTTTGAAAACTAACCTATGAGATAGTGCTAGATTATCTAACCTACCATGTGGCGCCCACGTGGTTGTCTAAGTCATATGCCAAGTCATTTTCAAGTGGTAGTTGTAAAACTGCCCACATCAGGTCATGACCCTTTCTTTGTGGTTCACGTCTTTACTATAATATAAGGGTGACCCCCTTTTTAAACCTTCCAACCATTGTGTGGGCCTCTCCCTGCCACCTCATTTAAGAGATTAAATCCTGAGAATTCCTGTTGCAGTTCCCCGTCAAATCTTCTAAGGTGAACCATCCAGGATTACATGCATCCTCATGGATCCCGCTACTAACATACCCCAACACCTTCATTACAACTATTCCCTCGACTCTATCCTTCCACATCACCCCGACAATACCCTTTTGCAACACATCCAATACTGTTAGGATGACCTTGACATTTACACTTCTAGGGTGATGCGAACAACCTCTGAGGCTTCCTTGCTCCAATCTGATGAGTCCATTGGCCCACCGTGCCACATCCTCCACAGTGTAAAATCTAGGTAGTTCCCACATGGCCTCTACTCAAAACCTTTGGAGTCCAGGACTTTGCATTGACATGATCAAAACAAAATACTGGAGTGACTTCATACCATCCACATGGACTCCTCCAAGAGTGCTATGTGCCACATGATTTGAGCCCTCTTGGACCCATGAAAGGCTAAAACAAGGTGCCATGTGGCATGGCACAAGGGAATCATGTCATCCTCTTTGCCATGTCATGCAACTCACATCTTAGGTCCCACCACAGGTTCCAACCCTTGTAACACACATTTTTCATGTTATAAGGCACTAGTACAAATGGGGCGAAAATCCGACGTACATTCATCGATTATTTGACTCATTGCCATCAGATATTCGACACATTGGAGTTATAATTTTCGTAGGTGGGATTGTGTCGAATAGTCGACACTTTATTGAACATCATATATTCAACGGGATAGACGTTGAACATTTGACGCCAAAGGTGGCCAAAAATGTCTTTGATCGTCCAATGCTTTGTGACCAGATTTACGATGCCAACATATGTTATATTTATGATGGGATAAACGTCATATATCGACCACCATAGATGCCAAAAAGTCTGACATTTGGACATCGAATATTCGACGTTCTATTAGTCCAGTTTGACGGGATCCAACTGTTGGTTCCATCTGTATGGAGTTAGATGTTCGACCACTTAATGCCAGATAATCGACGTTACAATAAGTTTAAGCGACGATAGTGTTATGGTGCTGACGCATTGTCCCTTCGATACAACGTTGGATATCCGATCGTGTCTTCCGTCAGTTTGGAGTCATATATTCGACAATGTCCATTCAATGTCGAATATCTGATGGTTTCCCGAGCACAAAAAAAGCATATAATTTGATCTGGGGCACTCTCACATCCATCCATATTCAGCCTAAATATTTTATTCCCTTTGATGAATCACACACCCCAAAACATCCTACATGCAAGACACATCACTTCAATCCAATCACATCTTCAACAATATGATGACCAAGAAAATAAAGGTACAATTATGTAGTAACCAATCCCATACCAAACAATCCATAATATAGTAGTGAACAATTCGTCGAATGTAAACAACTGAGTAAACAAGACTTCACATATGTCAATGAATAAATGGTTTGTGCAACCACAATAACAACAATGTTCTTGTACAATGGTGATGGAGAATAGTCAAGTACACCAATAAATATGTGCATAACAAAGTTCATCATGAAGACAAGCCATTTCTCTTCATCGATCAGGAGTCGGATGTCCACTAACAAATGCTTAAATTGTTCAAAAGAAACTAAGATTTATGAGTAGGAAATAATGTGTATAAATCTTGTTAAGCTAATGAGAGTGAAGGTGTTCTATTAATAATGATATTGCAGTACTAACAACAAATTTAAGGGGCACCTTCTCATTATGGAAGATTCCATTGTTTTCATGCGAGCGAGACCTTCTGCAAAATATTTTTTTTAGGGATAGCCATGCTTTTTTGAATAAAGGCTTGTATTGAAAATTCCCCATATAGATATTTTTCCAGTTGTAAAAAATATGTGACCTAGATGATGGCCATTAAATTTATGACCAACTCCTTGCAATATAGAGTTGCAATCCAACCTTGTGAATCACATTCCAAAATAAGGTGAGCAGAAGATACGCTAGATGAGAAACATAAAAAACACACCTTGAAGGGCCATGAATTCTCCTTTTGCACAAATTTTTAATTTCTAGGATCTTTCCATGAAAAAAGGTCCAATAGAAGATGCTTATTTTAACCATCCAATTGAATTTTTTTTTCCCAAATAATTATGGGCTTGTTTATAAGTCATAATCTCTGTGATCACAGCTAGAAGGCTAAGAAGAACAAGAGATATGAGAAGCATTCTTTTAGGGTTCCAAGAAGAGCCGAAAATCTTGTGAAGAAGACCGAAGTACTAGACTTGTCTAAGGGCTCAAACTATCCTTTTTCAAGGTTCCAAGAAGAGCCAAAATTCCTGTGAAGAAGATCGAAGGGCTGGACATTGTCTAAGGGCTTCAAACTATCTCAGAGATATGAAAAGTATACAATTCTATGTAATATTATAAGGATGACTCAAGTACAAATTTAAAGTGTCTTTAGTGGACTAGAAGTAGTCCTAACAATCAACATGAAAACTAATTGTAAAGGAACCAAGGACGAACTACATAAGGGACCAAGACTGAACTACGAGTTCCTTTCTTGCTCAGAATTTTTTAGCCTCCTCTCAAATATTTCCTTGGTGTGGATTTGATCACTGCCATATCATGTTAGAATTTAGTTTGAAGTAGAATTACAATCCTTTTCCTTTTCACTTCAATCCTCTATGGCTTAAAATGCATGGATTCAGGGAAGTAATTTCAAAAGCATGGGGGAGATGGGTCTCTGGTTCCCCAATCAATAGATGGAGAAAAAATATTAAAGAATTAAATTTGGCATTGAAGCAATGGGCCAAGAAAATCATTCAAACCTAAAAAATCCAGTTCTCCTGCATAAAAATGAGTTAGAAATCTTAGAGTAGTGAATGGAATGAGACCCTATCTCTGAGGATATTCTATTGGAGGAAAAAAAATGAATTTGAAAAATATCATAAAGGCATAAAGAGTGGAAGAAGCTTAACGAATAAAATTGTGAAGTTTGTGGCTTTAGGAAGGGGATAAAAACATTGAGTTTTTCACAATCAAGCCAAAATGAGGGCATGAAAAAATATTATAAAATTAATTTCTATAGATGGGGAAAAATTAAAAGCAATTAAACATTTCAGCACTCTCTACGAGGAACCCAACAATTAGGAGGATGAAGTTGAGCATTCCATGTTGGAGCACATTCCCCAATTGGTCACTCAAGAAAATAATGACTCTCTTTTGTGCTCTATTTCAGAGGAGGAGATACAAAAAGTACTAAGCATGGATTTTGCATCATTTTTATTAGGAGTGTTGGGATATCATCAAATTTGATGTTGTAGAATGATAAATTATGCATTTAAGCATAAGTATGTTGCCGATGACATTAATTCCTACTTTTAAGAATTAGTACCCAAAGAAGTGAATCATTCTACATTTTCTTTATTTCATCTAATATCCTTGTGTAACATGTCATATAAGTTGATCTCCAAAATCCTTTCTCTCCAAATTAATCCCATGCTTCCAAAATTAATTTATGAAAATCAAGGTGGGTTTTTAAGTAATAGACATATTGTGGACAACATCATCCTTGTCCAAGAAACAATTCATTCAAGCAAAGTTAGAGGAGAGGAAGGAATGATCATTAAATTATATATGGGCAAGGCCTTTGATTAGGTTCACCATAAGTTTTTCTCTATTGTCATAAAGAAATTTGGCTTTGAAGAAAACGCGATTCAATGGGTATCGTCTTGCATCTATAACCCATGGATATCCCCATTGATCAATAAAGGACCAAAAGGATTTTTAAAAGCTTTAAGGGGCATCAGATAAATGTTTTTGTTGTATCTTATTATGTACATTTTAATTGCTGACTCCTTGAGTAGAATATTGGATTATGAAGGGAGAATGGAGTTGCTTCTAGGCATTTTATTTCAAAGAAGCACCAAAAATATTAACCATGCCCAGTTTTCTAATAATACCTTGTTTCTCAGAGGCACCTCTCTATTTCAGTTAGTTTTAGACAATTTTGTCTAAGCTTTCGAAAGAATGGTAAATAAAGAGAAAAGTTAGAACTACACTTGGAATGTCAATAAATATCTTCAGGGCCAACTAAAGCGAATTATGTGATTCTCTATAACATACTCATGTAAATAATTTATATATTTGGGCATCCCAATTAGTGTGGAATCTCATTCTCATCACTCTTGATCCCCAATTATTTTTATATTTAAATCAAAATTTGATTATTGGTGTTCCTAATGGCTCAACCTTGTTGGTGATGTGGCTTTAATCAAAGTTGTATTATCTTATTTTCCTTTGTTTCAATTTTCACCCTACTAGCCCCTTTAGGGATCCATTTGCAAATGTAACAAGAAATTTGTAATTTTTTATGGAAAGGATGCAAATATAATGCTAAAAAAATTCATTTGGTAAAATAGGCATGTGTTCATACCCAAAATTCCATGGGGGATTAGGTCTAAAATATCCCTCATTCATGAATTTGGTGATTGGTGCAAAATTGGTATGGACTTTGATTTCTCAAAAGGAGGAAAAATGGAAAAGTACCATTAGATTAAAATATTTTTCAGAGGAACTTTTGAATTGCTTGGAGTCCCCATCATATCTTTGAGGAGGCTCTTCAATTTGGAATCTCATAACATCAACTACCTCTTTAATTAAATAGCACCTATCATGGATTCCAAGAAATCACATGCTGATCAATATATGGCATGTGTTATCCTTGGGATCCTCCTTTTCCTTGAAATAAGGCTCTCTCGCCTCCTCCATGTATAGTTATCATCTCAAGGTAGGTATAATTTGGTTGATATCTCTTGTTGGATCAAGTATTAAAGGTGGTTATGCTAGGATCTTCAATCAATGTTATTAGCTCTGAGGAATGCTACTCACTTACTAGAATCTCATCTAGTTGGTTGTGCTCCTGGGCCCAAGGAAGGTGAAGATTCTCGAGGTTGGAAACAATCAGAATACCTCGTGAAATATAATAGCGATTTAAGCCTATGAAAGTGGAAGCAATATCACTCAGGAATAGCTAAGGGTGGTTATTGGTGTTTTTTCTATTTCTTTTTCTTGATTTTTTCCCATAGGAAACATTATTTGGCCACACATGGTATAGAAAAATCTAGAATTGGTGTCTCAATCAAGGTAGGGAAATAATTCTATTCCCATCACAACAGCCTTTTGGAGGTTTGAGATCTGTTTATTTTTTCAAATTTCAATTTTCCATAGCACATAATCTTTCTAATGGTGATATCCTCTAGTCTTGATCTTGTGTTTCTTCTTTCCATTATTACATGCTTTGGTATTTCAAAAATAAGAATCATATCAATTTAGTATCAAAATTGGGCTAGGCCTTTACAAATTATTCTAGAGATATTTTGAATTTAGTAGAGGATACTTTATGCTCTATTACTTGTTCCATAGGTAGCTTATTTATCACCAGGAAGGGTGTCTAGATTTATGTTATATCATCTTTGGTGTTTTAGGGGTTTTTGGTCCTTAATGGAATTGATAATCAAGTAACTTTTTAAAATAAGGGAGTTGAGTAGGGGTTATTTGGAATCTTCCTCATAACTATGAATTTAGAAACTGGTTCTAGAGTGTTGAAGGTTTCACAGTAGGACCTGTTTTAAAAATTAAAGAAGAGATTCTTGCCCTTTAGTTCAATCATAATTAGATGGCATTTAGTTTGACATAATCTATGGAATTTATGATTAAACATTGTACTCTAATACCAAATTTATAGGATGAAATATTTGCCATTCAACATAAATTGGAAGATCTTCAATTTTTTATTGGTTAACAATGTTTAGAGCCTTCTTTAGCAAGCACTTCAAGCAACTCTCCTCAGCGCCTTGTCCCAAATATAAATGGAATGGTAGTGGATATATGCATGGGATCTACCTAAGTTATTTTAGTCTATTATCATGATGTATAATTAGCATGTAAATTAAATCTCGTAAAATTTTGGGTGTTTTGGAAGTTTTCACTTTCTGATGATTTATTGTAGAGGTCATCTTTAGCTAGCAATTTGAAGGTATCTAGAAATATCATTCTTCTTAGGCTAACCGACAAGTTGTGTTACTAATATGATGTATTTTAATGTAAGTATTGCACTCCAAATGGAGAATGCCCTTGCTATAGATTATTGTTATAGCTAAAACCAATATGTACAATGTAAAACCAAAATATTTATGAGGGTTTGTTGATATTGAACTTGGGTATTATATTATGATGTTATCTTGACATGAAATTTAGTTGCTATATTTTTATATAATATGATTAACATATTTATATTAAGAATTTTTTTTTTAAAGCCTCTCACTGAACCAACCTATTATTTGGAATTTTTATAACACTGCCATTAATGCTAGGGTTAGCACTGGCTTGTGCATTGCTTCCATCATTGCTGCTGAGCTTCTATGTGGCTCTGCTGATCTCAAAATTTAGAGATTGGGGGATATATCGCTCCACCAAGAGTATGGACGTCTCGAGCTAAGGCCTGCATAAGGTTACCAAGGGTTTCCTAGATTATCAAGGCACAAAGAGGAGGAGGAGGGGGATGATTCCCCGACTGCCATAGATGAGCATGATCCCGATATCATAGACAATGCCAAAGAAGAGATGGTTATAGCGGTGAATATTGTTTTCATGGAAGCTCTCAAATCCACTGCCACTCCTCAAGTGGAATTTGTGGAGAAGCATGGTTAAGGCGGAGAATCTCATCTTGGATTTTATAGTGGAACTTTAGATGCAACTTTAGACAAATATTTTTTTGATTTGTCCACCAGTGGTTGTAGAGGGTTCTTTGAGTGCAGGGGGGTTTTTGGTTTTAACATTTGCAATAATGGTAAGGATGTCAGCAAAATCATTGTTGAAAGGCCTGAACTAAATTCTCAATGGGGGTTTGGTAAAGCATGCAAAGTGGTTGAAAAAATCCCCCAATCAATGCTGGAAAAGATAATGAAGGGAGTTGGGGACCTAGAGTGGAAAAAATTTCCAATTTTTATTCGATCCATGTTTAGTGATTCCTTGTGTTTCATGGTCTCAACATCGGAGGTTGTGGGAGCTTTGGCCAACAACATCCATTAGTAGATGGGTATCTCGAAGGAAGAAGTGAGGCTTCTCTACCAAGGGAGAAGACTGATGTTGGGGAATTCTCCCAAAAATTATAGACTCATAAGGGATGCCACTATATTTGTAGCGAAAAGCTTGAGGGGAGGTACCAGAGGTGGTGAGGCATCTTCGACATCTAAAACATTATCTTTCAAAGATGTCCTAAGCTATACTCTATCTCTCAGAAACTAAAGAATATCTTAGGTCAGGATTTCGTGGTGGAAAATTAAGTAGACACACCATCGATTGAGGTGAATGAGATCTTAACAATGATGAAGGTAATAAATTATAAGCATCAGACAACTATATGTCGTTTCAATGGTTTTTGGTCCCTAATATTTACCCTCTAAGACTAGGTTCATCAGAACTGGTCCCAGAAGTTAGAGTTGTTGTTTTGTTCAGAAGGATATTTTGTGGTAGTCTTTAAAGATCTTGAAGACAGATAGAGGGTTTTCAACCAAGGGCCATGGTTTTAGGGCTGAGAAGGTCTCTCGATACAACCATGGTTTACGGACTTTAAACCTCTTTCCATGAAATATCTCACTCCTTTGGTACGGATAAGGCTCCCAAATGTACCCCTGCAATGGATTCCGTCAGACATCTTGGAAAAAAATGGTAATTCGCTGGTCCACTACATCAAAATATACATCGAAAGATTGGCTTCTCGTTTCACCACACTGGTTTGTATATACATTATTAAATTGAATCTGATTGAACAAATGCCTATTATCCTCAAGTGGGGTATAAATAAGTTCTGTCAACCATTAGCTGTGAAGACATAACTTTCAGGTGTAGACTCTGTCAGCAACCAGGGCATCTTTAGCATGTTTACCCTTCCTCAAATGGGTCATCTGGCTCCCAAAAGCAACGAAAACCTAATCGAGGATGGTGTGACTAGAAGGCCACTTCAAGTGCAAAGACCTTGGCAAGTCGAAACGATAACACTCATCAACAGAAACCACTCTATTGTAGCATTTTTTGGTTTTGGTAAGTTAGTATCAATTAGTCAAAAAATGAAAATATATTTCAAAAAATGTTAAGTTAGGATATGGACAAAAAGAATATTAAATAAAAAATGTTAGGGATATTTTATGAATAATTCCATATCACATAAAATGTTATAATAGATGCCTTAAAAAATGAAGGCACAAATAAATGTTAGGTTAGAAAGAAAAGAAAAAAACAATAAACTCTGAAAGTGTTGCAAATCCAAATGCGACTACTCTTAGTCAATTTTATTTTTGCAAATAAAGGTTGTGTGCAGATTGTTTAAATGCCACATCTAATTCATCTAATCCAATTGTACAGTTTAAGCATGATTGGATTTGATTTAATTTTTTTCAATACGTAGCAATAGGTAGCGAATAAAATTGGCTCAACAGTTTAATATGGGATAATGGAGGAAATAAGGGATAGAGGTAGATTAGTCATTAAAAGGAAATATTGAGTTGCTAGCCTAAATGCACTTGAATGAATAAATGGAAATATTAGGAGTATAAAGGGTAGGTAGACATATGAGAAATTAATGGAGAATGCGAGGATTTTATCCTAAGTTGTAACATTGGATAATTCTTACATGCGATGTTTCATTTTGATTTAATTATGGATTCTTAGTACCAATGTATTTTGCAATATCCTAACTTCAAACATTCATTCACCATAACATCAAACTGTCACATCCGTCAAAATCGTGACCCCACCATCACTTCCGCCTCACATGTTAAATCCCTTCCACCTTACCTTTCATCCCACATGCTCCCCCAACATCCGATGGCCCACATCCCTCCTTGAACCTCATTTTTCATCCAAACTTTAAATCGTGGCGGGTGGGGGGGGAGAGGGGGCGGTGGGGGGAGTGTTTCGAAGTGAGCAGTTTCCAAAACTGCCACCTTAAACCACCTTAGCCTCATTTTAGTCTTTCGGGACTAAAAATCCCGAAACAACTTACCACCTCAAGCTACTCCCAAACATGGTTTACATGCGACCGTTTACCGCCACTCCATGTTACCATCCATGTCCGCTCCACGTCATTTCTCCATCCAATCAACTGTTGCCTATCCGTTGTTCATTCAATTCACCATCTCCCACGAATTTATGTCCCAAAGACCCATTAATTAATCTCGTTGGATAATTAATGCAATTTTAACTGTTCATTCAACAACTTCACTCCAATTTTTCCATTAAAAGCCCTGTTCCTCCATGAAAACGGTTACACAGTACATTCCTGTGACCAAATTGATCACTCACAGTTTGCCTCCTTACATCTCAAAGATGATCTGACACTTAAGAAGCTATTTTTTCCTATTCAAAAGAAAGCCGACATCCAGGTCCACTTGTCTCTTTTTTAGTCATACTGTTTTACTATAAGCACCTTGTTTCAGACCAATTTTTCTATTTCCATCATTTTCAGTCTACAAATTCATTTGATAAAATGCCTCCTAAGGGAAAAGAAGTTGCAGAAATCCCAAATCCTCTTGTACATCCACAGGTTTATTTCCACCATACCCCCCTGTTAGACAAGGATTGTAAAATCATTGAGACTTCTTCTCAATTTGATTTATATGAAATTTATTGCTAGATGGAAGATCAATTAATTTATAAGACGGATGAAATAGGACTTTGGTACTCCTTCTTTCCCCACTACATTTTCCCTCAGATACACAGAGCACCTAAATTTGTTAGGAAATGCCATGAATCCTATGATCCCAGCCAAAGAGCAACCATTTCACCCAGAGGAGAAATCCTTTGTTTAATCAATACTGAGTCCATTGAAAAGATGTTGCAAGCCCATACTGTTGCACCAACTCATCCTTTTTCCCTTGAAAGCCTGATAGAAGCCTATCAGAAACTGGATTTTACTAAAAGATCCCAGACCCTTGAACTTTTCCTAGCCATTGATAGTCCTCTGCCTAAAAGAAACCCTCCTTATGACTCATCCATGTTCCCTGATAGAAACAAGAAAATCGCCACTATTTTGTCCTATCTACTTGGTCATAACTCTGATCAATATGTTAATGATTCCATCCTAGGTTTCTTTTCTTTTTCCCATGGAAAAATCGTAATCTTTCATCAGTTTTGAAAAATTACATATAGTATATGCTTGACAGCATATGCATTACTTGTCTTTTGTCATATATGTCATAAATACCAACAAAACCCCTTCCTGTGAATGGCTATAACAAACAAAAATTCACCACGCAGGGTGATAGCCAGATTGTGTCTATTTATATATGTTCATAAACCATGTTTTAAAATATATACACCACGCAGGGTGATCTCATAAATAAAAACTATGATATATACAACATCATATATAACCGGAAAAACCATCAAAAATTAGGTTCCATCAACCCAATGATATATCTGATTTATGTATGGTCTGTGATAATATTAGTACTGTGTAGTACCCCTCTGCTCATGAATTATCCACTGTCCTCTGGGAAGTAGCGTGGCCTCCTTGGAAAGGCTGTCAACGCTGTTGTTATGTTCCTTTGCACAATCCAATGCCATATTTGTTGACACTAAAGAAAAGGCATATCTACTAAGGAGTTCCATATAAAGTCTATAAGCCTCTGGTTGAGATTGGCGATGGGGAATAACCCTGGAGGTTAGTGAGGCAATAATCTGCATAGGCTGCACCAACCAGGACGCCAGAGCCTGCTCGATGTAATTCCATAACATTAGCCCATTACTACTCCAACACAGAAGGGATATCAACAATTGGCCCAATTCTAGGCAAGGCATCGTAATACCTTCTGTCTGAAGGCACTTGTTCACTTCAACCACTCATGAAAGTGGAGAGCCCCTCTATTCCTGGAAGGACCTTGTTAGCTCCTTCACCTGTTTCCACCATGGCTGCTCCTCGGTTCCCATTATCCAAAAACATACATATAGCAGTAAGACTCACCCCTATACATACATACACAGGCTTGGGATCTAAATTGCTAGTCCCCACATGGGCTTAAGGCCATCTGTAAGTACAGTTCACGTGTGACATGTCACATATAGGTGTTTAGCAAGGTTGCATGGCTCCAAGACTAAAAGAAATCCAAAACACTTCTAGAGGCCATCCTAGGTTTCTTTTCTATCCTTTCTACTGATTCCAAACCCACTGTTATTTATAATTTCAGCCAATTCCTATCTAAATCCATACATGAGCAATGTGTACAGTTTAACACTGAAGAAGCATTCAAGTATGCTTCAATACTTGTATACCTTTTCATATATTTTCAGGGAGACAATTTTCCATTTACCCTACAGAAGCTAGATGAGGAAGGAAATCATAAATCAATGATCTTTTGGACTATAATGGCAATGAAAAGGAAAGGATAGTTTACCTATAAACAGTTCATATAATTGTTTATTCATCCAACTATCAGTCTTATGAGAAGTACTCTAGTACCAAGAATCAGTGATGAGATTGTCAAAGTATTGCAGCTGGTCGACCAAGCCACAACAGGAGATTGGTATCTTTACCAAAACTACACAAAAATCTAGGTTTATGGTTGTGAGCTTCCACCCTACAAACTTCCCAAGTACATCCCCATCAGAATCTTTGCATTGGAATATATTAGGCAAAGGTTAAATGCAAAAGAAGTACACTTTGTGGCAGAAAAAAAGAAATCTCAATTCAAGCTCAAAGCTCAGGTTGGTGCATTCATCTACAATACCAGAGAAACAGGAGAAGAAGCAGATAGGTTGCTAAAGGAAATGAATTTTGGTCTCAGTTTCACTTGGTCTTATGACCCAATGGGAGTGATTTTTGAACTTAGGGTGGAAAACAAGTTTACATCATATCACCACACAACCAAGCCAGAAATAGAACAATACAAAAATCAGTTGGAGTGGACAGAGAACACCCTCCAAGAAGCTGAAGAGTAGGCAATTTCCACTTCAAATGTGCAAACTCCACTTGCATAGGAAAAGACAACTAAAAGAGCAAGGGAAGAACAGTCATCCCCTACAACTGAAGCATCAAGCCAGGGCTTTAGGATTGTGCATAGGAAAAAGAGACCAAGGATCTCTGTGACTGTTGGTGCAACACATGAGTCTCAGAAAACCACATTTGATGGGCTTGGAGAGACCATGGCCTATACACAGTCTGGTGGATAGTCTACCTAGTCCCTAACTCGTTCCACTACTTCTCAAGAACAACAGGTAATTCAGACCAGTGGAAGCATCCAAAAGGACAAGGAGGAGGATATTTCATGTTTTCAGTGAGATCAAAAATAAGAATGAAGAGTAGAAGTTGAATGCCTACACACAATTCTGGAAACATTCCTCCAACTCTTAGGCCAAACTTCTTTCAGTCTTTGACTTTGAGAAGGGTAAAATGCAAATGGCTTTTTTGCAGGCTCAGATTCCATAGCCTAGGACTACTGCACATTACTAGAAGCATATCTCTTTTGGATTTAATGTAAAGGATGTGCATCCAATTGATCAAATTGAGATGCACAAACAAACAAGACAGATGATTTCTTCTACTTTAACTCATACTGCTATGAGTTTTTCAAAATTGTAGGTTACCTTAGCAAACACACAGTCATAGCTCAAGTTGGAGAAAGTCTCCTCATTGGCAAAGGACACAAATATCAAATCTTTAGAAGATCTGGTGCTGAAGATGGGATATGATCCCTCCAACATAAATGCTGCAGAAGAACTTATGAAGAAGAAAAATTCTCAGCTTTCAGCATTAAGGAAACAACTCAAATTGTCAGCTTCTGAGGACCAAATGGCTAAAGATATTGAAGAAACTGAAACTCATAAGTGTGACATGATGAAGCTCATCATGGAACGAAATTTGCAGATAAAACAGATGGAAGATCAGATGGAGAAATTGGTCAAGGATAAAGAGGAACCTATAAAAAGAGCTCAAACTCAAATGGATATAGTACCCCTTGCAGCAATCCCTGTAACCAGGGTTTCTACTTCAGCCACAACATCAACTACAGGTGCAACAGAAGGAGCTGAACAACTTGCTGAAGCTATTTAGAACCTGTCTATTCAGATAGGAGAAATCAAGAAGTTGCAAAATGAACTCAAGGAGTTATAACATATGAAAATAGTTGCAGACACTTCACATGCAGCTAAGTTGCAGAGAGAAAAAGCTCAGATTGAAACATTGCAGAGGGAACTTAAAGAATCTTACATTGGAAACAAATTGGGTTTGGCAAGAGAAATTCCATGGGAAGAAATTACTGAAGCAATTAAGGATATCTAGCCCTATATCAAGATAGTGTTTGATCAAAAAGACCTCTTAGAGAAAGCTCAGGAAGTTGTTGAAACTATTTCTAAACAACTTGAGGATATGCCAAAAATTGCTTCTGATATAATCAAGTTCCTCAACTCTAAAGACAGCTATGAGCTTGAAGAATTAGGGATAAATGACAGGACAACAACTATTTTGGAAGTAAAGAAGATCATCACCAAGAAGAACCTCATCCTTCAGTTGGAAGAAAAGTGCAGCAGTGTGAATACAATAGTTCAACATTTTTTTAGTAGGATTGAACCCTTGACCAGCAAGGGTTTGCCCTCTATGCTTGTAATTAATGACAAATTAATGCCTATTGAGGATTATGTTCAAAAGCTTATAGAGGTAGGCACCAATGCAACTTCAGTGTCAAACATAAGAGGTGCAACAACACCAAGAGTGGTGCTAAATGCACTCAGGGACACCTTCTTCATTTTAGATGAGATTAGGCATATATTTCCAGTAAAACCCACTTTCACGAAGTATACAGAGATGGATGAAATTTACAGAAGGGTAACCAAAATATCTATCCCAGATAAGAAGCGCTAGGAAGTATTAACTAATTTACTAGACTAAAGGGTGATCAAATAGCATTCAACCTTTACAGGAACAATCATCACAAGTTCAAAGATTTTCAATTTTTTTCAGTAATAGTCATCAAACAACTCAGCACCAAACTAGTGCCAGATTGGCTAGCAGTTTATATTCCTGATTTTGTAATTATCTATTTTTGTAAAATAGTTTAAGATATTTTCTCAGTTCTCAAATTGTATAAATTACTCTCTTTCACGAGTTATTAAGGGTTGCACCCTTGAAGAAGCATTTCTAAGCATTAAATGTACTTGAATTTTCTGAATCATTAATACAAAAGCAAATGCATTCTAAATTCTGATTCATACATTTTCGTTTTTCTGTAAGTTTTTCCAATTTTATTTCATAGTGTTTCTTCATGTTCTTATGCTTTACAAAGATAACCAAGTAGGAGTAATTGTGTTTCAATTATTCTTATAAGATTCTGAAGATCATTTATAAAGAGAATGCATTACATAAACTGTTTGTTTTATTAATTCCCTCTAAATCATAATATCATCAACATCTATTGTAAGCTTAAGCATATTTTGTTAAACCTTCTCAACATAGTTTAAAGGTTTTCTTACTTATGATTATTTAATCTTCAATTTGAAGATTGTGATAGTCATACCACCTCTCTATTTCTTCTCACCACTTGTGAATTTCAATAGCAGCCCTTTGTTTCGATATTAATATTATTCAAAGGGTTAGGCCTCACTATTTTAAATCTATTTCCTACATTGGTCTTCCAAATTAAAACAAAACCCCTAAAACAATTATCTTAGATGCCCTGGCATGATAGCTGACCATTATCATCTCAGAGATACAACATCAATTTGGCGCCGTTGCTAGGGATTCAAATTTCATTAAGTTTTCTTGGGTCAATGATATTATTCCTATTCCTTTAAGGTGATTAAAGGTCTAGATAGGTCAAAATATTTCACTTGGAAACTCCACTGTATCAAATTGGCACCTTCTAAGCACACTAGATCTCATTTTGAATCTAACACAATTAGTCCTCTGTCAGATCCAGAAAAACTTGTAAGAAAGGCCAGTTCTAGAAGAAGACACAAACCATCTTCTTCTACTTCAGCCTTGCAGTATGAAGATATATTGCAATTTGATCCGTATACTAATATTCCATCCAATCCAGAGTACACTCACCTATGACCTAGGGTTGTTGAACTCCTAAATAGGGGAGTTGATTTCAATCAACTTTCCTTATTCATTCACTTGAATCTCATCCAGAACCCCCACTTCCACTGGGATCACCTAAATCTGAGTCTGACTTGGGTGTTCATCTACCTGAATACAAACATACAGACTTTATATCCCCCACCACTTATTCATTTCATTCCACTTCTGAACCACCAAAATCTTCTACTTCTAAACAACCTGAAGAGTCCTTTGATATATATTCAAATCCACTCTTTGAAACTGAAGAGGATATTCATTCTCAGGTCCACAAGCTGGTGATTAAAACTCCTTTGAAATCATTCAAGAAGTCTCCACCTTCTTTACCTCCTCCTTCTTCACCCCCACATACTAATTCTCCCCCTCTTTCACCATCTCCCTCTTCCTTATCATCATCTTCACAAACATCTCATTCATCATCCTCTACTATGGCATTCCAACCCATTGTACATGCAAGATATGCAACTTTAGTTTTACCTCCAACCCTTGATGCTTTCCCAAATGGATATTTAAAGAAACTTCCTAGATATAATGGAGAAACAGGTCCCTTAGCTGAGGATCACCTTCAAGCCTTTCTAGACTTTGCAGATAACATGAACATAGAACAAGAAAATGTTTACATGAGGTTGTTTGTTCAGTCTCTTGAGGGAAATGTGAGGACTTGGTTTAGGTAGTTACCTGCAAATTCCATTAGAAATTGGGAAGAATTAACAAATATATTCAAAAATCAATGGGGAGTGAAGAAAGATGCTCTTTACTTTTTAACTGAGTTTGAAGAACTTAAAAGAAACTTTGGTGAACCTGTCTCTGATTTTATCAAAAGGTTCAACAAACTTTATCATAAGATGCCCCTTGATTGAAAACCACTTGTAGCAGCAGCTAAATCTAGGTTTTCAAAATATTTTGATGATGATTTTGTTGTGATGTTAAGAGAAAGAACTTCAAGGACTCTTGAAGACATGCAAACTAATGCTATAGAGGTGGAAGCAAATAGGTTTGCCTCAGCCACTTTAAAAGCTAAAGAGGAAAAAGCCCAAAGAAAACTTAATTCAGGTCAAGAGGCCTCAACTTTCTCTAAGACTAAAACTGAAGACTCTAAAATAGATGGAATAACTTCACTTCTTAGAAATTTGTCCAATAGAATTTCCAAGATTGAAACTCAACCTAGAAAAGTTCAACAAACAGTTACTCGACCCCAAAATCAAAATCAAGGTCAATACAAAAGAAATCCACCATTACAAATTCTTCAAAGACCTAGTAATGATCAACAGGTTCCAAATCCTTTATTGATAGATGATCAATAGCTTAATGACAACACTATGACTATAACTGAAGATATTAATAATATGGATACCTCTTTTGGTCAGACTACTATAATTCCTCTCTCATAACAAAAGCAGGTTCAACAAGATCAAGACTCCTCACAGGCTTCTAAATACCATGCCTTTTTTTGAAATCCTAATTACAGAACTAAACAAAAGATATTATCTTAGGCCCAGACATGGTCTTGGAAGACCCCCTAAGGAACCTCCAACAATTGAACCTCGTACCAAATATGTTGAAACTCAAACAACTATTATTTGACCATTAAATCAGTCAACTGATACCACTCAAATTGAAAAAATTGTTTTAACTGCATTTAATGTTGAAAAGGAGTTAGAAATAGGTAAAATCCCAATACCACTTTAAAAACTTTCCAAAAACCTAGGATATAAAAATAAAGTCTCAAAATGGATACAAAACACCTTAGTTGATGTTGAAAGTGATATCATTAGTCTTCAAGGTGAAAAGCTAGCAATTTTTTTTGGTCCTAGCTTAGATATGGTAGATGAAATAATACCCCCTTTCTATGTAACTCTTAAAACAAATGATTCTATGTTATACAATTGTATGCTTGATTCTGGAGAATCACATAATCTTATGCCAAAAACTATCATGGATCATTTAAATCTTGACATAACTAGATCCTATCATGATTTGTACACCTTTGATTCCAAAAGGGTGCCTTGTCTAAGATTTATTAAGGATTTAGTAGTCACTCTTTCCCAAATCCTAGTAAAGAGTGTAGTGTTAGATATAGTTGTCACATATATCCCTCCCAAATTTGGAATGATCCTTTCAAGGTCTTGTTCTGCAAGAATAGGGGGAACTCTTTAGATGAACATGTCTTATGCCATTATTCCAGTTTATGGGGGAGAGCAACTAAGGCTGTATAGAGAGGTCAAATTTGTGCACACTGTTTGAAAAAAATATCAAACAAGAAACCATCCCATATATGCAATTTATCAAGATTTTGGTTGTTTTAAACTTTCTTCAAACCAAACACATGAAACTCAAGCAAAAATTGAAGATGTAATTGAAAGACCTGTACCAAATCAGATTGCTATCTGGAAGCTATTCTTTGATGTTTCTTGTACAAAATATGGAGCATGAGCTGGGGTAGTATTAAATTCAACAGAAAAAGAAAATATTACACAATCATGTAAACTTGATTTTGAAGTTACAAATAACGTGGCTGAATGTGAAGCTTTCCTTTTAGGACTACAATTAGCCAAGAGCTTAAAGGTTCAAAATTTGAGTGTTTTCACTAACTCAGAGCTCATTGTTAAACAAATAATAAATCTTCGCCAGACAAAACATCCTAGGCTTAGATCTTACCGAAATGAGGTTTGGGATTCAGTTGAAAATTTCTTCAACGCTTTTAATTTGACTTATATCCCAAGGGATCAGAATATTCATGCAGATTCCCTAGCTGTTTCTGCTAGTTCATTTAAAATCCCTGATCAAACTAATGTGCTCTATCAAATACAAGTCAAATACATGCCATCCATCCCAGATAACCTAAAATACTACAGATTTTTGAAGATGATGAGCAGTTAAAATCTTTTCTACAGGTTATAGATGAATTTTTAGTTCTACAAATTGATGAAAATACAATAGAAACAATTGAGAATTCAAATGAAAATGATAATTCAGATTTCAACTCAAAAATTGCCAATCATGATATCATTCAACTGTCTAACAATTTCATTCCCAAAGGACTTATTCCTTTAGAAAAATTGTTTGATCAAAATGATGTCCACAGAAACCCACAGTCAATTTCTCCACAAGATGACATAGAGGAAGTAAATATTGGAAAAAATGATGACATTAGGAACATTAAAATATGTGCATCCTTAGATCCCGAAATTAAAGATCAATACCTTAAGTTATTTGAAAAATACAAGGATGTTTTTGCATGGAACTATGTTGATCTAAAAACTTATGATACATCATTAATTCAACATAAGATTCCTTTAAAACCAGAAGCAAAACCTTGTCAACAGAAACTTAGGAGGATTAAGCCAACACTTCTACCAATTGTAGAAAAGGAAATTAAGTAAATTCTAGATGCCCAAATTATCCTCCCTCTTAGATATTCTAATTGGGTTGCTAATTTAGTTCTTGTTAGAAAGAAGAATGGAGAAATTAGACTTTGTGTGGACTTTAGAAATTTGAACAAAGCATCATTAAAGGATAATTACCCTTTACCCAAAATGGATTAGTTGATTAGTTACTTCAAATGGTTTCAGGAGCACAAAAACTTTCTATGCTTGATGGTTTTTCAGGTTACAATCAGATACATGTTGATCCAACAGACAAAGAGAAGACAACTTTTACTACACCCTGGGGCACATTTATGTATGCTAGAATGCCTTTTGGCTTATCCGATGCTAGAGAAATGTTTCAAAGAGCTATGGATATAGCTTTTGTGGGTCAGTTAAACAAATTTGTAGTTCTTTATCTTGATGACATAACTATTTTTTCTAATTGTGATCGAAAACATCTAAAGCATTTGATGAAGGTTTTTGATAGGTGTAGGAAATTTGGAATATCCCTCAATCCTAAAAGGTCTATTTTTGCTATCAAAGAAGGAAAAATTCTAGGCCATATAATCTCAAAATAAGGAGTGGTGATTGATCCAAAACGTGTTTCTGCAATAAAAACATTGTCATTACCTAGAAACAAGAAGGAGATCCAAGCTTTTCTAGGCAATATTAATTTTTTAAGGAGGTTCATACCAAATTATGTTGAAATTGTGAAAGACATAACTGATATGCTCCAAAAGGATCATGAAGTTAAATGGATTGTCTCTTCTAGGTATGCATTTGACCAAATCAAGAAGGCTATCTCTGAAGCTCCAACCTTGGCCAGCCTTGATTATACCAAACCATTTAGTATCTTTTCCTTTGCCTCTAAAACAACCCTTGCTACTGTTTTATTACAAAAGAATGAAGATTCCCATGACCAACCTATAGCATTTTTCAGTAAGGTTATGAGAGATTCTGAGCTTAAGTATGACATAATTGAAAAATAAGCATATGCCCTAATACAAGCCCTGAAATCATTCAGGATGTATGTCCTAAATTCACCTATTACTACTTATGTTCCTAACAGTGCTATCGAGATTGTTGTAACCCAACCTGACACTGATGGGAAGAGAGGTAGATGGATCGCTCAAACACTGGAGTTTTATCCAACTATCAAAACTACAAAGCTAGTCAAGGGTCAAGGATTAGCTAAGATTATAGCTAAATCAAACTGTAAAGTTCTTGGCATCAACTCTGTTTTGGAAATACAAGGGGAGAATCCACAAGAACCTTCTCAAATTTCAGATAAGAAGAATCCACAAGAACCTTCACAAAGTTTAGATAAGAAGAATCCACAAGAATCTTCTGTTCTAGCAGAAGGGGAGAATCCACAAGAACCTTCCCAAAATTTGAATGAAGAGAATTCGCAAGAACCTCCTCACTATCCTGAAGAAAAGAATCCACAAGAACCTTTACCTTCAGATCAGGCCATATCTCTACACATTGATGAAAAATTTCTTTCTTCAAATTGGTATCAAGATATTGTAAATTTCTTGATTCATTTTGAATGTTCATTGTCATTTTCCAAAATTCAATGTAAAGTTCTCAAATTGAAGGTAGTCAAATACTGTATCATAAATGCAAATCTTTACTGCAAGGACCCACTAAATATCTTGTTATTATGTTTGACAGAATTAGAAATTGAAGGAATTATTGATCAATTTCACACAGGATTTTATGGAGGACATTATGCTTGGAGAGAAATAGCATATAAGATATCGAGGGCAGGATTCTATTGGCCCACATTGTTCTTACAAGTAGGACAAAAGGTCATAAGTTTTGTCCCTTGTCAGATGTTTGCTGGTAAGCAAAAACTAGCAACTCTTCTACTAATCCCAACAATAGTCTCAACACCTTTTCTCCAAAGGGTACTAGATTTTATTGGAGAAATTCATCCTACTTCAATCAATCAGCATAGATGGATTCTCACTGCAACAAATTAATTTACCAAATGGGTGGAAGCAATTCCAGTAAGAAATGCTACTGATTCAATAGTAATTAAATTCATTGAAGAAAATATATTATCTAGGTTTGGTTGCCCAACACAAATTGTTACTGATAATGCAACAACATTTTCCAGTGTTAAAATGATTTAATTTTGCTAGAAATATCAGATTTTATGACGTCATTCAACTCCTTATTACCCTCAAGGTAATGGTCTTGCAGAATCTTCAAATAAAATTATGGTAAAGGTGATAAAAAAGACTTTAGCAGATCATAAAAAGAGCTGGGATTCTCATCTAATTTATGTAGTCTGGGCAAACAGGATTACTCCAAAGAGGTCTACTGGAAAGTCTCCTTTTTAGCTAGTTTATGGGAAAGATGCAATCTTCCCTACCAACTTGGCCTTCCCTGTTTTAAAATTCCTGCAGGATTCAACTAATGAACCTGATGATTTTTCAAGGAGAATAAATCAGATTATTGAACTAAATGAAAACAGAGATGAAGTTCAATATAAATTGAAAAAGTATTAGAATAAGATGAAGAACCTGTTTGATAGAAGAGCTAGGGAAAGGAACTTCAAGGAGGGTGATCTAGTTCTAAGATGGGATTCCAAAAGAGAAGATAAAGGAAAACATGGCAAGTTTGATAACTTGTGGTTTGGACCTTTAGCTATTGCTGAAGTAAAGGGAAACAACACTTTTGTGCTTCAAAATATTGAGGGACTATATTCCACTTACCCTATTAATGGAAGGTTTCTCAAACATTACATTCAATACTGAGAAGTTGAAGTATATTTCATTACTATCATTGTAAAAACTCCGGTTTATTTTACTTTTCAAGCTGTCAGTCTGATTTCTTACATCAAAGTCTCCATAGCTCGAGGAGAAGGCACATGGATCTTTAGGATCTCTGCATTCTACAGGAGAAAGTAGTCCCCAGTTGGAGCTGATGTTGTAGCTTTTTTTGGTTTTGGTAAGTTAGTATCAATTAGTCAAAAAATGAAAATATATTTAAAAAAATGTTAAGTTAGGATATGGACAAAAATAATATTAAATAAAAAATGTTAGGGATATTTTATGAATAAGTCCATATCAAATAAAATGTTAGAATAGATGCCCTAAAAAATGAAGGCAAAAATAAATGTTAGGTTAGAAAGTGATCTGAAAATGGGGCTATTAGGCTTCTTGTCTAACTTGCAAGAACCTCTCCCACTTCCAAAGCTTAAATATTCCCAAGTCTTATTGATTAACCAATACGGAATTGATAATATGTGCTTGAAGATAAGGTGTATGCTGATATTAATTTTAAATTGTTTATGTACTTTAAAATTTGTTGTTTATGCTGATATAACACATACATATAACAGTAAACAATGCAGCAGTAAAAACAAACACATAAAACAACAATTTAATGAGGAGTTCACCCAAAACTCTTGGGCTACATCTCCTTGAGCTCTAGTCAACTCGACTAGGCTCTCTGGGATTATGGCAAAGTCCTTTTACAAGCTCTTGACTCAACTCCACTATTTACACAGGAACAACAGGCTCAAAACACCATCTCTCCCTGGCTCTGAAGCTCTTGGCTTTCTAGCTCTAGCTCTCACTCTAGCTCTTCGGCTCTGGCTTCTTTGGCTATGTGCAGTGGCTTTCTGCAACCTTCGACTCTCTGGATTTTCACTTGAACTCCAAGTGACCCCAAAGGCCCCTCAGCTGCTCTACGCAGTGGATTTTTGGCTCTCTCTGCTTCTGCCTTTCGACTTCGCTTCTTGTGCTCCTATCTCAGCACTCCCTGTCTCTGTTAGTCTGTGGCTTTAAAGCCAATTGGCACTATTTGTTCATTTCCCCTTCTTGGGCTCTCTGGCTCTCGGTCTCTGTCCGCTCGAATCCCCCTCTGAGCATTAGCAATCATTGCTAAACATCTTCAGGGATGGTGGCCACCTGTTCTGTAACGGAAGGACCATCGACGCCTTTGAAATCCTCAGAATATTCATTCTCTGTTTACACAAAGAAATACTCTAAAACACGGGAAAATCTGCCAAAACGCAGTCTATCGGATTTCAAATTATATCGCATCCACCCTAATATCGCATCGGGTCTACCTTTGGCCACTATCGTGCTCTCCACCGTCGATCTATGGGATCTTTGATCCAATGGTCATCATGCATTTTCGGGTGGCTTAGGAGTACAGGGGTTACCCACCTGAAAAGGCGGTTTCCCTGTTCCTCCGTCAAGCCATGCGTCGTTCTTTGTGTGGGGTCGAGCGGAGCTAGCCCAAAACCATTTATCGCTTGATGCCCACCCGAAATCCATCTTTACGAAACTCAAACTATATAGATCATGCCTAAATTCCCCTTCGGGTCCGGTTTTATCACGTTCGGGCGCTTTCCTTTGTATTTGAAAATTACATTAAAACATTGAAAATCCTGCAAAATGGCTTTATGGTGGACTTGAAATGTTATTCATTTGCATCTATGAGTTCCATCAGATCCAGTTATATTGCGTTCGGGTGCGTTCCTTTGTATTTTGTTTATTTACAAAATTGTGAAATACAAAGAGAATGCCTTGTTTCCGGATCTCAAAATATATAAGATATCATCTATAGTCCCATCGGGTCCGGCTATCGTGAGTCATATTTATATCGGCCCCGCTCCATTGTAATGCTCCAACACGATATTGCGATGCGATTGATCACAATTGCATATCGCATAGACCCGGGGTCTTTCCATATGGCATGGCCTATGCCAACGTCGATCCTCTAATGCGGATATCGATGATCACAATATCGCTCGGCCCGAGGTCCTTATGTTATATTGCATGTCTGCCTCTGACCCGATATGTCAGGTATTGGCAATTGAGGATTTCTCCCCTTTCCACTTAAGTTCGCTCTTTTGCCCTGGTTGGATGCGATTTCCATTTATAAGGGTTTGTTGCCCATTTTAGAGGATTTTCCCTCTGTTTCTAAAGAACATAGGGCATCTTCTTTCTACGATAACTTCTGCATTCTAAGTCCATATTTTCCCATTCAAGTTGCAGTAGATTCACAATGAAAATATATCTACATTGGGGCTATTTCCAGGAACTTCCTTGGACTTTCATTTTCCTTAGTGAGGAACACTTAGACTTAGGAGTCTATCCAAAATCCATTTTGGATCACACCTTCCCACTAAAAGAACTTTTGGCCTCCAAAAGACTGATATACTGATCTGAACAGTACCCGAGTGTAACAACACCCTCTTCTTCCAACCTTCATACACTTGCCTTGCATAGTGTCTCTTAACCAAAGCCTTTGACCACTTTCCTTCCTAGATGTGCTGGTCCTCCTGGGAAGGGTTGCCTTCTTCTTTGCCTTCCTACAGAACTCCTGCTTAGATGGTCACAGAAGGTAGTTTGAACTTCTCTACCATGATCATTGATCCAAGGTGGCTCAAACAAATGTGAAGTACACCTGCTCCACAAAATTCTCATTTGTACCTGTTTGAAAAGCTGTCAACAACAACTATTAACAACAACAAAAATATTGACAACAACTGGATGGACTAAACTCCTGCTTCAACAAAAGAAACTTATTTCACATCTTGTGAACACCTCCATGTCTTACATCTGCATACAAATGATGGACTAGCCAACAAGCCCACAAAACATTCCTTTAAAACAAATGACCCTTCAAGTCAAGCATGTAGAAAAGGACCATTAGGACTCTTTTCAAAAGATGAAACATTTCATCACTATCTCCATCTTGGAGACTAAGTCAACTTTCCTCAAGTCAACATTGCATCACATGCATGTCAAAGCAATCAACCCTGC
This sequence comes from Pinus tabuliformis, assembly GCA_031772625.1. Classification (NCBI taxonomy): domain Eukaryota; kingdom Viridiplantae; phylum Streptophyta; class Pinopsida; order Pinales; family Pinaceae; genus Pinus; species Pinus tabuliformis. The sequence goes on from CM062811.1 coordinate 723,567,925, forward strand.
AAGTTAATTACACATACATGCTCAAATACAAGGAAAACATCAACATCCCTATGTTCATGCACATCATGCTTATGCATGCATTTCATCCTTCAACTTTCACTTAAGCACACTGTACTTTTGAAGTTGAAATGAAATATAATGTTGCAGCAACAAAGTGAGTCTCCTACTCAACCTTTTTCCATTCCTCTTCTTGAAAGAAACCTAAAACTTGCATCTCATCAACAAGAAATTCAAATAGATGCATCAATAGACATGCAATCCTTAATTGGAAAAGAACTCTAACCATTTCTTACCAATCCAGTTCAAAGGTTTTTCCTTTGTCTGCACATCAGCATCAACATGTGAATCATCCTGAGACACATCATTCATGGAAACTTCCTTTCCATTTCTGCCATCTTCTCTTTCCACTTTCTTCAGCTTTTGTGGAAGCATTGTTGGATTCAGATTCCAACACCTTTCAGCAAGATGCCCTTGCTTATGGCAGTAGGTGCAACACATGTGCATCCTCTTGACAGCATGATTTGCCTTGTCCAATGGACCTTTGGCTCTTTGCTTCTTTTCCTTCAAAATTTTCCTATATGTGGCCATTCTCTTCCAACATCTAGAAACATGATGGTTTTCCAAACCACAAAAGGAACATGCAATTATTTTCCCATTCTTATGTGGAAATTTACCATGCTTTGCAAAATCAAAAGGAATGTGTTTAGAACTAGATTTATACCTGCCTCTTTCACCTTTATTGCCTTCATGAGGAGGTGAAGCAAATGAAGGATTGGCTCCCTTTGGAACACCATCAATCTCTTCAATTCTTTCAGAGTTTCCACAACTCTCTGGTTCAAGTGTGTGCTTCTGAACACCTACATCTGAAAGTGATGTTTCAAGCTATTGCATTCCTCCTGAACACAATCTTCACACTCTGCAATGCAACTTCTTCTTGGAGCTATTTCAATGACCTTCATGGTAGCTTTGGAACTCTCACCATAAGACTATCCATAGCCAAGACCCAAATACTTAGGCCTTTACTCAACCATTATTGGTTCAATAATACCTTGTGCATGCTTTCCCAAGCCCTTTCCTTCATAGCCCATCTTGGACATTAGCTTGGAACCCATGCCTCTAGTATGTTTTTCAAAAGAACCAATATAAGCATTCTTAGAAGAATTTGAAGACAAACTGGAATGATTTACCTCTTCTTCAAGCTGATACTTGATCAAGGATTCTTTGGAAACAAAGAGCTGTGACTCCAACTCATGCATCCTTTTCAAGTTCATATTTACAAATATGAAGTTGCCTCTCCATTTCCTGCAATTTGTCAGAAGAAACTGCTTCTCTTCCTTCATGGAATTCAACTACTCTCTAAGTATGCTGCTCTTCCATCCATCCTCATACATCTCTCTCACCTTGTCCATCATGATGAATAAGTCTTGCCTTATGTCTCCATCAAAGGCTCTTGTGATGGAGGAGGAATTTGAGGATACACTTGTAGAAGTTGTCATTATGAAAAATGAACAATAGAACTTCAAACAAGATTAATAAAGAGCTTATCCAACAACCTTTTGCAGCAAACCTCTTGTGCTTCAAGGATTGCCTTAAGGTCCTTTGGAATAGAAGAATGCCTTCAGCCCTTCTTCCTTCTTGTCCTTCCTGGACTAAGCTATCAACAACTTTCCCTTCACCTCTGGAAACTTAAACAATAGTCAGTTTGCAAACCAAGCATACAATCAGCCTCTTGCTGTTTAAACACCTTTCAAACAAGTAGTCTTTGCTTTGTCAATCAAGCATTCTGATATAACCTTCTTTGAAGGTGTGGTTAATCAAACCCTACTCTGATACCACCTGATCTGAAAATGGGGCTATTAGGCTTCTTGTCTAACTTGCAAGAATCTCTCCCACTTCCAAAGCTTAAATATTCCAAAGTCTTATTGATTAACCATAGCGGAATTGTTAATATGTGCTTGAAGATAAGGTGTATGCTGGTATTTATTTTAAACTGTTTATGTACTTTAAAATCTGTTGTTTATGCTGATATAACACATACATATAATAGTAAACAATGCAACAGTAAAAACAAACACATAAAACAACAATTTAATGAGGAGTTCACCCAAAACTCTTGGGCTACATCTCCTTGAGCTCTAGTCAACCCAACTAGGCTCTCTGGGATTATGGAAAAGTCTTCTTACAAGCTCTTGGATCAACTCCACTGTTTTACACAGGAACAATGGGCTCATAACACCATCTCTCCCTAGCTCTGAAGCTCTCGGATTTCTGGCTCTAGCTCTCGCTCTGGCTCTGGATTCTTTGGCTTTGTGTAGTGGCTTTCTACAACCTTTGACTCTCTAGCTTTTCACTTAAACTCCAAGTGACCCCAAAGGCTCCCTCAGCTGCTTTGCGCAGTGGCTTTTTGGCTCTCTCTGCTTCTACCTTCTGCTCTACCTTTCGACTTCACTTTTTACGCTTTTGTCTCAGCACTCCTTGTCTCTGTCTCTATCATTCTATGGCTTTAAAACCAATTGGCGCTATCTGTTCGTTTCCCCTTCTTGGGCTCTCTGGCTCCTGGCCTTTGTTCGCTTGAATCCCCCTATGAGTATTAGAAATCATTGCTAAATGCCTTCAGGGATGGTGGCCACCTGTTTTGTAATGGAAGGACCATCGGCGCCTTTGAAATCCTTAGAATAGTCATTCTCTGTTTACACAGAGAAATACTCTAAAACACGGGAAAATAAACCAAAACGCAGTCTATCAGACTTCAAATTATATCACATCCACCCTAATATCGCATCGGGTCCGCCTTTGGCTGCTATCATGCTCTCCACCGTTAATCTATGGAATCTCTGATCCAATAGTCATCATGCATTTTCGGGCGGCTTAGGAGTATGGGGTTACCCACCCAAAAAGGCGGTTTCCCTGTTCCTCCACCAAGCCACACGTCGTTTATTGTGTGGGATCGGGCGGAGCCAGCCCAAAACCATTTACCACTTGAGGCTCGCCCGAAATCCGTCTTTACAGAACTCAAACTATATAGATCGCGCCTAAATTCCCTTTCAGGTCTGGTTTTATCGCGTTCGGGTGCTTTCCTTTGTATTTGAAAAATAGATTAAAACATTGAAAATCCTGCAAAATGGCTTTATGGCAGACTTGAAATGTTATTCATTTTCATCTATAAGTTCCATCGGGTCTGGTTATATCGCATTCGGGTGCATTCCTTTGTATTTTGTTTATGTACGAAATCACGAAATACAAAGAAAAAGCCCTGTTTCCGGATCTCAAAATATATCAGATATCATCTATAGTCCCATCGGGTCAGGCTATCGTGAGTCATATTTATATCGGCCTCGCTCCGTTGTAATGCTCTGACATGATATTGGATGCGATTGATCACAATCGCATATCGCATAGACCTGGGGTCTTTCCATATGACATGGCCTATGTCGACGCCGATCTGCCAACACTGATATCGACGATCGTAATATCACTTGGCCCGGGGTCCTTATGTTATATCACATGTCTGCCTCCGACCCGATATGTCGAGGATCGACGATCGGGGGTTTCTCCCCTTTCCTCTTAAGTCCGCTCTTTTGCCCTGGTCCGATGCGATTTCCATTTATAAGGGTTTTTTGCCCATTTTAGAGGCCTTTTCCTCTTTTTCTAAAGAACATAGGGCATCTTCTTTCTGCGATAACTTCTGCATCCTAAGTCCATTTTTGCCCATTCAAGTTGCAGTAGATTTAGAATGAAAAGGTCTCTGCAATGGGGCTATTTCATGGAACTTCCTTGGACTTTAATTTTCCTCAGTGAGGAACACTTAGACTTAGGAGTCTATCCAAAATCCATTCTGGATCAAAAATAAAAGAAAAAACCAATAAACTCTAAAAGTGTTGCAAATCCAAATGCCACTACTCTTAGTCAATTTTATTTTTGCCAATAAAGGTTGTGTGCGGATTGTTTAAATGCCACATCTAGTTCATATAATCTAATTGTACAGTTTAAGCATGATTGGATTTGATTTAAATTTTTGTCAATAGGTAGCAAATAAAATTGGCTCAACAGTTTAATATGATCCAATGGAGGAAATAAGGGATAGAGGTAGATTAGTCATTAAAAGGAAATATTGAGTTGCTAGCCTAAATGCACTCAGATGAATAAATGAAAATATTAGGAGTATAAAGGGTAGGTAGACATATGAGAAATTATTGGAGCATGCAAGGATTTTATCCTAAGTTGTAACATTGGATAATTCTTACATGCGATGTTGCATTTTGATTTAATTATGGATTCTTAGTACGGATGTATTTTTCAATAGCCTAACTTCAAACATTCATTCGCCATAACATCAAACCATCACATCCGTCGAAATCATGAACCCACCATCACTTCCACCTGACATGTTAAATACCTTTCACCTTACCTTTCATCTCGCTTGCTCCCTCGACATCCGACGGCCCACATCCCTCCTCGGCCCTCACTTTCCATCAGAACTTTATCATGGGGTGGGGGGGGATCCGAAGTGAGCAGTTTCTGAAATGTCCACCTTAAACCACCTTAGCCTCATTTTAGTCTTTCGGGACTAAAAATTCCGAAACAACTTACCACCTCAAGCTACTTCCGAATGCGGTTTACATGCGACTGTTTACTGCCACTCCATTGCACCATCCACGTCCTCTCCACATCATTTCTCCATCCAATCAATTGACGCCTATCAGTTTTTCATTCAATTAACCATCTCCCACAGATTTATGTCCCAAATACCCGTTAATTAATCCTGTTGGATAATTAATGCAGTTTTAACCATTCATTCAACAGCTCCGCTCCAATGTTTCAATTAAAAGCCCTGTTCCTCCATGACAATGGTTACACAATACATTCCTGTGACCCAATTGATCACTCACAGTTTGCCTCCTTACAACTCAAAGACGATCTGACACTTAAGAAACTATTTTGTCCTATTCAGAAGAAAGCCGACATCCAGGTCCACTTGTCTCTTTTTCAGTCATACTGTTTTACTGTAAGCACCCTATTTCAAACCAATTTTTCTATTTCCATCATTTTCAGTCTGCAAATTCATTTGATAAAATGCCTCCTAAGGGAAAATAATTTGCATAAATCCCAAATCCTCTTGTACATCCACAGGTTGACTTCCACCATACCCCCCTGGTCGACAGGGATTGTAAAATCATTGAGACTTCTTCTCAATTTGATTTATATGAAATTTACTGCTAGATGGAAGATCAATTAATTGATCAGACTGATGAAATAGGACTTTGGGACTCCCTCCTTCCCCACTACATTTTCCCTCAGATACACAGAGCACTTGAATTTGTCAGGAAATGCCATGAATCCTATGATCCCAGCCAAAGAGCAATCATTTCACCCACAGGAGAAATCCTTTGTTTAATCAATGCTGAGTCCATTGAAAAGATGTTGCAAGCCCCTACTATTGCACCAACTCATCCTTTTTCCCATGAAAGCCTGATAGAAGCCTATCAGAAACTGGATTTTACTAAAAGATCCCAGACTCTTGAACTTTTCCTAGTCATTAATAGTCCTCTACCTAAAGGAAACCCTCCTTATGACTCATGCACGTTCCCTGATAGAACCAAGAAAATCACCATTATTTTGTCCTATCTGCTCGATTATAACTCTAATCAATATGTTAATGATTCCATCCTAGGTCTCTTATCTATCTTTTTTGCTAATTCCAAACCCATTGTTATTTATAATTTCAGCCAATTCCTAGTTGAAGCCATACATGAGAAATTTGTCTAGTTTAACACTTAAGAAGCATTCAAGTATGCTTCATTACTTGTATACCTTTTCACATATTTTCAGGGAGACAAATTTCCATTTACCCTACAAAAGCCAAATGAGGAAGGCAACTAGCAATCAGTGATCTTTTGGACTACAATGGGAATGAAGGGCAAATAAGATTTTACCTATAAACAATTCATAGAATTGTTTATTCATCCAGCTATCAGTCTTATGAGCAGCACTCTAGTACTAAGAATCAGTGATGAGATTGTCAAATTACTGCAGCTGGTCGACCAAGCCATGACATGAGATTGGTATCTTTACCAAACTACACAAAAATCAGGGTTTATGGTTGTGAGCTTCCGCCCTACAAACTTCCCAAGTACCTCCTGATCAGAATCTTTGCACTGGAATATATTAGGCAAAGGTTAAATGCAGATGAAGAACACTTTGTGGTAGCAAAGAAGAAATCTCAATTCAAGCTCAAAGCTCAGGTTGGTCTATTCATCTGCAATACCAAAGTAGCAGGAGAAGAAGCAAATATGTTGCTAAAGGAAATGAAGTTTGGTTTCAGTTTCAGTTTCACTTGGTATTATGACCCAATGGGAGTGATTTCTAAACTCAGGGTGGAAAACAAGTTTACAACATATCACCACACGGCCAAGCCAGAAATAGAAAAATACAAAAATTAGTTGGAGTGGATAAAGAACATCCTCCAAGAAGCTGAAGATCAGGCAATTTCCACTTCAAATGTGCAAACTCCTCTTGCACAGGAAAAGACAACTAAAAGAGCAAGGGAAGAACAGTCATCCCCTACAACTGAAGCATCAAGCCAGGGCTTTAGGATTATGCATAGGAAAAAGAGACCAAGGATCTCTGTGACTATTGGTGCAACACATGAGTCTCAGAAAACCACATTTGATGGGCTTGGAGAGACCATGCTCTATACATAGTCTAGTGGATAGTCTACCTAGTCCCCAACTCATTCCACTACTTCTCATGAACATCACGTAATTCAGACCAGTGGAAGCATCTAGAAGGACAAGGAGGAGGACATCTTTCATGTTTTCAGTGAGATCAAAAAGAAGAATGAAGAGTTGAAGTTGAACACCTACACACAATTCTAGAAAAATTCCTCCAGCTCTTAGGCCAGACTTCTTTCAGTCTTTGACTCTAAGAAGGGTAAAATGAAGATGGCTTTTTTGTAGGCTCAGATTCCACAGCCTAGGACTGCTGCACATTATCAAAAGAAAACCTCTTTTAAATTTAATGTAAATGTTGTGCATCCAATTGATCAAATGGTGATGCACAAACAAACCAGACATATGATTTCTTCTACTTTAATGCATACTGCTATGAGTTTGTCAAAATTGCAGGTTACCTTAGCAAACACACAGTCACAGCTCAAGTTAGAGAAAGTCTCCTCATTGGCAAAGGACCCAAAGATCAAATCGTTATAAGATCTAGTGCCGAATATGGGATATGATCCCTCCAACATAAATTCTGCAGAAGAACTTGTGAAGACGAAAAACGCTGATCTTTGAGCATTAAGGAAACAACTCTAATTTCTAGCTTCTAAGGACCCAATGGCTAAAGAGATTGAAGAAAATTAAACTCAGAAGTCTGACATGATGAAGCTCATCAGGGAACAAAATATGCAGATAAAACAGATGGAAGAGCAGATGGAGAAATTGGTCAAGGAGAAAGAGGAAGCTATCAAAAGAGCTCAAACAACAATGGATATAGTACCCCTTGCAACAATCCCTATAACCAAGGTTTCTACTTTAGCCACAACATCAACTACAGGTGTAGCAGAAGGAGCTGAACAACTTGCTGAAGCTGTTTAGAACATGTCTATTTAGACAGGAGAAATCAAGAAGTTGCATAATGAACTCAAGGAAATACAACATATGAAAAAAGTTTCAGACACTTCACATGAAACTGAGTTGCAGAGAGAAAAAGCTCAGATTGGAACATTGCAGAGGGAACTTAAAGAATCTTACATTAGAAACAAATTGGGTTTGGTAAGAGAAATTCTGTGGGAAGAAATTACTGAAGCAATTAAGGATATCTGGCCCTATGTTAAGACATTGTTTGATCAAAAAGACCTCTTAGAGAAATCTCAGGAAGTTGTTGAAACTATTTCTAAACAACTTGAGGATATGCCATAAATTGCTTATGATATAATAAAGTTCCTCAACGCTAAAGACATCTATGAGTTGAAGAATTAGGGATAAATGATGGGACAACAACTATTCTGGAAGTAAAGAAGATCATCACCAAGAAGAACCTCATCCTTCAGTTGGAAGAAAAGTGCAGCAGTGTGAATACAATAGTTCAACATTTTTTCAGTAGGATTGAACCCTTGACCAACAAGGGTTTTCCCTCTATGCTTGTAATTAATAACAAATTAATGCCTATTGAGGATTATGTTCGAAAGCTTATAGAGGTAGGCACCAATGCAGCTTCAGTGTCAAACATAAGAGGTGTAGCAACACCAAGAGTGGTGCTAAATGCACTCAGGGACACCTTCTTCATTTTAGATGAAATTAGGCATATATTTCCAGTAAAACCCACTTTCACGAAGTATACGGAGATGGATGAAATTTACAAAAGGGTAACCAAAATATCTATCCCAGATAAGAAGTGCTGGGAAGTATTAACTGATTTACTAGACTAAAGGGTGATCAAACAACATTCAGCCTTTATAAGAACAATCATCACAATTTCAATAGTTTTCAATTTTTTTAGCAACAATCATCAAACAGCTTAGCACCAAAATAGTGCCAGATTGGATAGCTTTATATTCCTGATTTTGTAATTATCTATTTTTGTAAAATAGTTTAAGATATATTCTCAGTTCTCAAAATATATAAATAACTCTCTTTCACGAGTTATTAAGGGTTGCACCCTTGAAGAATCATTTTTAAGCATTGAATGTACTTGACTTTTCTGAAGCATTAATACAAAAGAAAATAGATTCTGAATTCTGATTCATATAGTTTCATTTTCTGTAAGTTTTTTCTAGTTTTATTTCACAGTGTTTTCTTCATGTTCTTATGTTTTACAAAGATAACCAGGTAGGAGTAATTGTGTTTCAATTATTATTATAATCTTTTGAAGTGATCATTTATAAAGAGAATGAATTACATAAACTGTTTGTTTTATTAATTCCCTCTAAATCATAATATCATCAACATCTGTTGTAATCTTAAGCATATTTTGTTAAACCTTTTGAACATAGTTTAAAGGTTTTCTTACTTATGATTATTTAATCTTCAATTTGAAGATTGTGATAGGCATACCACCTCTCTATTTCTTCTCACCACTATGCAAGATATATCACTTTGTGAATTTCAATAGCAGCCATCTGTTTCGATATTAATATTATTCAAAATGTTAGGCCTCATTGTTTTAAATCTGTTTCCTACATTGGTCTTCCAAATTAAAACAAAACCCCCAAAACAATTATCTTAGATTCCCTAGCATGATAGCTGACCATTATCATCTCAGAGATACAACACACCCCCAGAATCTACCTCTCAAGATCCAGAGCAATCCATTGTGATACCACCCCATTCCTCAGCCAAGGAGAACCTTCAGGCTAAGGATAAGGAAACAACAATAACAATAAATTTGTTGGCATGTAGCGGGTAGAAATGCACCTGTGAGTTTGACCATTTAGATAGTGATAAATAAATTCCATTCGGTGGCTCGAGGAGCGATGGAGCTCTCTCAAAAGAATGAAGATATGGTCTCCTCCTCAATTGTAAATGATAAATATATTGGTTGGGTAAAAATTCGTAGAGAAAAGAGAAAAATAAATCCATAAACAATTCTAGTGTGTAATACCAGAAACACTATAAAACTTTGGCAACCTAATGTAATTTTTTTTAAATTAATTAGAAAAGAGTTTTATAAATAGTTTATTTTTTTCTTATTAAATTGGTATATTATTTAAAGCTAAACATATGGTTAACACAACCTATAATCGTATTTAAAATCATCTTTATCAAAAACATATTCAAATCTAAACAACTTATTGCGCCGAGAGGTGCTCTACAACCCAATATATGAGGGAGATGTTGTCATGCAACGTAATGTTACATTAAAAAAAATATTAAAAAAAATTATATGTGTCGGCTAATATATATTGTATATGCTGAAGATATGTGTAACCTTACTATATATGTGTCGGCTAATATATATTGTATATACTGAAGATATGTGTAAAGTTACTATATATGTGTTGGCTAATGTATATTTTATATGCTGAAGATATATGTAAATTTACTTTAAAATAAAAATAAGAAATTAATAAAAATAAAAAAATGTGTCAGCTAATATTAACAAACTCAATTTTGAAAACAATATATATACAATTTAAAAAGAGATTGATAAGCTTATTCATTGAATCACAAAGAAAATTAGGTAAAGGAAGCAGAGGATTCAATTGGGCATATCCTATAATAATAACCAGGTTTTCGTGGCTTTTTTGTAATAATAATAATCGGGTAAATTTATATTTCGTTGCCTTCATGTTTTCGTTGCCTTCACAAAGATCACTGAAGTTTATATGCACCACATCAATTAAGCATAGATCAGTGATATGCCGCAAATATCAAGTTTGTAACCATTAATATAGATGTGTTCCATCTATAAATTTAATTAATAAGCAAATAAAAACTTAATATTTACAATATGAAAATATTTTTAATCATGGATATTTGCAATGGATATTATTAACTTCTAAGTAGTTTTTTTTACAATAACATGGGCCAATAATCACAAGAGAAAGATAGAGAGGGAGACGAGGGAAGAAAATTATAATACCATGGGCTACTACCATGGTTGATCATTACCATGGGCCATCTAGACTTTGGATTATTATGTTATGGATCTAGAATTTTAATTGTTACAATACCATGGCTTATCAATACCACATGCCCAAAAACAATAACTTATTTCAAAATAAAAATATTTAATTTTATAATGTTTTTTAATTAAATCTAAGAGAAAAATGTTATAATTACTTTTGAGGTATATGTAAACCCTCCATCGTGATGACTACTAACAATATTTTCATAGAGATTAAATGGAGGTTTTAATAAATTAAAAATTGAAAATAATTTTATATATACATATGTGAAATTTATATAATATAAATAATATTATAAAGAACTAGGATAGATGCATCTTAACCAAGGATCCAAGTGATGAGAAAGAAAAGTGATTAATAATGATAGAGGAAAGATAGTGCATGATTCTTTTAATTTTTTTATTATTGTATTTTTTTTAACATGATTGATCCAAAATATAGGTTTAATATTTTACAACCAATTATGTTTTTTATTAATTTAGATACTTTTTAAAATATAATACAATGGGATCATATTTAAGAAAGAGAGTGAGATGGAAGGGGGAATAGAGTGTGGGAGAGAGACATAGAGGTGAGAGACACAATGAGAGAGAGAAAGGAAGAGAGAGAGGAGGGGGAGAGAGGGAGGGAGAGAGATGGATTTGGAGGGGGAAAGAGAGGGAGTGACAAGGGAGAGATGAGACAAGGTAAGAGAGAGAAAAGGAGAGGATAAAGATAGGGAAAGAAGGGGAAGAGAGAGATTGGGAAACATAGATATGGAGGGGGGAGAGAGGAGGAGAGGGAGAAGGAGAGAGGGAGGGATAGTGACAAAGTTGGAGGGCAGAGAGAGAGAGTGTGTATGATGGGGGGAATCACGAAGGAAGGTGGGAGAGAAGGGGAGAGAAAGGAAGGAAAAAGAGAGAGGACTTGAGAGAGAGGAGAGAGAGGGGGGGGGAGAGAGATGGAGTTGGAAGGAGAAGAAAGACATAGAGGGAGAAAGGTGGAGAGGGAGTGACAAGGGAGAGAGAGAGAGAGAGAGAGAGAGAGAGAGAGAGAAGGTGGAGAGAGAGAGGGAGAGGAAGAGGGAGGGAGAGAGAGATAGATAGATATGGAGAGAGAGTGTGTATTTTTTTGGGGTTGAGAAGGAGAGACAAGGGGAGATAGAAATATAGATGGGGCGGGGGAGGAGGTGGAAGAGAGAGGGAAAGAGAGGGAGGGAGGAAGAGGGATAGATGGGGTATAGAGATATAGATGGAGGGGGTAGAGAGAGAGAGAGAGAGAGATGGTGAGAGAGAGAGAGAGAGTGTGTGACATATGTTTAGGGGGTTTAGATAGAGAGACAAATAAGGAGAGACGGAGGGAGGTATAAATATAGATAGTAGGGGGGAGAGTAAAGAAGAGAAAAATAAAGAAAGTTAGGGAGAGGCAAATAGAGTGAGACGAGGGAAAGAGGGAGGGGAAGAGAGAGAAGGAGAGGAGGAGGGAGATAGACAAAAAATGGAAGGTGGAGAGAGAGGGAAGAAGAAAGAGTCTCACAGAGACAAATAAAGACATAGAAGTTAGATTTTGAAAGTCATGAATATTTTAGATTTTCAATGTGGTTGTTGATTTCTAATCCTATTTGATCACATGCACTATATGCATTGATTTCAGTGTAATGTCGATTTATAATTCTATTTAATACCTTACACTAGATGCATTGATTTCAGTGTCGATGTTGATTTCTACTCCTATTTGATTGCTTGCACATGATGCATTGGTTTTAGTGTAGATATTGATTTCTAATCCTATTTGGTCACTTGCACTAAATGCATTGATTTTAGTTTAGATGTCGATTTCTAATCATATTTAATAACTTACACTAGATGCATTGATTTCAGCGTAGATGTTGATTTCTACTCATATTTGATTGCTTGCATTAGATGCATTGGTTTCAGTGTAGATATTGATTTCTAATCCTATTTGACTGCTTGCACTAGATGCATTGATTTCAATATAGATGCTGATTTCTAATCCTATTTGATTGTTTGCACATTGATTTTAGTGTAGATGTTGATTTCTAATTTGATGCAACAAGATGTATGATGTACATTAATTTCAAAGTAATGAGATTAATATTGTGCATTGATTTCAGTGTAATCACATCTCTACCTCCTCCATCTATATCTCTATCTCACATTGTCTCTCCTCCTTTATCTCTCTATATCAGCCCCTAAACATACACACTCTCTCTCCATATCTATATATCTCTCTCTCCCTCCCTCCCTTTCCCCTCCCTCTCTCTCTCTAAAATTTCTGTCTCCATATCTATATCTCTTCCTCCCTCCCTATCTTTGCCTCTCTCTTCTTCCCTCTCCCACCATATATATCTATATCTCCCCTTGTCTCTCCTTCTCACCCCCAAAACATACACACTATCTCTCAGTGTAAGCACATAAAAATTATTCAACCATAAATACAATACTTGAATTTTCATCCTAAATAAAATGTTTGCTTACCCCAAATTTTTTCTTCTTGAAACTATAAACTATTTATAATTGGGTACATTCTTATTATTCCCACTTTCCATCATTCAACATTGTTAATTACTTTGCATTCAAACGAGGTAATAGAAAATAACTACCATTGAAAATTATTCAGGGTTTAACACTCCATAAGTCATAATGATTGAATTTCGAGAAAACCGCTATTAATATTGGAGAGCAACAGAGACAAGGTATGTTGTTTACTACAATAGCTGGAGTTAAATATTTGAATGGTCTATGATTCCAACTACTCTTTTCATATGATCGATGCGAGAAAATGCAAAAACTAATAGGTGTGACAATAGGAAAGAAAATAGTTTCAGATTGATTGCAATGAAGATTGTTCATAATTGACTGTATTCTTAGTATTCACATTTTCTTTTGATCAAAATTGTTACATTGACACTTTGCACTCAAAATTTGTATTTCATCATTTTTCATCATTCAAGTTACTAACAGTCTATCTCATCTCAACAAACTGAGGAAACTAAGCAAATTTTAAATTAAATTGACCAAATTAATCTTAGACATGTTTATCATATTTACAAAGATCAAAATAATTATATGTTCAACAAATTTTGTATGACCGTACACATCTGAAACTAGCCAAGATCCATCTTAACACCGGATCTATCAAGCGTTGAGAGGGATCAAATCTCTCTATGTACAGAGCTTTCCTCAAGTTTTGCACTCAAAAAATAGGTTTACACCTAGAGAGATTCGATCCCTCTTGGCACTTGATAGATCCGGTGTTAAAATGGATCTAAACTGATTTACATAGACCAAAGTAATATTCTTATCTCGACTGCCTCTTACACATGTCATAAAAATTCTTAAAATAAAAAACCACTTAAACCATCTTGATAACCCCAGACAATGTTAAACCTTTTTTATCACATAATTTTATTAAATTTCTCTTATTCTTTATCATTACTTATTCTTCTCAATATAACTCAAACCATTACGGATATAAATTAAATAATCTTGCAAGCTCTTTATTCATTCTCTTAATTGTTAAATTTATTTTTATATAATTTAATTAATTTATTTATTTTTATCACTAGTTTTTTATTTTTATGAATTTTTTAATTAGTTATTAATTTATTATACATGTTTTGTTTTTTTTTTTAATAATTTAAATTTATTTTATTTCTTGTTTAGAGAAGTAAATTCTATAACCTAGTATATAATACATGTGTGATTTCTTTTGTGTTTAATTTAGAATTGACACATTTACTTTTTAAAATAAAAATAAAATATTTACTTTATTAAAAAATAAAGTCCACTCTAATAAAACACAAAAATAAACATACATATATAAAGTATTTGAAATCTTATATTTTCAAAAAATTTAAGTATAATGATGATGTGGAATTTTTTTACTTTTAAAAAACATTTTAATGCCAGTCTTAAATAAAATATTTGAATATCCATGTTAATAAATATATTTCAACATTAAATTCTTATATATTTAATAGGTATTATGTATGGACGCGTCAATTTTGCTTCGACATCCAAAAATTGACAGCGATTTAAAAAAAATGACAGTAAGAGTGATTGAATCTTTTTTTTGATGGTGGAAATGGATTCAAAACCATAAAAAAGTCGTAATGCACCCAAAACCCCAACCTTTAGACTTGATAATTGTAAACTAAATTTCCAAAAAGTTCAGCCAAATGTTAGCCAATGTTTTCAAAATTCCGCTGGAATTTCCATTGTTTTCTAGGCAAAATTGACAATTATTTAGACTACCCTTATTTAATATTAGTTCAATAAAGAAGACATTCCAAAGTCACCTTAAATAAAATATTTTATATCAACTCGATATATATAGATAAAAAGGAATTGAATGTTAACAAAAATAATTGCTTATTAATAAGAAGAATGTGTCATTCATTCAATTTTTTATATAAAGTAGTAAGTAAAATATTCCAAATAAAATACTTCAATATCAACTATATAAATAGATAGATAAAGTAATTGAAACTAAATTTTTTAGCAGTTGGTGTGGCCTTTCGTGATTTTGATGGCTTATATGTCTATGAGTGGTAGCTTCTCAAGCCACGGGCCAAGCCTCAAGCATACATACACTTAGACCATAAATAAAATATTTCTATGTTCATTTTAAATGAAATAATTTTATATCAACTTAATACGTAAGGGAAAAAAAATAGTTAAAAAAAATTAATTAGCTTTTAATGAAAGGTATATGTAATTACAACATAAATGTCTGCATATTGGAATTGGAGACTTTAATCCTTTTGTTAATTAATATTTTTTATGATATGTCTTAATTATAATATGGGAGTATATTCTCGTAATCCCCTAATATTGGAATTTGGAACTTAAATCCTTTAGTTAATTAATTTTTTTTTTATCATATGTACTAATTAAAATATGCTAATATATTCTAGTTGTTGTCACTCCATCAACAACCAATATATTTTTTTATCATATATCCTAATTAAAATATGTTCGTCACTCCATCAACAACGAATGTTCTTAAAAACCATAACATCCTTACATATATAAATCATATGTTTAAACCATATTTAAATTATTTTTTTAAGAAAACATGATTAAAATTTACTAGAGCTTTCGTTGATAACCACACATGTTAATTAGTGAGAAATAAAAAAAAAAAAAA